>CM076089.1:57538952-58103836 GCA_038088585.1 Chrysina gloriosa
CTAAATAATCAAAACTGAAAGGAAACAAAGAAGAGCAAAGCAGAAATGATAAAACAAAAACTAAAAGATAGTAAATACCGAAAAGAAATATCAGGAAACAAACGAGTATAGATTTTGTCTGCTTTTGTTTCTAGTTTCTGGCTCATTTTCATTTGTCTTATATTCTTGTTAAACATTGAAAATCAAAACGAACGAAGAAAAAGACATAAATAACCAACCAAAAAACAAGAAAATAGTAAAAAACAAAAAACATCGGGAAACAAACAATTGCCTTCGTTTGTTTTCGGTTTCCTTTTCCGGTTGCTTATCACTTGTTTTATGTTCACATTAAACAATAAAAATCTAAGGAATAGAATCAAGAAAAGAAAAATGAAAAACAAATGATAAAGCGAAAATAAGGAAATAACATAAAAACTTCGGGAAACAGACGGTTGCATTTCGTCTGTTTTTGTTTCCTGTTTCTGGCTCATTCTTATTTGTTTTGTGTTCTTGTTCAACAATGAAAATCGAAAGGAAACAAAGAAGAAGAAAACGGAAATGACAAACTAGAAACTGAAAGATAGTAAATAACAAAAAAGGGCATCGGGAAACAGACCGTTATAGATTTCTCTTGCTTTTGTTACCTCTTTCTGGCTCATTTTCATTTATTTTGTGTTCTTGTTAAACAATGAAAACTGAAAGGAAACCAAGAAAAAGAAAACAGAAATGACAGAACAAACTAAAACATAGTAAGTAACAAAAAAAGTCATCGGGAAGCAAACGGTTATAGATTTCGCTTGGTTTTGTTTCCTGTTTCTGGCTCATTTTCGTTGGCTTTATGTTCTTGTTAAATAATGAAAGCCGAAAGAACACGAAGAGAAAAAAAAATTGCCCTTAGAATTTGTGATTTTTTCTGTAAGGATTTACTGATTTATTGATCTACCATTGGTTTAAAGACGTGATAATTTTCGTAAACTCCAAACGTTACCTCGATTTCCGGAACCGCCCGAGGTTGCCTTGATTTGGACTTATTTCCTTAAAATTCGATTGATCATAGTTTCCACAACCATCGACCTTGTTTCTGAAGTTAAAGTTTGCGTTTAGTTTTAGTTTTTTTGTGGAATAAACGTGAAGACCAGGCGTCTTTTTGATCTTGGACTTACCGTTTCGAGATTCAAGAAGCTGGTACTTCCGAAAAGATTGCGCTTGGATATTTTATTTCTCCAGCTACTAGGTTGTCGCCCTATCGGAGAGTTGGTAAAATGAGAATATCCGTAGAAAAATTTAAGAACAAACACCTCTTTAATGTGGACTTATTTCTTATGTTATTAAGCCTTTAATAATTTCGCAAACGTGGTAAAGACTGGATGTGGCCTTTACTTGGACTTATTCGCTTTAAATCCAATTGAATATATTGGCCATAGGACTTTTCGTTTCGGTCTTGCTGAAAGGTTGCGGAAGGCGTAACTGGAGAGTTCATAATTCGGGAATTACTGTGAAAGAAATTATAAGGCCAGACGCCTTTTGATTTTGCACTTATCGTTTCGAAATTCAACTAGGTGATACTTCCGAAACGGTTGGTCTTAGCACTTTTTTCACAAGATCGGGGGTTGTCATCCTATCAGAGAGTTGAGAAAGTGAGAATTTCCACCGAAAACATCGTAAGAGCAAACGATTTTATGGTTTAGATTTATTGTAAGGAACACAAGTCGCTCAGATTTGGACATATTGTTTCTAATCCATTT
Organism: Chrysina gloriosa; assembly: GCA_038088585.1. Taxonomy (NCBI): domain Eukaryota; kingdom Metazoa; phylum Arthropoda; class Insecta; order Coleoptera; family Scarabaeidae; genus Chrysina; species Chrysina gloriosa. The sequence goes on from CM076089.1 coordinate 57,540,677, forward strand.
GCTGATGCTTTCGAAGATATTAGTCTTAGAAACATTTCTGCCAGAAAATTGGTTTGTAAGGTGTTACAAGTCAAAAATAAACAACTGACAATCCGAAAAATCTATTTGCCATAACCTAACAATATGGGTCTGGTATTAAATCTCTGTAAGATATCTTGACCTCTATGCGGTGGACATTTCCGTTTGAGGGATCGCCAGGAGCATCCCCTCACCTTGGAACCCTACAAGATTTTCCTGGTTTTACCGCTGAATTTTGCCTTTCGAATAAACCGCCACCAATACTTCAGCTTCCGCCGTTTTTGGCTTATCTCCACGGGGATCCCGTCATCTTCCGGATCGTCGAGTATAGTTCGCCAAGAACATTTCAACCTTCTCCTACGCTTAGTAACTCTCGCTCTATTACTGTCCAGGTCACTATATTGATTTCATAAAGATGCTGTTAATGACAATTAATTTCTGAAATCTGAACACTTCTAGTTTATCAAGCAGTTATAGATTTGGCCGTATTAAACGCAACAATAAAATAATACGCGCATTGGAAACAGCACACCATTACGTTTTTAAGAAATTCACATTAGATACACTGGTTAGTATCTGTCAGTTGTAGATGTACTTAATTAATAACTACCAAATAATTGAAGAATGGGTTTTCATATGTCAATTGCTAACTTGAACGCCCCGCATTGGATGGAGCACACTATACCCATTCCGGAAATATAGAACTGATAACAATTAATTTGTGAAATATGTATGTTTCTATCAAGCGGTTTAAATGACTTAGCATTGTATGTATCAAACGCAACATCGAAGGCTGCGTATTGGCGGATAGCACACCATACGTTTCTCAAAAAATCACAATTAGTACTGCTTAGAACCTCTTAATCGTTAGTATAGTTCTTAGCTGCCATACACTTAAAGTATCCAGATGAAATGTTAATTATCACATTGAACAAGGTACATCGACGAGAGCACACCGTACCAAATATCAGAGAAATACAATTTCTGCAATAAGTATATTTTTCGTTTTCTCAGGCTATTTAGGAGCTCTAAAATTCGGCATATCAATCGCATAATCGAATAATACTTATGAAGAGGTAGCACACCGCATATTCCTCACAAAATTACTGATTGATGCGACTGATACTGGTTACTATGTGTCATCGATACAGGTCTTCAAGTATATCTTCGAACACCATCCATTGAAGAGTGCACTACATATCCGTTTTAGACAAATTCTAACTAGAAACAATTTCTTTCTGTACGCTGTATACTTCTCGTTTGTCAAGCAGTTGAAGTATCCAACCATTCGATGTGTCAAGCGCAATATATGGAATAGCACACATTTAAGGCAGCACACCATACATTTCCTTCAAAGTTAGAATTGGCGCCGGTTGGTATCTGTCAAATTTTTAACTGTAACTTCTAACTGCTAACTAGTTCAAGCATGTATGTGAAATATTAGTTATCTCTCTGAATAACCGTACATAGTGGACAGGGCACACCATACCAACATTAGAAAGATACAATTCACAGCAATTAATTTCTGAAATATGTACATATATGTATTTTTTGGAATTTAGACGGAAATGTTCCTTTCAGTCGGTTTTCTTTAGGTTCCTTCGAATTCTTTCATTTCTTGAATGTTCTTGTGTCGGATTCGTAGCAGTGTGATCGTACAATTCTCGACGGTACATATTAAGAAATATATCTACTTTTGTCATCTTAAGTCTCGTCGTACTTCACGAACGCGACAGCGAATCTTCAAATTATCACCTTTGATAACTTCATTACTTACGTTACGTCTTTCGACGGCTTTTAATTTGGTATTGCGCAACGATCACCTCGAGCGATGCGCTTATTATTATCGATCAAATTGGCCCGGTGCGGGCTACCCGCTAATAAATAGCTCGGCTCCTATTATTTACCATTGCCATTACGATTCTACGCAATTCGACGTGTACATACATACGCGTACACCTCTATCTGAGAGTAGTAGAGCGAATTGGTCAATTCGAACGTTCTATTTGTTAACTTTACGAGACATAATGGGATACGTTTTCGATTCTTTCGCTAATTACGTCACGTCGCGGAGGGCGCCTACGTGTAGCGCGTTTTCGACGTTTTCGTTTCTCGCCGCTTCGACTAAATAAGATATAATTAACGTGGAATTATGAAAAGGAGAAACGTGCGCGCGGCAGTATTACAAAATTGTAATAATTGGACGAGGATATAATTAGGCGGTTATTAAAGAGGCCTGTTTGACGTGGCACGGATTTTGTACGTCTTAATATCTTGACATTTATCATTTCTTTTCTAATCGAAATCGATGTCGAATTTAAGAAGAAATTATTCGTTTAGCAACTACGCTAACTGTATTTTGAATATCACGGTCGACAGTTGCACACCATAAGTTTGATCTTAAGTCACAGATGGTACTGATTAATGTTGGGAATTTATATGAGCATTGAAATTTAAACAATTAAAATATGGAAATTTCAATAGCGAACACCGTACACTAAACACTGCACATCATACGTACATCATAACTACCACTTTTAATATTTTTGACCTAGTCAGTTTTAAACTGCGTTCAAATATCTCTTCGTTTGATGTATTAACTACGACATCGAATATTAGTAGTCAAAGTTGTATAGTCCTTTGTTGGAAAACAATTGAACTATTAACTGTTACCGTAAATATCGAGCAGAGGACATTGCACAACCGACATGTGTCATAACGTCGTTCCTGACCCTGAAGCAGTAGAATAATATTCGTATTGAAAATGTCAATTGTGACAGTGAACGTATATTGAATGCGACACACCAAACGGACTTTACCCGGTCGCAATTGACAGTACAACAGTTACTATCTAAAAGCTGTATAATTTGTTACTGTAAAGGAGTTGAAATACTGAAGTTGAATATCTGAAGTCTCAACTGTGACTCTGGACATTGAGTATTGAATATTGCACAAGGCACATGTGTCACACACATCGTTCTTGACCCTAAAGCAATAGAATAACCTTGGCATTGAAAATGTCAATTGTGACAGTGAACATATATTGATTACGACACACCATACGGATTTCACTAGGTTGCAATTGACAATACAGCACTTAATACCTAAAATCTGTATGGTTTGTTACTGTAAACGAGTTGAAATTCGTTCGTATCTCAAGTGTCAATTGTGACGCTGAACATCAAACACAGAACACCGCACACCATACGTATCGCACAACATCGTTACTGACCCTCGAATAATTAAATAACCTTGGCACTGAAAATGTCAATTGTGACAGTGAACATATATTGATTACGACACACCATACGGATTTCACCAGGTTGCAATTGACAATACAGCACTTAGTACCTAAATTCTGTATGGTTTGTTACTGTAAACGAGTTGAAATTCGTTCGTATCTCAAGTGTCAATTGTGACGCTGAACATCAAACACAGAACACCGCACACCATAAGTATCTCACAATATCGTTACTGACCCTCGAATAATTGAATAACCTTGGCACTGAAAATGTTAATTGTGACAGTGAACATATATTGAATACGACACACCATACGGATTTCACCAGGTTGCAATTGACATTACAGCACTTAGTACCTAAAATCTGTATGGTTTGTTATTGTAAACGAGTTGCAATTCGTTCGTATCTCAAGCGTCAATTGTGACGCTGAACATCAAACACAGAACACCGCACACCATACGTATCTCACAACATCGTTACTGATCCTCGAATAATTGAATAATCTTCGCCTTGAGAATGTCAATTGTGACAGTGAACGTACATTTAATACGACACACCATACGCATTTCACCAGGTTGCAATTGACAGTACAGCAGTTAGTATCTAAAACCTGTATAGTTTTGTTACTGTAAAGCAGTTGAAGTACGTTCGTATCTAAAGTCTCAATTGTGATGCTGAACATCAAGCACAGAACACCGCACACGATACGTAGTTCACAACGTCGTTCTCGATCGTTAAGTAATTGAATAATATACGTATTAAGAATATCAGTTGTGACAGTGAACGTATATTGAATACAACACACCATACGGAATTCAACACGTTGCAATTGGCAGTACAACAGTTAATATCTAAAACCTGTATAGTTTGTTACTGTAAAGGAGTTGAAACACGTTCGTATCTGAAGTTTCAACTATGACGCTGAACATCGAGTATTAAACACTGCACACCATACGTATCTCACAACGTCGTTCTCGATCGTCAAGCAATTGAATAATCTACGTGTTGAGAATGCCAATTGTGACAGTGAACATGTATTGAATACGACACATCCTATGGAATTCACCAGGTTGTAATTAACAGTATAACAGTTACTGTATAATTTTGTTACTGTAAAGCAGTTGAGGTACGTTCGTATCTTAAGTCTCAATTATGACGTTGGACATCAAATACAGAACACCCCACACCATGCGTATCCCACAACGTCGTTACTGACCCTCGAGTAATTGAATAATCTTTGCATTGAGAATGTCAATTGTGACAGTAAACGTACATTGAATACGACACACCATACATATTTCACCAGGTTGCAATTGACAGACACCAGTTAGTATCCAAAATCTGTATAGTTTCTTACTGTAAAGGAGTTGAAATACGTTCGTGTCTGAATTCTCAATTGTGACACTGAATATCGAGTATTGAACACGGTGCACCATACGTATCTCACAAAATCGTTGGTGACCGTCAAGCAATTGAATAATCTCCGTATTGACAATGTAAATTGTGACAGTGACGTATATTGAATACGACACACCATACGAAATTCACCAGGTTGCAATTGACAGTACAGATGTTCTAAAAGTTCAATAGTTTATTACAGTGAAATAAAGTTGAAGTCAGCTTGTATCTGAAATCTCAATTGTGAACATGTGTGGAGATGGGACATTGAACATCGCACACCATACATATTTCAATGTGTCGTCCCCGACTATGAAATCTTTGGACAATATTCTTATAAGGAATATCAATTACGGCAGTTAATGTTGTATGTTGAACGTAGCACACCATACGTTCTTGAGAAACTTAGAATTAATAGCGATTGGTATCTAAAAACTGTACGTATACATGAAGTCCTTCAGTCTAAAGCAACCGAAGGATTCTCGAATTATAGTCTCATTTTTGATACTGAACGTCGAGTGCTGAACACCGCACGCCATACGTATTGTCCGAGCACGTCGTTTCTGATTGTGAATCGATAATGGGAAATTTTCATCCGAGAAACGACTACGCCCCGCGCAATAATTTTAACGAAACACGTCTCGCCCCTTTTATCTGGATATAAAAATTGGCTTGAGGAAATCGCGCCGTCCGTTTCGTCGAACCATCCACGCACATGACGATGGAAACGGATCGATGGATCGATCGATCAATCAATAGCCGATCTCCTACCGGTACCATTTGCGATTCGTAATTGCCGACGGTACTTCTCGATACCTGCCGGATAACTTCCTCGTCCGTCGCGAAATCATTAATCTTAGCTCCGAAACTAAACGGTTCGGGATGGCATCAAGTTGGGTGATTCCTAAGAAATTCTCGTTTCCCTTCAAAATATGAAATTCAAACATTTTTCAGCGTACCCGTCGAAATAAATATTTTCAATTTTATACCGCGCCTCCGACGAGGTTTTCTTCCGATAGTCGGCAGTTTCCCGATCGCGTAATTCAACAACCTGCAGTAGTCAGTTATACATACATTAATACAGACACCTATCTCTGTGTCGCAATTTTACATCGCGATACTAGCGGAATGAGCAGCACACCTACAACCGACTGACCGACGGCCATAACAAAAAAAGTGATTAAGTTGGCACGAATTTATTATTGTGATTTGGGCTGCGGCGAGATACGCCGCCGCTGGATTGCGAAATATCGAATTCGAACTGTACTTATAGGTGTCGGGCGTTGTTGTTGTTGTTGTTGTTGTTGTTATTTACAAGTTCGGCGGTTCCGTAACAAGCGATAAATCAGTTCGAGCTCGGAGAAAACATAGTGTTTCGCCATAAATTTGATAGAATACATACTTGTTCTTCCAAAGTTGACAATCATCCCGATTTCTAGTCCATTGTTGGGAGTAAACGATACATAGTATATGGAACACCACGCACCGTATGATGTGCGATATTCGGTAGGTATATTTTGCGTTAGATCATACGCACATCATACGCACATCATACGCATAACATTTTATCACTTCAAAATGAACATTTCGCATACTAACGTAATTTAGTATTTTAACAAACTGGGACGTATTGTGTGCTAATTATTGAAACTTTCAAGTCGGGCAGATTTTCTGAGATAGCCACGCATCATACGCTCATACTTTCATCGAGTTAAAATCGCCACAATAATTCCGTAATATAGACTGTCAAGTGCGTATGGTGTGCTAATAATTCAGATCTACGTAACAAATTTTGATGCTACCTAAATTTTCTGAGATACGTATTATACACCGTTTTCAAAAACCGCACATCGCGTAACAACTACACATCACTTCACATCATACACTCCTTTTTGATCGAGTAGAAACTGGTCGTTCTACTGTGACGATTCAGTATGTTGACAGTCAGTGACGTAAAGTAATTGAAGTAGCTTTTGAATTTGGCGTCGAGTGTAGAGTACTGAACACCGCACACCATACGTGACTTCTTCTATAGTTCTTTAAATTTTTTAAATATCCTGTCCTTTACACCTTTTATATCTAAAAGTGGTAGAGTGGAGGATATTTAGAAGATAAATACATAGGTCCCAATACCTTCCAATTCTTTCCTTTAAAGTAGTTGAAGTATCTTTTGTATGTGGAGTGTTCATTGCTACATCGAGCACCGAACACTGAACCCCACACCACACGCATTTCAATCCTGTCACGCAATTGAATAGTCTTACTGATAGTGTTAGCCCTGGGAATGAATACTACATTGAACATATACAGCACACCATACGCATTTTATGAAATTGTAATTTGTGCTGTTGGCACCTGAATGCTAACTACACAACACATTATAACTAATAGCAATCATTTCAAGCGTCCTCCTTTTAAGTCAGTGCCTGATGTGCATTGTCATTATCGACATTCTCGATATGAATAATTACTGACTTTATTAATCAAATACTTGACATTTAGGAACGATACGTATGGTGTGCAGCGTTCAGTGTTCGATATTGTCAAAATCGAGATTTTGAATAAAAAAATGTTTCAAATGGTTTGAGAATAAAGAAATACATAGCCTTCGGATACTGTGTAAAGTGCGTATGATATGTCGCGTTCTACATACGATATTCACTTCTACAAAAGATACCTATCTTATATGATAGTTCTCTACCACAATCAGGTCAGTTAAACAAGACTGGTTGAAATGATAGTTATATTTTCAGAACGTTTACAAACGTTTACAAACGTTTTCGGAACACCTTCTTCAGTAAAAATATAACTTAAACAAACATTTGTTGAAAATATAATCATTTCAACCAGTCTTGTTTAATTGACCTAATTGTGGTAGAGAATTATCATACAAAATAAGTATAAAAAGGTCGTAAATATATATATATATATATATACTGTGTGTCTAGCTAAGTTCGTGACAAATGGAAAACTTTTTTATTCTTGGGTTTATGAAAAAAGTTATTCTTTATAAAAAGTCCTGCTTCATCCAAAACTTAAATTCAAATTGCCAGATTTTAATATTTGTTAGTCATATATGAGATATGACAAAAAATATGAAATTAGTATAAGAGTAAAGTACCTTTATTTTCAATAATACTTAAAATATTATAAGGAATAGTCGTTCAGAATTGGAAATTATACAATTTAAATACAGCATTTACACAAAAGAAAGCATTGAAAATGTTACACAAATGCTTCAACATATCCGCCTTCTCGTTCCATACATGTAACGGTTCTATCACAAAAATGCCTTAAAACCCTTCTAATTGTTTGTAGAGTTATTTTACGGATTTCTTCTCTAATAACACGTTCTAGATGGCCTACATCCGTAAACGGCGCTTGAATATAAACATGTTCTTTTAAATAACCCCACAAGAAAAATCAAGTGGGGTCAGATCTGGAGACCGAGGTGGCTTTCGGAAATGTCGAAAACAGATTTAACAACAAACGCCAAGACCATGTTGCTGATAACGAAATGGAACTAGAACTGATGCTATCAGCAATAGAACAACCGAGGTGTTCGTTGCGGAAAAGAGCATTGTTGATGTCAAACACTATAAGCAAAGATTCGGTAGCTAAAATTCTAAAAAAAAACAAATTTCATCCCTACAAGCCTACATTTGTACACACTCTAAGACCAAGTGATAATGACAGACGATTGGAGTTTTGTGCCGACATTCAGGCAATATTAGCAGATAATCCTTTTGTGTCGAGACAAATTTTATTTTCCGATGAAGCAACATTTACATCGAACGGAACTGTATCGAGTCAAAACTGCCGTTGGTGGACAGATGCCAACCTACATTTTACAATAAAAACTCGAAGTCAATATGCGTCAAGACAAATGTATGGTGCGGAATCTACAAAAGTTATATAATTGGACCTTTCTTTTTCACCAATCTTTGAATGCCGACCGGTATCTAAATTTTTGCAAAGTGAAATTAGTAATTTTATCGACAATCTTCCATTGCTGGAACGCCAACATATTTGGTTTCAACAGGATGGTGCACCTTGTCATAGCAGGTTGGACGTAAGGCAATATGTTGAAGATTGTTTTAACGAAAGGGTTATACACCGCTTTTCCACAATACGTTGGCCACCTCGGTCTCCAGATCTGACTCCACTTGATTTTTCTTGTGGGGTTATTTAAAAGAACATGTTTATATTCAAGCGCCGTTTACGGATGTAGGCCATCTAGAACGTGTTATTAGAGAAGAAATCCGTAAAATAACTCCACAAACAATTAGAAGGGTTTTAAGGCATTTTTGTGATAGAACCGTTACATGTATGGAACGAGAAGGCGGATATGTTGAAGCATTTGTGTAACATTTTCAATGCTTTCTTTTGTGTAAATGCTGTATTTAAATTGTATAATTTCCAATTCTGAACGACTATTCCTTATAACATTTTAAGTATTATTGAAAATAAAGGTACTTTACTCTTATACTAATTTCATATTTTTTGTCATATCTCGTATATGACTAACAAATATTAAAATCTGACAATTTGAATTTAAGTTTTGGATGAAGCCGGACTTTTTATAAAGAATAACTTTTTTCATAAACCCAAGAATAAAAAAGTTTTCCATTTGTCGCGAACTTAGCTAGACACACAGTATATATATAAATATTATATCAATATAAAAATTGTACAAAAATACTTCAACAGCTTTACGATGAAGAAATACATAACCTTCGGGTACTTTGTAAAGTGCGTATGGTGTGCCACGTTCTACATACGATATTGACTTCCACAAAAGATACATTCAATATGAAGATTGTTCAATTCTTTGGCAATTGAGAAGGACATTGTGAGATACGTATGGTGCGCAGTATTCAGTGCTCAGTATTCAGCGTTTGACATTGTCAAAATCGAGATTATAAATATAAAAATACTTCAAATTGTTTTACAATAAAGAAATACTTAGCTTGCGGGTACTTTGTAAAGTGCAAATGGTGTGCCGTGTTCTATGCACGATATTCGCCGCCACAATTGACACCTTCAAAACAAAGATTGGCAAGTTGCTAGTCAGTTTGTTTTCTCCCGTTTGAAGATGAAAAACAAAATTATTATTAAATTATTGCCTCTTATCTTGTCATCAGTACTACCGTAGGTTTACTTTTTGATAAAGGTAACATCTCTTGTACCTTTGGCCTAAGCAATATCTCAGCATCAGCGTCATGATATAATTGACTATTTTGATCATCATCCCTCCTTCTTTTACCATCAGGATCTCAAGAGTTCCGCTCTGCAACACCTTTAACACATGGCCCAACCTCCATCATCGATTTTTCTTCTTTTCGGCGTAGTGAGTTCGGCGTAATTTACGCCCTCAGGTGAATTTCGTTTTAAATTTTTATTTCTAACCGAACGGACCCAATCGAGCCCGTTTCTTCTTTATTTTTACGGTTACCTGCCCGTAATTTTTATCCGATGGAATTTTTAGTACCTTTTAATTAATTTCGTATAATCGATTCTCGTAAATTAAATTTAACGCCGACGAGAGCTGCATCATTACAAAGAAACGCGCGCTCGATGAAACGTTGATTCGATATTCTTCGGGATCTAAAGATTATCTTTATCTCGTTTAATTTATTTATTTACCTTACGTCGGATAATAAAATAAATCTGCTTTACGCCTTCTGAGTAATAAAAATCTATAATAAAAAGTTTAAAACCTCTCGCCTTCGTAACATGGTTGTCGACACCGTCCGAAATAAAAATTGTGTAAGAACGTATTAAGTTGATGTTATTTAAACGTGGGATTAATTAAAATTAAAACGTATAAAGATTACGGCGAGATTTTTAGCACCAAATTAAACCTGAATAGATTTTGCTTCTTCATTTTGAACAATCCTCGATAACTACCTTTAAAGTAATGATAACATAGAAGATGCCTACGTCTAGAAGCGCATAGAGAGGAACTGCGAAGAACAAGTTCCTGAGCCTCAAACAATCGAGAAACGTTCGTATTGACAGTATTAATTATGACAGTGAATATTACCGACAGCACACCATACGCAGTTCACAAAATCGAGCATCAAACAGTGCACATTATATTTCAATATTATTATTCAGGACTCTCAACGATTGAACAATCTTCGTATTGATAGTTCCAATTCTGGGAAGGAACACTGAACACCGAACACGGCACACCATACGCACTTTTACTTGAGTTAGTATCTGGGGTTATATAATTATATACTGTAAAGAGATGTCTGCATTTGAAGTCCCGAATGTGATGCCGAGCGTCTGACACTAAACATTGCACACCATACGTATCTCGTCCTCCCTAAATCGTAATCAGTTGAACAATCTTCGTATCGCGAATGTTTAATTATAATTGTAAACATTCTAGGTTAAATAAGGCGCAGTGTACGTACTTCATAAGCTTACAATTGACAATAGTTAGTATCTGAAAGAAATCTTGTATCGGACGTTCCGATTATGGCGTTAAACATTGAACAACAAACGGTGTACAGCATACGCATTACTCCGCTACGTTGCTCGTCAATGTTAACCGCTTAAACTATCTTTTTCTATGGAAAGTGTAGATTGCAACAGGGTACATTCTAGATTAATAACGATGAACAGTCTTCGTAGTGGTGAATATAGAATACGGCACACCATACGCGTTTTATAAAATTATAATTCACAATAGTTTGCCGCAAAGTAGTTGAAGTATTTGTTCCAGTTATCATTGATTATCGAGTACTTAGCACCACACACCATATGTATCTCACAGCGTCCTTACTAACTGTCAAGTGATTGAACAATTTTCGTCTTGGTGAACGTAGTAAGCTGAAGGCGGCATACCATTTCGTAAAATTATCGTTTGTATGTGAAGCGTTAATAGCTGCATCGAGTATTGAATACCGCACACCATACGTATCTCATCTCTAACTGTTACGCAATTGAATAATCTTTGTACTCATCCTATCAGTGTTAGCGGTGGTAGTGAACATTACTTTGAACACAAGCAGCACACTATACACATTTAACATATATATATATATAATTATAAGTGATCTTATATGATAGATCTCTACCACTAATAGGTCAATAAAACAAGGCTGGTTTGAACGATAGTTATATTTTCAGAACGTTTACAAACGTTTTCGGAATACCTTCTTCAGTGAAAATATAACTAGATAAATATATAAACAAACATTTGTTTTTTATTTGGGAACTATCAACAAAATGACTAATGACTAGGATTTCTTGATATAGAGGATGTGTAACCAAGTTTTATATATATATATAAATTATAAAAACTAAATTAATGTGTAAACATACATGCAAATTAAGTAAAACCTTATATCAAAAAATCTTTGTCGAAACCTTAACAATTCTGTTCAAGGACTAGGGAAAACCCAAATTTAAAAACCTAGTCAAAGGTTTCCTTCTTAAGAAATGCAAATGTCATTTTAACAAATTGCTATATACATTACTTAAATTTTGAATATCGGTCCTGAAATTAATAGTTTTAGTGTCTTTCTGTATATTTATCATTTCATATATTAGTCTTTTTTATAATTATTCTCTGTTTTTAATATAATTGTGTTTTCAAAATCAAAGCCCAAGATCTTTGTAATGCTTTGTTACAGCGGTCATTGCACCAACATCATTATTTAAAGAATACTTATGGCTATACAACCTTTTCTTTAAATATTGTTTCGTCTGACCGATGTAACAACCATCACAGTCTTTGCAGTTTATTTTATAAACTACATTACTCTGATTTTGTTTAATTATTTTAGATTTAGTATTAGTAAAAAGAGATCTGTTACTATAATTTGGAATGAAAGTAATGTTTATGTTGTTTTTATTAAACTCTTTTTTATTTTTCGCTTAAACCTTTTTTATAAGGAATAGCGTTGTAAGATTTATTGTTATTATTTTTAATTCCTCTATTGTATAATTTGTTAATTCTAAGAAAGGATAGTATTGATGAGATATTAGATTCATTTAATAGTTATCATAATAGATTAAAATTTACATATGAGAGGGAATCTAATAACTCATTGAGTTTCCTGAACGTGACAGTCATGCATAATAACGGCATTGTAAAAACAAATTGGCATATAAAGTCTACCAATACAGGAAGACATTTAAATTATTTTTCAGAAACATCAAAATTACATAAAATTAATGTAGTTACCGGTTTAGTTGATCAAGCGGTTAGATTAGCTAATCCTGAATTTAGGAAAAGAATTTAAACAAAGTTAAAGATATCTTAGATAAAAATAATTATCCAAATAGTTTTTATGAAAAATAATAAAAAATAGAATTAACAAATTATACAATAGAGGAATTAAAAATAATAACAATAAATCTTATAACGCTATTCCTTATAAAAAGGTTTAAGCGAAAAATAAAAAAAAGAGTTTAATAAAAACAACATAAACATTACTTTCATTCCAAATTATAGTAACAGATCTCTTTTACTAATACTAAATCTAAAATAATTAAACAAAATCAGAGTAATGTAGTTTATAAAATAAACTGTAAAGACTGTGATGGTTGTTACATCGGTCAGACGAAACAATATTTAAAGAAAAGGTTGTATAGCCATAAGTATTCTTTAAATAATGATTTTGGTGCAATGACCGCTGTAACAAAGCATTACAAAGATCTTGGGCATTACTTTGATTTTGAAAACACAATTATATTAAAAACAGAGAATAATTATAAAAAAGACTAATATATGAAATGATAAATATACAAAAAGACACTAAAACTATTAATTTCAGAACCGATATTCAAAATTTAAGTAATGTATATAGCAATTTGTTAAAATGACATTTGCATTTCTTAAGAAGGAAACCTTTGGCTAGGTTTTTAAATTTGGGTTTTCCCTAGTCCTTGAACAGAATTGTTAAGGTTTCGACAAAGATTTTTTGATATAAGGTTTTACTTAATTTGCATGTATGTTTACACATTAATTTAGTTTTTATAATTTATATATATATAAAAGTTGGTTACACATCCTCTATATCAAGAAATCCTAGTCAATAGTCATTTTGTTGATAGTTCCCAAATAAAAAACAAATGTTTGTTTATATATTTATCTAGTTATATTTTCACTGAAGAAGGTATTCCGGAAAACGTTTGTAAACGTTCTGAAAATATAACTATCGTTCAAACCAGCCGTGTTTTATTGACCTATTAGTGGTAGAGATCTATCATATAAGATAAGTATAAAAAGATCACGAAATATATATATATATACATTTAATTATAAGTGATGGTGGTAAGTACCTGAAACCTATATACACACATACACTGCCTCACTCTAAACCACTTGAAATATTTTTGCGTGTAAAGTCTCAATTGTGGTGCTGAAAATCGAGCATTGAACATTGTGCTACGTGGTTCCCACCATACCACGCGGTCTCCAAATTATCAATGTATACCTAAAACACGCGAAAAGAGTTCTAAAGATTCATGAAGATGACACAGGGCAGAAACACGGCGTTCACGAAGCAGGTAGCTATCAAGATTGTCTCGGAGAGAGTGGCACAGGAATCTAATCGCTCTCCTTTGCAGAGCTAAGATTCTGTACGCTTCCCCCGCTGAACTCCAGGGAAGAATTCCATAGCACACGTGGGAATGTATTTTAGCAAAATGTGCTGCTCTGGTCGCCTCAGGGGTTGTAATATGCCCATTCTTTTTAAGTTCAACAGTTTCTTACTCAGTTTACTTAGTCAGTGCATCTATGTGAGATCAGCTCAAGTTCTAGTCAATGATGACTCCTAAAAATGATACTGCTGAGTATAGATTGATATTTTTGGTTGAAAATAGAAGGTTTTCCGTCTTTACCGGGTTTATTTTATATTCGCGGATTTGCGAATCAGTCATTACTTTCTCGACGTATCGTATCGGAGTCTGATTTGTTCCTGCGGCCAACGACGCTCCAAAACAGAAATCTTCTAGGTGAGGAGAAAGACATGGTACGTTGCCGTGTATCGATTTGTCGGATTTAACACTTCAATCGGGTTAAAACCATAACTATTTGGCGACCTCGAGTAACTATACTCGCATAATTTAACACTAATTAATGAGAAAGCAAAACATACGTTTTCAAGGGAATCTTTTGGCGACTTGGGCGTTCCCGCGGGAGACTAGGCTAACACCCATCTGCACTCGAAATTGGGAGTGTTGGAAGTGGGACCGTTTCCACGCAAAAGGATCACGTGGAATACGGTACTACTTTCGCTCGGCGAATTCCACGAATGATAAGATCGAAAGCCGCGAGGTAAAGAATAGGAAAATAGTCCTTAAGGGAAAATCGTACTAAAACGGAATGTACGAATTTGAAACTTAGGGAAACGTTTCGAAAGATTCCAAAATAAAAGAAAAGGATACCAAATAATAAATTTAAACTGTCCCGACTGCACGCCGTGCGTTAGAGAAAATTGCGCACGAAATGATAGTGTAGCTACGAAATTAGTTGGCTATATTACATCAGGGATGAAAGCCCTACCAATATAACCGTACAGTATTTCCATTATTCCATTATTTTCGAAATTGAGAATATCCCGTCGAATCATCCCCGAAACCTTTCAACGATTCAATCATTCCGACAAGACAAATTAATGAACGAACCCTTCTTCTTCGTTGCTTAAAACCCGAACGATTAACTCGTAACTTTCGTAAGTTTCGCAAAATTGACGGGGCGACCACCTCGACTTCGGGCGAAGCGAATCATTAATTTAGAAAAGTGCGGCGCAGATGCTTCGTCCCGTGCCGTCTGACCCATCTAACTCGTGCGAGCCGGCGATACTTTTCCTATTCTAACGCTCTTTTCGATGCAATAACGACTTCTCTAAACGGCCGCGATTTTTTACTTGTCCTATAGGCCGTCGGAAATTAATGATGATGATCTGTGCGCCCGCCGAACGTAAGCAGATCGAATTTTCCTTCTACGTAGCTTCTTTACCAATTTGTTTTTCACGTCCTTCGGGTTTGCTGCGGAACACACACGTCGGCTCGCATGTTTTCTGCTTTCTTAGCGATCGCGTTTAACGTCTCGGGATGTGATTTTACGGTGTGATTAGGGATCATCGACGATATTCGCTACGTTAAGTACGCACAACTAGAAAATTAGACGTTTAATTTCTTTTATTTATAGTATGCCGATGTCAATTACTTCCCTTAGTTGAAATTAATGGATTATTGAATAAGTAAACTCGATCGGTTGGTCGCTTTCCGATTATCCTGAAAACAAAAAAGAAACTGGTTTTTCACACATGTACAGCTATTGAGAGAGAAAACTTGAAACATGCAGAATTAGGTATAAAACATAAGGCAACGAACATAGCACAAAATATGTGTGCGCGACGCGCTATACACATTTCCAGTATGTGATAGCGTCGCTTTATAGTTAGCACATAGTGTAAGCACGATAGGGATTTCATCCGCGGGGTAACTTAGCAAATTATTTCGATGATCACCACTGTTTCTTTGCAAATACATATTTTCCTTAAGCATGTCAGTAGATTCGCTTCTTAACGACGAACACATCGCTGTGTTAGCACTTACTGCTATCTTGCTAACGAGCCCATCCGCGACGTAATTTACGATATTCCTTGGACTACTACTATCGCTTTCTTAGACAGTTTCCGGCATCAATATGTTAGTAACTTCGTCTTTTGACAAATTTAACACCTTGCGAAGTTAGCACATAGTGTTACCTTGATAAAGAATATTCTTCGCGAAGTAATTTGACTATTCCATGTATTGTTATTGTTACCTCGTATATTTTTCTTCCATTATCTTATCAGTATCCTCACTTCTAAACGAAATTAACACATCGCTGTCTTGGCACATAGTGCCATCTTCCTAGGGATCCAATCCTCGACATGATCTACCATAATCTTCAGACTATACTATTCCTTTCGTAGACATTTTCTGACATCAATATGCCAGTAACTTCGCTTTTTAGCAAAGTTAAGACATTGCGGAATTAGCACGTAATGTCACCTTAATAGGAGTTTAATACGCGACGTCAATGAACTATTTTGATTATTGTTAAGGTATCCTCGTACATTTTTCTTCCGTAAACGTATCAATAGCTTCAATCCTTAACGACGTTAACACATCGCTGTTAGCACATGCTGCTATCGTGTTAAGGATCCCATCCACAACTTGATTTACCATACTCTTTGGACTATTGCTATCGTATTAGTAGTTATTTTTAGGCATCAAAATGTCAGTAACTTCACTGTTGTAATGAAGGTAACACATTGGGGATGTAGCACATAGTGTCATCCAAAGAGATTTTATCCGCGACGTAAATGAGCTATTTTGAGTGTTGTTACGGTATCCTCGTACGTTTTTTTCGTAAACGTGTTAGTAGCTTCACTTTTTAACGAAGTTAACACATCACTGTGTTAGCACATAGCGCAAGCTTGCTAGGGATCTCATCTGCGAGTGATCTACCATATTCTGTTGACTATTGTTACCGTTTCTGTAAACATTTTTCTTCATCAATTTGTCAGTAACTTCGCTTTTTAGCAAAATTAACACATTGCGGGGTTAGCACTTAGTGCTATCTTGCTGAGGATCCAATCTGCGACGTGATTAAGCCCTTTTTTTAAATATTACTATTGCTTTCGTAGACATTTTCCTGCATCAACATGTCAGTAACTTCGCCTTTTAACAAAGTTAATACATTGCGGAGTTAGCACATAGTGTCCTTTTGATATGCATTTTATCCGCGACAGAATTTCGCTATTTTCAGTATTGTAACGGTGTTCTTCTATATTTTTCTTCCGCAAAGTATCAGTAGCTTCACCTTTCAACAAAGTTAACACATCACTGTGTTAGCACATAGCGCTAGCTTGCTAGGGATCTCATCTGCGAGTGATCTACCATATTCTGTTGACTATTGTTACCGTTTCTGTAAACATTTTTCTTCATCAATATGTCAGTAACTTCGCTTTTTAGCAAAGTTAACACTTTGCGGGGTTAGCACATAGTGTCCTGTTGATGTGGATTTTACCCGCGATAGAATTTGTATATTTTCAGTATCATTACCGTTCTCCCACATTTTTCTACCATCAACGTATCAGTAGCTTCACTTCTGAACGAAGTTAACACATTACTGTGTCACTATATGGTACTATCTTTTGAAGTATCCAATCCGCGAGTGATCTACCATATTCTTTTGACTATTACTATTGTCTTCGTAGACACCTTCCTTCATCAATATGTCAGTGTTTTAGCAAAGTTAACACATTGTGAAGTGAGCACTTAGTAGTAAGGATTTTATCTGCGATGGAGCATGGATATTTTGAGTACTGTTGCGGTTTCCTTGTATGTACATTCCTCTTCCGTCAATGTGCCTTCACTTCTGAACGAAGTTAACACATCGCTGTGACAACATATGGTGCTATCTTGCTAGGAATATTATCTCCGACGCGATTTAGCATATTCTTTTCACTATTACTATCGCTTTCTTATACATTTTGCTACATGAATATGTCGGTAACTTTGCTTTTTAGTGTAACGTGGATAGCACATCGACTAGCTGTACTGGTTTCGAATGATGTTACCTTCGGCGTAATTCGGTCTCTTTTCTCGCCACAGAGATTTCAAGAATTTTACTTGGTAAGATAGGTTAGCACCCCCAGTTGCTGTATATCTATCGTGCAAATTTTCCTCTCGATTGCAGCGCCCACGATTTTCCTATTTAACACAGTTAACTTAGCGTGGTTTACGTATATTTTCGGTCTTTCTCTACCTCAAACTGCCATCCCTGTTTTGTCCGAAAAATTCCCTTCTAGTCGCAGCACTTGAGATTGTCGCAATCAACGAGCAAGCACATTTGCTTGCCCATCTGTGTCGTATTGTCAGTCATCGTTAACGTGTTTCATATGTTGTTTCAGTCTCCTTTAGCTTCCATTCACTTTTCGATGTGGCAGTTGCCGGAAAGCTCCTATCTAGATACAACACTTAAATAAGTAAAATCTTTCTGCTTAGTTAGGTTAGCACACCCGCTTGTCGTGTTGCAATTTTGCAATTCTACCTATCTTCGTTGTATTAGCTTGATTCCTTTCTGTTTTCCATTCCCCTTTCTTTGGCGTTAACATTACCGAAAAGCTTGTTTTAAACACAGTAGCTACTTAATATCTTCTTGTTTAACGAGGTCAGCACAATCGTCTAGCATGATATTTTATATTTCGAGTCATCGTTAGCATGGTTGAGGCGTTATTTCTGTTTCTTTCTTTTTCGAGTTCTAAGTTTCTGGTAAACTCGTTCCTGGACGCCGTATATAAGATTTTCTCACTTAACGAGGTTAGCACAATCGTCCACCATGTTTTCTTATATTTTGTGTTGTCTTTAGCGTAGTTGATGTGTTATTTCTGTCTTTTTCGAGGTCTAAGTTTCTAGTAAACTCGTTTTTGGATGCAATTTCAATCATTTTTAGCGTGGTTGATGTGTTATTTTGTTTTTCTTTTCTGATTCGAGGTCTAAGTATCTAGTAAACTCGTTCCTGGATGCAGTACTTAAGTACTTCTGGCTGAACGAGGTTAGTACAATCGTCCATCGTGTTGTCTTATATTTCGTGTCATGTTTAGCGTAGTTGATGTGCTGTTTCTGTTTCTTTCTTGTTCGAGGTCTAAATTTCCGGTAAATTTGTTCCTGGACACAGTACTTAAGATATTCTTGCTTAACAAGGTAGCACAATCGTGCACCGTGTTGTTTTATATTGGTTGGGGTGTTATTTCTGTTTTTCTTTCTTTCTCAAGTTCTACGTTTCTGGTAAACCCGCTCCTAGACGCAATACTTAAGATCTTCTCGCTTAACAAAGTTAGCACAATCGTCCACCGTGTTGTCTTATATTTTGTATCATGTTTAGCGTAGTTAATGTGTTATTTCTGTTTTTCTTTCCGTTTTCGAGGTCTAAATTTTCGCTAAACTTATTCCTGGACGCAGTACTTACGATCTTCTCGCTTAACGAGGTAGCACAGTCGTCCACCATGTTGTTTTATATTTCGAGTTATCATTAGCGTGGTTGGGGTGTTATTTTTGTGTTTCTTTTTCGAGGTCTGAGTTTCTGGTAAACCCGTGCCTGGACGCTGTACTTAAGATCTTCTCGCTTAACGAGGTTAGCACAATCGTCCACCGTGTTGTCTTATATTTCCATTCATTTGTAGCGTGGTTAATGTTTTATTCCGGTTTCTTCTTTGTCAACGTCTACGTTTCTAGTAAACTCGTTCCTGGATGCAGTACTTAAGATCTTCTCGCCTAACGAGGTTAGCACGATCGTGCACCGTGTTATCTTATATTTCCATTCATTTTCAGCGTGATTGATGTGTTATTTCAGGTTTTGCTTTTTCAAGGGCGAGGTTAGCACATTCGCTTACCTTGTTATCTTGTATTACTATTCATCTTTAACGTGCTTGATATGTTATTTCGGTTTTTCTTTTTCGAGGTCTAAGTTTCTGGTAAGCTCGTTTCTAGACGTCGTTAGCACCACAAATTGCTCATATAATGCTAATCTAGTTCGTTTAATCTCAACTATGCGCTCGTATAATGGTAAAGGAATTCGCGACCATTCATCACCGACTTCCGCGGTTCGACGAGCTCTCCCTATCATCGACAACCTGTTACAAAAAAATCCAAAATCGAAACGTGAAAGTTTTTCGTGGTGCGCTCATAACCTTTCCCATAGAAGTCGAATCGCTCAGCTCGCTCTACTACTACGTGTACGTCGTCCAAACGAACTCTCATAACAATATAACGACGACAAGTGATAGTGTTTTCTCCCGGTCACGATCCGGCATCCAAGTAGCCGATGGCCATCTCCCGCCGTCCCGTCGCCCCCGCGCCACCGCCGCTCCCGATCGGTCTACTATGCGACTACCGCTGCCTGCTAAGACTCTCTCAGCGAGAGAGAACGATCGTTACACCCACAGCTTACTAGATGATTTAATCTGCACGTTGACCAACTAGGCAAAGGTATAGTATATATGCGGGCTGGCAGAGAGACATGATATATTATAATTAATGGTCGAAATTAACCGTAATCGTTGGAACGTTTCCGAAGGAAAGTCCGCCGAAACCCATATAATAGACTATACACGCGTACCAGTCGGTTATTTCTTAATTCGGCCCCGCGTGTCAGAAATCGGATTTGTCTGGCCTGTCCGCGCGCCGTAACGATATTGGGTATTGTTTAATAATAATTTACGGCCGATCAGATAGTCCGGAGTGCTAATGCGAGGCATATTACTATTTTAAATGGTAATAATTTATTGGCAGGTCGCCATATCGGTAGAAATCCCATTAGGCCGCGGGACAATGGGAAGTATCTCCTCCGCGAAGACTTTGCGTTCTCGGTGAGATACTAAAGGTAATAAACTAGTTTCAAAATACGTTAACTAATTACGAGCGAATTGTGCTTTCTTAATTGCGAACCCCAACCGCAAACTATAGTTTCGTTTTTATGGGAAGTCGTTATTACATCGTCTCTCGGAAAACTGTGCAAGGGATGTCCCTGCTTAACAGGGAACCGACTGTACCGTTCTCATGAGTCTTAACGAGGACGAAACTAATTCTGCAGGTGTGGTTCGTGATTAATAAAGCACAATCTTTCTCCAAATCATAAGTTGATATATGTAATTTGGGCTTAATGGACGGTAAAAATGAATGTTTAGACCGGTCATCGTTGACGACGATGTACTTTTCTTCACCGATATCATACTCAATGCCATATAAGTAAAAGATGGCGAAATCATCCCCTAAGTTTGGGAAAGCTACATCATTAATACAGCTTCCAAAGAAAACAATGTGCGAGGATGTTCTTGTTTTCGAATAAACTGTACATGAATTTTAATGGGGACGAAACTGAAATTTGCGGTTGTGGTCTGTGATTAATAAAGCACAATCCTTCTCCAACTCACAAGTTAATACATGTAATTTGGGCTTAAGTGACGGCAAAAATTAATGTTTATACCGGTCATCGTTGACGATGATGTACTTTTCTTCACTGATATCATCCCCAATGCCCCATAAGTAAAAGATGGCGAAATCATCCCTTAATTTTAAGAAAACCATACTGTTAATAGAGCTTCCAAAAGAAACAATGTGTGAGGATGTTCTTGCTTAATATCGAGTCGACTGTACATGAGTCTTAATGAGGACGAAACTGAAATCTGCGGTTGTGGTCTGTGATTAATAAAGCGCAATCCCTCTCTAACTTATAAGGCGATACATGTAATTTGGGCTTACTTGACTCGAAAAATTAATATTGAGACCGGTGATCGTTTATGATGATGTACTTTTCTTCACTGATATCATCCCCAATGCGCCATAAGGAGAAAATGGCGAAATCATCCCCTAATTTTGGGAACGTCATATATAATATAATAGAACTTCCTAAGAAAACTCTGTGAGGATGTCCGACTGTATCGTACTAATCCTAACGAGGATCCAAATATATTCTGCGGTTGTGGTCCGTGATCAGTAAATTACAAGCAGAGGATTGCCGAAGTCATTCCACCAAATTTGTGGAACGAAAGTTTCTAAGTCCAGTGGATTGGATATTGGGGAATCGTCGAGGATTCGGACTGATTACATCATCATGCGATTTCGGTTAGAACTTCCCTTAAAAATCCGACATGTTTCGAAGTGTCGGTGATCAAATTCTAAGAAATTAAAAACGAGTGTGTACGCATACGTTAATGTGTCACTCCTATTCTCCAATTCTCAGAAGTAGAAATGCACGATCGTCGATTCGGTTGCATTATGTCGATTGTCCGTGTGTACGTACGTATCTACTACTACTTATGCGTGTGTGTATATCGCCTTACCGGTATTGCCGTCCCCGGATTTTTCGCGCCGCAGTGCTCCGCTCAGTGTACTACGTTCGTACATACACGGGCTTTATAGATCTGCTGTCGATTACCACGGTTGACGCTAGGCTTGTAGTACGAACGAATTATTTATACGTCTCGTTTCGGATTACAAGCTAACCGAGAGTACGAAACATGGAAATTAATTTCGTAGTTTCGATTAAGACCGTTCCGTGTTGTCGTGCGCTCGTTAGAATTCTTAATACGTATACGTACATATAACGGGGTCTCGGTTCTCGGTAATTCGTATTCGTATGCGGACGTAGTATAAGAATAGACGTAGGTACGGATTTGCGACGAAAATTAAGAAATTTGAAGATTTCAAAAAATAATATTATTATGACAACAATGTCGAATTTTTACTGATATGATGAGGCGAGCCTATCTCGATATCATTAAAATGTCTAATTCGATGCGGGATAGCGTTAAAATTTCGGACGAAAATTAGGAGAAATTTCAACCTACTAAAGTCGAATACGTCGAATTTACATATTTCTTGCTTTCATCGCGCCCATTGTACGTTTTTTTCAGGCGCACAGCACGTTTTCCTCTATCCATAGACAGATTACAAATTCGTCGGCCTAATCGTTCCCCATAAATTACGACGTGATGCAGACACGCAGCAGACATTCGGATAAACATATTACGAAAGATATGTTAATTTCGATTATGATTAAGTATCGGATAGGAACGGTGATCTAATACGCGTTTCAGAGCTTTTATTTCGTGCGGGATATATTTTATTGTATGTACAACATACATATAGATAGACGAGACGCGTGCACGAATTACGATATTTCAGTTTCTGGACTGCCATCTACGAAATCGATTTACTCTATCCAGGAAGGATAAATTTGAATATAAAATATTGGATACATTTGAAGTTAGAACGGTTATTGGATCATGCAAGTTTGTAAATAATTTAGATATTTCCGAGTACGTATTATGATAACTTATTTATTATTTCCAATAAAGATATCCATTATCGGAAGGATAAATTGAAATTTAGAACAATGTTTCCTAAATTGGGACTTTTGTGTGAGAAACATCTGTCGTCGTACTGATTGTATCATCAGCAAATGTGTCAAGTACTGTTCTTTCTGATGCTGGAATGTCAGCGGGTTAAGAAGGGGTCCTAGGTGTCTCAGTGTTTACGACAGAACTTAGAGAGTTAGCTGTACTACATCGTGCACTTAGTCCATAGTGTACTGAGAATTTAGTTAATTTCTTAAACAAAATTGCACCGGCCTAGCTTTTAATCTGTATATATAAAAATGGATCGTGGTTTGTTAGGATGCTTAAAACTTGAAAACAATTGGACCAAATTGGATACTTCCTTCTGCGAGTTTGTTCGTAATTGCTACGCGATGGTTTCGGAAATAAGAAAACTATCAAAACATTTAAAAAATTAAGAAAAAGAAATTAGAGATTAAACAAATTGACGACGTTTGGTGTGTTAGGTTATGACAGTTGTCATTGTGCGCGTAAAGACAATTAAGGTTATGACATTTGTGATTGTGCGCGCATGAATAATTGTTATGTCATAATAGAAGCAAAGTCAGTAATATCCATCACAGTCCTATTTACAATACTGCGAGCGAGAAGATCGAATCTTTCAGAACGAAGCCGTAATGCAATTAGACTGCGAAATATTACCAATCAATCCACTGCAGGCGAAGAAGAAATTGCACGAGAGAAGGGCGCTGTGTTAGTACGGCCTGACTTCGTGCTTCACAAACACAAGAACAAAGAGAGGCCATACGTGAAACGGCTCGGTTGGCAATGAGAAATCATCGAGCAGAACACAGAGATGCTTCAAATGTTAATTTGGATCGAGGAGCGTTTTAATACGATTCCACAATTGACTACAGCTCGCACCCTTTCGTTAGAATTGGCCCTATGGAGGTTGTGTCCGTCCGTTGCGGTGCATTGAAGTTCACTGGAGAAACGCCTGGATTGTGCTGTCTCAGTGGAAAGGTTAAACTGCCATTGTTGTCTCCGCCACCTGAGTCATTGCATTCATTGCTTCATGCAAAGCTCAAGAATCACCACATTTTCTTTCGAACGCTTAAAGGTACAATGCATGTTTCCAAATGACTTCATTTGGAGCAAATAGTATTGAAGAAAGCGGATTCGACATTCAAGGTAATGTTTGTTAATAGGAGAGTAACCTTTATTTTTGGTAATCATAAATCACTAATTATCACTTTCCTTTCGACTATACAGATACAATGATAAATTCACCATAGAATTGGATCATTGCAGCCGGTTGAAGACGCACAGCATAAAATTGTTACAAATTTACTTCATAGCCAATATGGAGGACTAACTTGATCGGCGTCAAACGATCAATAACGGAATGAAAAGAGGAATTCTTCAAGATTCGCAGCAAATACTTCATCAACATCATGCTTGCGGTTCGGTTGTTCAAAACTGCGTTGGATCGCATGCTAAGTGATGACTATAAAGTCGTGATCAGAGCAAATAAACGCCCCGCTGGAACATACGAACGACAATTCAACGCTCCGACAATAGATAAAGTCGCAAAATATAGTACATCACAAGGTGCTTCAGTGAATTTGCTCCCTTTTGAACTTTTATTCAACTTAATTAATTTTATCTTAATATAAACAAGTTAATAAAACTCAGGTAATAACTTAAGACAACATTTATTAATTTTAAGGTGGTACGAAGTTCGCTGAGTCAGCTAGTTAATGATATAAAAAGCATAAATTATAATAAATTATATTTATAAATTTTGAGAAATATTTAACATAAAATAAAGATAATTACCTAGTGTTGTGTGTGTGTGAGTATAATTTCTTTTATTCGATGATGGTTTTTCCTATGTCTCCTCTCTTAAATTCCTTCTTCGATGCAGCTCTATTTCTCTATGGATTCTCCCCTCTCTTAACTTCTTTTCTATGGATTCTCTCCTTTTTAAATCCTTTCTTTTCCGGTGTGGTGAGGTTCTTTTATTCACTGGTACTTCCTTTAAAACCCTTTTTGGTCCAAATGTATTTTAAACTTTTTGTTGACTTATCTATCTTGTCATGTTCTTCGTTGTCACAAATTCCTCGAGCGCAAACAGTAAAAATATCTTGGTCCTCAACTTGATAGACGCAAGCAGATACAGGACTTATCAGGGCAGTGTTACACCCTCCCGAGCCACATGGTCTGCCCTTCAATA
Source organism: Chrysina gloriosa (assembly GCA_038088585.1). NCBI lineage: Eukaryota > Metazoa > Arthropoda > Insecta > Coleoptera > Scarabaeidae > Chrysina > Chrysina gloriosa. The sequence continues at coordinate 57,566,431 of CM076089.1, forward strand.
CTTTTTATTTCGGCCCATTTTCCTCCGTACCTGTAGTACGCCTTGTTCACTGAGATACTTATGGACTAAGTGCACGGTGTAGTACAGCTAATTCCCTGAAGATCTGTCGTAAATGGGACTCACACCGACAGCGTCGATTCAAGTCCGTTAATTCTTCATTATAATCATCAGGTCGGTTTTCCATTGACCTACAGGAAAAACGGGTACCGATCCTCATTTTGATTTTTATTGTATTTTTTCCTTCTTGTAGCAGAACCTCCTTTATATCACTGCATCATCGCGTTTCTTATTTAAACGGAACAATCGCGATATACAACTTTCCTCAATGATACAGTCACCGTCAGACAAATTAGTCGGTGCTACGTCATTAAGCATCCGCTTGGTCACAGTCTTAGTTTGCGAAATAATATTTACATTGTCAATAGTGTCAATGTTACGTCTAATATGAGATTATGTAGATTCCAGCGTCTGAGACTGTGACCGAGCCAATGATCAATCCCTCTAACCGTGACTCTACTACCGTTTCGAGTCACCTGTACGATAATCCACTACTTACGTTCGTTCTTCTTTTTCCTTTTCGTTCGAGATGCAAATACCGAAGACATTTAATTAATTCGAGCTCTAACTCTCTCGTATGTACCAATACGTTTGTATCTTCCGTTCGCATCTGATATTCCGATGCGGTTCCATGTCGTCGTCGATTTTTATCTCGTGCGCCCTTTCGTCCTCCTCGCGCCTTACCGTATCTTCGTCGATAGTTTCGATTTTGGTACGAGCGTGATTACAGAACGTATACGGTAGGTAGGTGGCTTCCTAGAGCGCCGAGCGCCCGGTGTATTCATGTATGTATGTAAGTACATAGTCGCAGGGCGCGGCCGGATTATGGATTACGTAAAACTCCCACCATCGTCGATGGTCGCCGCTCGTTCGATGCTTTAACGAGCTTGCTTCTTCGTTTCACTTACGTTAGGGATACGTTTTCGCCTAAAGAAGCAAATGTTGACGTTTCGGGAAGCATCTTCAGTATTTTCGTTACGTTCAGCGTTTTACCCGTTTTATTCTTCTAATTATTTGCGCCATCTATAGCTTTTTGCGTTATTTCTTTTTGTGTGTTTATCTTCCTATTATGATTTATACAATTCATGTCTTCAAAGCTGTGCTTTGGTACGCCTTCGCCAAAATTTGAATTTGGAACTCTATCGATGTTTGATTTCTGCACATTTAGGACGTCTAGGTTGTGGCCTAACAAGAAAAGCTTTTGTATTCGATGAACAGGCTCGCATCGACGGTATCGATCTTCAGGGAATTAGCTGTACTACAGCGCGCACTTGATCTTACGAATTTCCGTATAACATTGAAACAAAAGAATAATGAAATGTCTAAATATGTTACATGAGTAAAGCGAACAGTTAAATACAATATATAAAATAAATAAAGTTACCCTTACCACACCTTTCTGAAAAATCCAGATACGTATTTCGGCAACTAAGTTGCCATCCTCAGTGGAAAACTGGGGAATTCAGTATCACTAGCGAATTCGGCTAATGCCCAAGACGAACACCACACAACGAACACTGCACAACACCAAAACACACTGCACAATGAACATCACACAATGAACGCGCGGAACGCACCAAAAACACTGTTGACACTGAACTCCCATTAAGGGGAAAGTGTATTAATACTACTTCTAACATAAATTTCACGCTCTATGGAGCGTGTCAATACGGTTGAAAGAATCTAAAATTTAATTCAATAGCTCGTACAATTTGGAATTAGGAATAGGTCATCCATCTGCATTCATAATTCTCTCAATATTCTTATAAATATATATGCTTTCGTAGCTGCGGACAAAGGACAAGCAGTGTCCTTGAAGGGGATGAATTGGAAAATCCTCTCTTACCCGGACTACCTCGGCTCGGGATTTTAACGGAGTGCCTGACGGTTGCAATTGATTTAACGTTGTCTGGGCGATTTGGATGATTCCGTCTCTCGAAGTCCGAATGATGTAATACAGGACAAAGATGAAGATGAACCAGACTAACCCTTACCTACCAGAAAGTCCTAGAGACACAGTGAAGCAAAGTTTCACCAATGGGTTTATGACAAATTGCAATTATAATCCTTTTATTTTCCGACTTCGACGAAGGCACTAATTATCGGTATTTACAAAATCTGCTTTGCATGAAACTTTTAGATGGACATTAGAAGACTAGCGGAACACACACGATGTTTACTTCTTGCAGTTTTTGGCTTCTGGACGTTTAGCACATTTTGATATTCATTCTTTGAATGAAAGTCGTTTCTAATATGAAATGGATGCCTACTGAGATATTCCGAATCACTTTTTAATCAGTACATAACTAGAAATTGCCTTCTTCGTGTCTTCATCGCCGTGGTAGATGGCCTAACAACGAACGAACTAAAAACTCCGCTCTCACTTTCTACGTATTGTGACCCATCTTCGACCGCGGCGAGCTGTTGCTGCAGTTGCTGCACTTAATTACCTCTGAATGCGCCGTAATTACTTCGTTTGTTAAGCTGACGACTTCTTCCGCGTCGAACGGAGGAGAACGAGAATGTCTATACTCGGGCATGCAGGTAATAGCTTAAGCGCTCCGAGATCTAGGTGGAGGGATCGTTTACTAAGACTAATTGGTGATTAGTGTCGTCGTAATTAGATTATAAACGGAAGAAAACCTCGCGCGGCGGGCGTAGGCCGACATGTACGAGAACGTTCGGAGAAAGGAGGTTTGCATTAAAAATTGATTGAATGTCGTACTACGTGCCTCCTGCGCGGAATGTCCCGAAGGATCGAGGGTCGACTACCGAAGATACGGAATAAAATGGAACGCGGTCTCCGGGAAGTGGCTGTCAGCTTATTTACAAAGCAATCTGTTGATAAGCAGAAACTTCTCGGGCTAGCACAGCGTAGGGTGTGGGTCAAAGGGTCAATTTCCAGAGTTTCTTTGGTTGAACTCAAAACCTTAACAAAGCCGGTTTTTATGGGGGACTATTTTGCAAAAATTCCGAAATTTGAGCTAAAACTGCGATAGGTGATACTGAATGCGTTGTGAACTATTTCGGTTCCACTTGTCACAGTGTTACGGCCAATTTGTCACTATTCCGGTTTGGTACTTGTGACTTCTCATTTCAACTATTAACGTGTTAATTAATTCGGCTTCCGACGTTCAGTTGAACAGGTCGTTTTCCGTGAATAAGTTATTCCGTTTTCGCTTTAAAGTCTCGCTAGGCGAGGATATACACGGAAATTCGACTCTGGGAAGTTCAATATTATAGTTATGTGAACCTGGGAGTTACGCTTCCCCAGTTCTTCTGGTGGAACTACCGTCCGCGTCGTACGTTTGCTTCTCCCTCAATTGGAGGTGAGTCTTTCTTTTTGTTAGTATCGATGCCGCAATTTTCTCTTTCACGTTGTTGCAGGGAGGCTAGTGTGATCTAATACAAACTGGTAGGGAACTAGTATAAACTAGGATACACTAGTAGAGGAATAGTATAACCTAGTAGACTGCTGGAAGGACTTCAGTTTGCTGTGTTCGGCTGGCTTCTCGACATTTTTGCATCAAGTGCGAGAAAATCTGCCATCTTGGACAGCGTCCGTCCTGATACAGATTACCAAGCCGTACGAAAGTTCACAACCGGAAATGCGTTGCGCTAAGTGCCGCGTTTATTTTATTTTATTTTATTTTTAGTTTTAGGAAAAATTCCCTAAAATTATTTAGTTAATTTAGAGTTAGTAAGTCGGGGATTTGTTTTCGAGTAAAAAGGGGTTTTCTTATTTTTGAAACATTCAATCCTTTTAGTAGTTTAAAGGGGATCACAGTTACTTGTCACTTGCATATATTCTTATTTTAATTAGGTTCTCCTAAAGCTGTAATGTGGCTGAAAAGCTGCTGGAATTGCAACGGTTATCGAGAATGTTGTAAGCATTAGCTAAGAAGCCTTAATTGAATTTAAATTAATCGATAGACCCCAAGTGACAAATAAAATGCTATTCAACGCCATTCTCTCGCCTCAAGTTATTTCTTATTTAGTTTATGTTATTTGTAAATAGAGTTTCCAAGTAAGTTTGCTGGTCGCTTCACGACCGACTAAAAGATCCAGTAACGTAGACGGTTCGAATAATCTTGTTTTACTTACTAAAGAAGCTGGAGGGTTTCTCTGACTCCAAACACTTAGATGTGATCTAGTTCTATAATTGGAGAGTGTCGCCTTCTTACTAAATTCTCGAACTTGAACCTACGCCGTTTCCATTGACCTAGTATGGCCTGGATCTCCATTTTTATAACCAACTATGTGGGTTATTCGAACTGTAACGACGAACTTCCGTATCGGTCACGTTTCCGACTTGTTCTGGCAATAGTGTCATTTTCTACCAAGAGTTTTGAAGCCAATAACATGAGACTAGCATCTTCAAACCGTCCCTTACCGGATAAATGTAAGTCCAAAATTTAGGGGTAAAAACTGAATGAAGGGAATGAGGGAATGTTCAGATATGTTCGTGATTAACGTCGACGTTTCATCCTTCGTACCACCAAATTCTTCAGGACTCTATCGTTACCCAAAGCGGACAAAATACATCGAAAATTGAAGTTAGAAAGTATGTAGCCTTCTGCGATCTTCGTCCTTTTCTCAAATGGTTTTCTCGCGTATTCCCTTTTACGCTTTTTTCTTCCATATCACGCATTTTTTGTTTCTATCAATCTATGTCTCAGGATATCAGAGTTAAATTAAATTATAATCTAACGCGCCACTTTCCCTGGGGATTCACGCCGTTCCCACGGGTAAAACTCGATATTGGAACGGGGCATCTCGCAACTCGCTCTTGCGAGGGACGGACAGGGCAACTGGCAGTCGTCCTTTGTTAGAGTCGATGATGGTCGTTTCCGCCACACACTTTGCAATTATATTTGAACGGTATCTTGTTTTCGTCCGGCTTTTACGATTCGTTTCGTCGACGGGGTAATCGAATCTGCTTGCGCGCGGCGGTAGAAAGGGCGTCGCGATGCGCGTGATTTAATCGGACGCATATGCCACGCAGTAGGCAGGGATTTGGTAAACACGAGGAGGACAATGGACGAAACGACGATGATGGCGAGCGTGTTTGTCCGGGGTAATTCCGCATATAATTGACGTCGGTCGAGTTTGATGGAATTAACGGCGCGTAAATGTTGAATGGATTGAGAATAAATCTGATGTGTATACCGAGTGTTCCTTTTTAAGAAAAATTCCGCCGAATTATTCGAAAACTTCTTCATAGTATAACATCGAAATCTTCAGGAATTCAATGGTCAGATTCACCTGCGTAGGCTGATACATCCACAAGTTGTAGGAACATACTCCTGCTTTCCTATTTTTTCCCTCTCAACGATAGTCGTGCTGAACCGACGACTACGACTTCTAAGCAGTGCAGCCAATTAAAATTTAATAAGATTAATATTTCACCATTCAAATGGTCGAGGAATGGTTGCGAATCTCTCGGCGAAATCATTTCCAATTCTCTCGGAGCCTTCTTCCTCTTAGCCGACCGAACGGTTCATAAAGAAGAGATATCGCCCGATAAACGTGCAAGTAGCCGTAGGATCGTGACCGGGAGGCCGTTCACTAGAAGAAGGCGCACGGCACAGGTGCCCCGCGCTTAATCTGCTCGTAACGTTCGGATATGTTTACGACCGACTAATGCCCTAATTAGTAAAGGGGAAAATTGGAATCACGCCGCGAAAGTCGAGGCGACGTGCCAATTCGAATCTCTCTCTCTTTCTCTCGGGTGGATATCGCTCGTCTTGCGGCGTTAGAATGAGCACAAGAATTTTGTAGTTATTCTTTCCCATCAAAAGATTAAAATCAGAGATAAAAACGAAAAGTGTGCTTGTCGACTGTTAATTGTTTCTTTGTTACCATTGTAATGCATCTCGGTGGTTTCTATCATAAACAGATAAACGGAAATTTTTGTCCAGGACTGTATACACCTACACGTGGAAATAACTGCTTAGATAATATATGTACTCAAAAGATGGTAGTAACTATGGTATATGAGTGAGGTAATTCACAATGGTATATCGGAACATTCCGCACAAAAAATACAGCTTTGTTTTCTTAAAGATGGCTCTGACAAGACTATAATACAGTATAAAAGAGTGACAGCAAAAGTATTATGCACTTTAGAGAAGGGAGAACTGCTCGGAAATATTTGTTGCTTCTACCTGTTCAGATCAGTGTATTGCCTACATCAGCACAATTACATATGATTTTCAGATAGCATTTTCTACAATTAGTAAAAAGATATCTTCTAATCAAGACAAGGGTGGGACTTGGATTACCCGGGGGATTCGTATTTTATCCCAAAAATTGAAACATTTGAAATAATTAACTACTACAAAACATATCATATAAAAAATTAAGTGCAATATTGATTTAAAGCGGCATACATTTTTCCTAAGCCTGTTGGATGGATGTGAATTACGGGGATGATCATGGGCCAAACGAGTAAATTTTCCTCGGACTGTAATGGTATAAGTGCCAAAGTTCTTGTGCACTGTATTGATGAGATTATAGTCGTGTTATAGACAATAATTCATAATTCGTTTGTGGGGGGTATTTTACCGCCGTAGGCAAAGATTAGGCCATTGTTTAAGAAGGGGTCCCGGGAATTGGTTTAAAATTACCCACCGATATCTCTCTTAAGTGCGTTTGCTAAAATCATAGAGAGTGTTGTCGCAAATAGATTAATAAAATTTATGGAAAAACGCTACTTACTTAATGATGATCAGTTTGGGTTTAGGAGTGGTGGAAGCACAGTTTCTGCAATTGCAGAATTTCTAAATAAGCAATACAAGAGTATAGATAAGGGCAACGCGTGTGCTGGGATTTATGTTGGCTTAAGGCTTAAGGCTTTCTATCTCGTAGATCATGAATTGTTGCTGGAGAAATTATCTAGATACGATGTTAGAGGTATACCTTCGGAATGGTTTTGTAGTTATTTGGAAAACCGTAGTCAATATGTACAAATTAACGACGCGACGTCGAGTAAATGTACATTGAGGAGTGGTGTAACTCAAGGAAGCTGCTGGGGTCCTTTCTGTACGTTATATATGTAAATGATATTCCATCTGATGGTGTCACCATGTACGCCGATGATGTTTCCCTTTTGGTCTCTACTAACCACTTCAAAACATTGGTCGAGTTGGATCTAATACTTTAAGTGTATCAAACAATTATTTTACTAACTACAATCTTGTTCTGAATAACAGAAAAACTTTGTTCATTGAATTTAGGGCAGTTTCAAGGAGTAGAGATCAATCTCATCTAGTCAAGGGGCATCAATCTAGTACCACTCAGGTGTGCAATACCAAATTCTTTGGCTTGACGGTTGATTCCTCATCTAATCCGAAAGATCACATAGAAATTTTATGTAAAAGACTTAGTCTCAGATGCTTTACTTTGCTTGGACTGAGGGATGCGGTAATGGTGTATGGCATATTGGCATGGGGATCATCGGTGAATATGGTCCGCAAGAGTCCAGAAGAGAGCACTACGGATTTTGACAAGAAATTCGTCAAGAACAAGTTACAAGAACTTATTTAAAAATCTAAATATTATGAGTTTACCGTGCGTATATATTTGGTAGCTGCTATTGTACGCTAAAACAAATTTTGACAAATGGCCAAAGTTAAATAAAAATATTTACTGCGCCCGAAACGTATGCACGGTAGAGATTAAATTATATAATAAAATGCCAAATAATGTTAAGACAATATCCATTGATAAATTTAAGAATACAATGAAGAAATTGATAATTGAAAAAGATTCTGGTGACTTCCATGGACAGTCCCGAAAACAAGATTTCATAGGACATGTTAGAATGAAAGATCGAGAAGTACGCCACTCGCGCTTCTTAGTGCGTTGCCATATTTTTCAGTCTTCTAATTGCAAATATCGCGGCTGACAATTTGTTGTTCAGGTATTCGTTGTGCTGTGGTTCAATTTTAGGCAGGAATCGATATATTTGCCTAAGAATTTGGCTTTGTATGCATCATGGATCGGTCTTGTCAGTACAGGCTCTGCGTTTTCTCCTCATTGGCTTTTAATTTAATTGATGACAACCACCCAAAGACATTTTCCGGTACTCTATCTGATTGTACCTCCAGATGTACTATCCATGCTGTGATTAACGAGCATTTTGAAGGGTAGCGGATCCATGATCGATCACTGACATATGCCGAAATTGATTTCCTTCATCTGCGATCTTCGATTTTTCATTCCACTACTTGAAATCGATCTTGCAGATAAGATTGCGAGATTTGCAAAGGGAACACCCCTAACCCCATAATGCTCCTAAACAATTCGAGAATTTTGCAAATTTTGTCCGGGAATTCCGATACCATCACGGCCGGTTATAACGCGATGGGGTACGTAGCTCGGTACGGTTTTATACTCCTGCAAGCATTTCAATAAAGTAGAAAACGTAATTTTAACTTTAAACCCTCAAAACTACGAACGCGATGAAAGAAATTCAACAATAGTTTAAGAATCCCAGGCTACAATAAACGTACAACTTATTGCGTGAGATTACCTTCAATGACATTAAGAGTTTACGGGACATCTCTTTATAAGCATACACAGCGTTATCCCGCAATTGACACGTTAATCAATAAAATAAAACAAAAATTTTTCTGAAATCTCCTATTAAGCGAATTCGGGAATTTTGCCAGTTGTGTCTGGGAATTCCGATACCATTACAGTCACAAGAAGCTCATACGGCAAGAATTTGTTACTAATTCGAGCGAAAAATTTTAAACTTTCGCGCATCCTAAACATTTCGAAAACACAGTGACAAACATCAACCTTCGATTCTCGAATGATCACGAAAAACTTTCAAATTCTGGCGATTTTCAAATCGTGAAAGAATTATTGGAAAAATTCGAAATTCGTGAAACATTTGGTAAATCTTGAGGAAGCTTGAAAATGCAAAAATTTTAGAAATTTTTGGACAATGGCGGTTTGAAACCTTAGAAAATGTTCTCGCGGGAGGGAGATGTGTATTATAACATTCGCCTGTCGTGATAAATGCCGTTGGATTTTTACCCCGCCTCCGTTTCGAGATTCAATTAGAACAATCGCTTTTGAAATAAATCAAGAAAAAAACCTATCACCTTGTACTTACCCAGGCTACCACCTCTATACACGATCGGAACTATTGTTTGAAGTAGTTTTTCCACGAGCTAAACGCTCGATTATTAAGCGCTAATTTAGTCTCATTTTTTCGAAACGGATAATGATAATAAACGCGCTACGCGCTCATAAATCAATTCAACGCGCAAAGTAAACGAATGAATATACATAAAAAGGTTAGGGACCCGCGAGCGCCGCGGGGCACTTGCACAATACATACGCGCACACACCACACAATACGATACGTATGTAAGTCACAATGCTGCGAGAGATCTACGATCGATACGCGCTTGGAAGAAGTTAAGTAACTCGGATATGACTAATGGGGCACGCACTCTAATATATCATTTCGACGATGTGGTCAATCGGATTCGTGAGGTCAAAGGCCGACGTGTCAGACAATAGGTAGCAGTGCAACTATCTATTCACATATTAGACCGATTAAACCTATTTCTTTTCACTTGTTTTATTTCAATAAAATTACAATTCGACATTGTCTCCTTCAAAGTAATTGCTTTGGGAAACCACACAGCGCTAGAGATGGTTTCTTTCATTCCTCATAGCAGTGCTGGGGTCCCGGATACGGCAATAGTCTTCAGCCGGTCGATTTCAGCCGTTTGAACGTTTTCGGTGCCCCAAAACGAGCTACCCTTGAGGTGTTGGTTCAATCTCGAGAAAAAGAGGAAAAAGTCACAAGTGATCAAGTCGGGCGAATAATGGGGCTGAGCTGCCACATGAATGTTCTTATTGGTCAAAAAGCCAGTTACTTAAATTACCGTGTGATAAGGGACATTGTCGTGATGCAACAGCCAAGTTCTTTCCGATGTTTGGTCTCACACGCACGACCCTTTTTCGATGTGATTTTGTACGGTCATCCATGGGGAATGATCTTTTTACACTTTCTTGCTGGTGTGGAGGCCGAACGTAATCTTATGTCTTCGCCGAAACTCTCCAATCGACTCTTCATGAACCAAAGTTTTCAGGAATTTCAGGTTCTAGTTGATTGCCTAAGTAAATCACTTAAGAATTGATGCTCCCAATACTTAGCACGGCAAAGGAGATTATCGTAGGCCAACGCTTTATGTTTGGATGTACGCTGTTAGTAGCGCACATTTGGTTTGCGGTATCAACGTCACTTTTGGTGGAATTGTAGGTAAAAATGTTGGTTAATACTTTAGCCTGGACAAGCTCTTTGTGAACGATTCTCCGGCTATCAAAACAAGGTAATGAGAACGCTTTACGTCTTTGACTTGCTCATTATTGCCTTTTTCGACCTACATAAGTGAGCTTGGAGTGTGCAATTCCATGCTCTGGCCCTCAGTTGGATAATCGCACGCAGTTGCTGGAAATTCGTTTCGTCCTCTGAAAAATTCGAATTTCTCTCCGTTTTATCCGAGCAAATTTAATTAAATGACTGTTGAAAAATCGGTCATCCGTAAATCCCACGCCGCCGCGTCGTCGCCGAATTCGAAATTCGCTCGGTAATGAAAACGTCAAAGCTCCGCTGCGCCGTTTTCGAAATATGTCAGGTTCGTGATAACGTTATAATAATAATAATAATCCGAGCGCCGGCCGTCGTCGTGTGTCGGCTTTCCGTTCCCGTTCCGAAAGAACAATATCGGACGTTGTTGTTTCGCAAATATACGCGGCGCGGGACGCGATTTCTGCGCTAATTACGAACGTGCGGGACCTCGCGTTGACCTCCGGAGCGCGGAAATTTCGATTCGTTTCGACCGTGACTCGCAGGTTATTCGAGAGATACAATCGCGCTCTCTGTCCGTCCGTAAGTTTCGGTCCGCCCGGTTTCGAAGGAGAAATAATCGAATTTAAAACGACGTTAACAATGCAAGTGTTTGTTTCGTGCGTCCTATTCGGGTTTCCTCGATTGGAAATATCTTCATCTCTGCACAGATTGAGTGCGGATAATCACCTAGATTGACTCTAAGTTAGTAAAAAATTGGTCAAAAGTACGGTAGAATCGCCTTTGACAGCTTTGGTAAATCATCATTAATAATATTTTGATAAGAAATGTTTCTTTCCGGAAGTGAGCGGTCCATATTTTGGGTACCGCTGATTTTAAATGAAGAAATGATAATCGCATTATCGTACATCACTATTTTTACCCCAATCATTTAGATATGAAATTAACCTTTTCTTCACGAAGAGGTCGCCCCGACCAACATTTTTAGCATCGCTGATCAGTTAACGAACAATTTATAAGCTTTAATCCAATTTTCTCGGATAGGTTACAATATTTATAAAAAATTCAAGGTTTAGATCAACCCTTGCTTCTGCAGGACGTTGTCCCAACTCACATTTTGAGTCTCTAATCAGTGAGCGATCAATTTCTAAGCTTTAATCCAATTTTCTCGGATAGGTTACAATATTTATAAAAAATTCAAGTTTCAATATTTTTCAAATATTCAAGGCACAGACCAACCCTTTCTTCTGCAGGAGGTTGTCCCAATTCACATTTTGAGCATCGCTGATCAGTCAACGAACAATTTCTAAGCTTTAATCTAATTTCCTTGGATCAGTTTCAACATTTTTCAAAAATTCACGGTATAGACAAATCCTTTCTTCTGCAGGAGGTTCTCTCAACTCACACTTTGAGCATCGCTGATGAGTCAACGAACAATTTCTAAGCTTTAATCCAGTTTTCTCGGACAAGCTTTAACATTTTTCAAAGATTCAATGTATAGACCAAGCCTTTCTTCTGCAGGAGGTTCTCCCAACTCACATTTTGAGCATCGTAGATCAATCAACAAACAATTTCTAAGCTTTAATCAAATTTTCTCGAACATGCTTCAATATTTTCAAAGATTAAAGGTTTAGACTAATCTTTGCCTCAGCAGGAGTTGTTCCAAATCACATTTTTAGAATCTCTGACTAGACAACGAACAATTTCTAAGCTTTAATCCAATTTTCTCCGACAAGCTTCAACATTTTTCAAAGATTTACGGTTTAGACCAACCCGTTCTTCTACAGAAAGTTCTCCCAATTTACATTTTGAGCATCGCTGATCAGTTAATGTACAATTTCTAAGCTTTGATCCATTTTTTCCGGACAAGTTTCAACATTTCTAACAAAGATTCAAGGTATAGACCAACCATTTCTTTATTAAGAGAGTGTACGGAATTGGTTAATTCATTACTAAAGTACAGACCTATGGTATCGAATCCCACAATGCCGAAATTGTACTGTTTGCCCAAAATACATAAACCCGGTAAATCGATGAGACACATCGTATCTGGAATTAACTCACCGACATATATTATATCCAAGTGGCTTGTAGAAGAATTTAAAAATTTACCCGTAATTCTCAGAATTCATTGAGAAATTTAAAAAATGATAATTAAAAGAAGGTAAGATTTTGGTATCTTTGATGTTACTTCATTGTTTCCATCAGTACCTATTCCTGACACTTTAAAATATTTGGAAAACTTACTCCATAGAAATAATTTGAGCATGGCAAAAATAAAAGAAAATATCAAATTAACAACTCTTTGCATGTCCCAAAACTGTTTCCAAATCGAGGGCAAATATTTTGAACAAAAACACGGTACTTCGATAAGCAATAGTTTATCATCATTTATGGCAGATTTGTTTATGAGCAATTTTGAGATTGAATTAAAAAGAGATGCTAGCTATTTTTCGAGTGTTTGGATTAGATACGTAGACGACATATTTGCCATTTTTGCCATTAAGAAATATAAATTGCAGGAATTTTTGGATGAACTAAATTCCAGATTCAACACTGTAAAATTTACAATGGAAAAAGAGAAAAATAACGAACTTCCATTTCTAGATACCTTAGTAATTAGGAGTAACACCAATTTGGAGATAGACATATATCGGGAAGAATGTCAACAGGTTTATAACTGAAGATTCTAACCACAGTTTTCAGCAAAACATCCATCTCTTAATTTCCTAGTACATCGGCTACTAAATTTTCCCATCCCAACAGAAAGATATCAAAGAGAACTTAAATATGTACATAAGAAATATAGCCGAATACAATGGTTTTGAAGCAAAATTGATTGATAACTTAATCAGGAAACAAAATTTCAAAACCTAAATTAAGGAATCTACGAGCCTAACTAAATCAGCTAAGAAATTCGTTAAATTACCATTCCATCATAACACTAAGCCCCTTCCTAAAGTTTTCAAACAGTTTAATTTACAAGTCGCATTTAAATCAGCTAATTCATTAGGTAATCTTATAAGAAATGCCAAAGATAAAATTGAAATTAATCAAAAATCAGGTATCTACGAAATCGGTTGTAAGGAATGTGGCATAAAATACATTGGACAAACTAGGCGATAAATCCTAACACGTTACAAGGAGCACATTGCTCATTTTCGGTTCAACTGGCCCGAAACATCAAGTGTAACCCGACATATTTTGGACAAAAAACATGCTATGCCAATTAAAAGTTTAAAATTAATTAAGGCGGTAGAAACAACAGGGAACTAGATAGCTACGAAAGCATATATATTTATAAGAATAGAGAGAGAATTCTGAATGCAGATGGAGGACCTATTCCAAATTCCAAATTGTAGGAGCCATTGAATTAAATTTTAGATTCCTTCAACCGTATTGACACGCTCCATAGAGCATGAAATTTAGGTTAGAAGTAGTATAAATACACGCTCCCCTTAATGAGAGTTCAGTGTCAACAGTGTTTCGTCTATTTCGCACATTCATTGTGCGATGTTCATTGTGCAGTGTTTTGGTGTTGTACACTGTTCGTTGTGTGGTGTTCGTCTTGTGAATTAGCTGGACTCGCTAGCGATACTCAATTCTCCAGTTTTCCACTGAAGATGGCAACTTAGTTGCCGAAATACCTATCTGGATTTTTCAGAAAGGTGTGGTAAGGGTAATTTTATTTGTTTTACATTATTTTAGCTACAGTCTTCTTATTCTTATTTGCAACCATTTCTTCTGCAGGAGGTTGTACCAACTCACATTTTGCGAATCTCTGTACCACCTTTTTAACAAACTCTAGTTATCACAACGGATCATCCATTACGTACATCATAATTTCGATATTTTGGTATTTTGCCAGTTGCAAATTGATATTCAATATCTACTGGACACGTATTAGTCTGGGTAAATAGCGGTGAGTGCAAAATAAGTTACGACAGCTTACATTACGCAGAACTACTCGCTAGATTTAGTACTGACTAGAAAATTGTACGCTGTTACTATTGTTCTTGTGTCTACTGAGCACTGTATCATCTCAATATTAACGTTCAGCTTCTATTATACGCATCACTATTGTACCAATACACACTCATTTTATACATTACTTAATAGACATTCAGTTCAAAAAAGCTCATCATGCTTTTCTTCGTAGGCTGATGACTCCCCGGACGCATTAGTAATTCCTTCAGACCTATTGTCGTTGACAACAGTATATTTTTAAAATTTTCTTCAATCTGTAAGAATTGGAGAATTTTGAAATTCTGTGGCATTGAATATCTGAAAAAGTCGGATAAATTTTTGACATCTGTATTTTTTTACCGGAGCAATAACTGCTACGGTTCATTTATTTATGAACATAACACATTCGATTGTTACTGACGGAATAATATGCGACGAAAACTATTTACGTCGCAGCATTTTGCGCCCGTTTGCCGATAAAAATCTAACTTTCTCGACTTCAGTTGCGGTACGAAATCGGGTCGAACGTGTTGCGTAAATCGGTAACAGGTTAAATCGACAACGAGCGAACGCTTGACCCTTTACCAGCGGGGAGGCGTTAGTTAAGCCTTCTAAATTAGATCGGCCGGTTTACATCATTTTATATTTTACGCAGATTTTATTCCGGTCCAGAATTCCGATCGAAATCGCGCGGCATCTGCATCCATCCCGCATACTCATTCGTTATGTGAGAAACATCTCGCCGGACCACTCTCATTGATTTCGGGGAGGCCCTGTGTTTGGAAAATCGGATCAGCGTAGCGCGCGATACTATCCGATTCCCACGCGATGTCGCCGCGCGGCTCCCGGCGCAAATCCATTCATTACGAATTAAGGCTACAATATCTTGTTCCTGCTTCCTATTCCGACACAACAATGACCACCCCGTCGCAACCAGCCGGTATTTGCGTCATAATGGGGTTAAATACACTTGCGCGCGCGGCTAGCGGCCGGAACGACGATTCGAGAGCTTCGGTTCCCACGGCTGGACCAGTCACACCGACCGCGAAAAAACAGGGGTGACTTCGACTACACCATTTCGCAAGTGTCACCGACATGTGCCGAAATCTACTGGTCACCCTCTCACGACGCGTACCTTTGATGTCGGTGATAAGGGCTAAGTACGTATTTGTGTGGGGTCGTAAGCGTATCGAACAGATTGTATGTATAAATCGTCGTTGATTAATGATGAGATTTTGGGTTTCTACAATTGACTCTTTACATAGTTATCTTGAGTTCAGCTCAAATAGTTATTACTCTTCCCACATTAATTCGGGTCCTCCAAAATACTTCTTTCGATAACCAACAAGGGAACACCGACTAGGAAACTTTGATTTCGATGAAACTATACAGACTGAAAGAGCACCTTGCTATAAGAACAACGCACTTTCTAGCGACCGAATCCCCTGATTTCGGGCTACAACCCACTCCAAAAACTTGGGGATTGGGAATAAGGGATTTCTTTTCTAAAAATATAATATATATAATATAATTTTTTGAAACCAAGAAAGAATCTAGCAAAATTTTTGATACCTTCATTTGAAGTAAACTGAAAATGACGCATTCGTTTCTGGACGATTCTGGTCGTTTTCTTCCTAATGCTCTCTTCAAACAAATCAATTGTTAATAGTATAACAGCCCCTTGATAATTTCGCCAGGTTTTAACAGCTCGTAGTATATCGCTTCTTTCTGGTCGCACCAACAACACATCACGATTTCTGACTTTTTGTAAATATCTCGCAAAACTATCACAGGAATCTTTCTTCTTTAGAATATAATTTGAAGTATTGGGTCTATAACTTGAAAATAAAGGCTTTTTCTTGCAAAAATATGACTTTATTTCAATTACACATCAATGAGTACATTATTCAAAGTATTGTCCATCGGAATCTATAACTTTTTGCCATCTTTCTGATAATTTATGGATACCTCGCCGAAAAGAAAACGTTCATCTTTGTAACCAAGAAAGAATCAAGCCAAATTTTTGATAGTTTCACTTGAAGTAAACTGTATTCCTGAAAGTGCATTCTGCATTGACCGAAACAAGTTAAAATCGGAAGGGACCAAATCTGGAGAATACGTAAATAGTTTTTAACTAAGGCCGAGCATTATCATCATGGAAAATGACCCACTCGTTTCTAGACGCATATTCTGGTTGTTTTTGCTAATGGTCTCTTCAAACGAATCAATTGTTAACAGTACAAGAGCCCTTTGATAATTTCGCCAGGTTTCAACAGCTCGTAGTATATCACTCCCTTCTGGTCCCACCAACACAACATCACTTTGAATATTCGGCTTCGGAGTCGATGTGCCAGATTGGTCGGGCTTTACATATGATTTATGGCGTTTAGGGTTGTCATAATGGATCCATTTCCCGTCCCCACTTACCACTCGATGCAGAAATGACTTTATTTTTGTGGCGTTCAAGAAGCATTTCTAACATTTAAAATCGTCTTTCGACGTGGCAAGGTTTCAACTTATATGGCACCCAGTTTCCTTGCTTTTGCTTTGGCTTTTGCTGGCTGTGCCACCCCCAACGATTCCGCAAGCTCTTCTTGCGTTTGGCACGAGTCTTCACTGACAATGAGTAATGCCACCAAATCTTAGTGTTTGAACTTTTTCGCTTGACCAGGCCGTTTCTTATCTTCGGTGTCAAAATTACCATTTTTATAGCATCAAAACCAGAACTCGCATGTTTTCAACGACGGAGTATGTTCACTGTAAACTTCCGACAACATTCGATGACTTTCAGCAGCACTTCCTTTCGAATTGAAAAAGGAAAGCAAAACTTCCCGCAAATGCCGTTTTTCGGGCACGTATGCTGACATATTTAACCTTCCTATACTCACGTTAAAATGAAAGACGTATACTATACTATATAAGTCGGTCTCACATACCGTATGCGTGAGTATACGAAGGTTAAACACCAACAAAATTAGAATGCTAACACTTCGTCGAATTCACACATACTGACAACTAAAGCCATGCGATCAAGCATTGCCATGAAAGTATTTACAGCATGGTTCTGAACTATCTAGTACAACTTACGCCATCACTTGCAAATTCCTCATTTTCAACTTGTACACCCGATATATTACATAGTCTCAAGAATGGTGCAAATTATTTTCGGAAAAATTAAATAACGGGCGACTGGGGTCCCCTGTCTGCCTTTTCTTAATAGTCTTTTTTTATTTATCACAAATAAAGTCGGTCTACGTAGAAAATGGTGGTGAATAATAAATTTCCTCAGTAAAGATATTAAAAAACGATAATAAAGTTTCAGTTGTCATTGATTGATGTACGTAGATGAGTGTCGTTCTAAATATAAAATACTTTGAATGACTAATTATTTGGATAACGTTCGAAAGAAATAGGAAATATATTCAGATAGATATGGATTAAGTACTTAAGTCCTTAATGTAGATAGATATCAATACCTACCTCTACGCCGACGATATCTCTTTCGTGGTAAGAGTTGATGAGATGGACGAGGTGATGCCACAAGCTCAGGAATGGTTTACGGTTAACAAGTTGAAATTAAGACAAGTTGAAGACCATGAAACTAATGGGGCTCCACATCTACAATGCACTTTCTTGGAATAGCCATATCCAAAATATGGAAACACTAAACCTGCTGCGAGATAGTGAAGTGCGTAATGGATACTAAACGTCTATTACGGAATGGTGAAGAACACAACAGATTCTGAGTGTCTATCCTGAGATGGTGGAATATGTTAGTTTCATTCCGTTTCCTTCATTGAGGATGATCACTTTTCTTGCTGAAAGGCATCCCATTTATTATAAGTATTCACTTATCGTTTCTTTCCTGTTATTGGGGTGACCTCTTGGGTAATAAATGCATATTATTATTATTATCTCAAGAAGTATTTCGGGTTCATTCTAAATTATGGAGATTCATAGTTTTCTCAGTTGTCTTCTGGATGTCAGAAATCGAGATAGATTCAACTTTCCTTGAAGATGTACTAAATATTTTTTCTAACGAACACGGAAATGGATGAAACAATGAAACAAATACTCCGACGCCCCGACAGAACAAAAGGAGAACCTAAGAAGAACAAGAAGGGATAAAGACCGATTTTCGAATGTTCTTAACCATACATAATGAGAAGTCCTTTATTCCAACCGCGAACGGGATCCTGTAAAATACATACCATCATACATCGACGCCTACAACTGATTTCGAGCATGTTCGCGCGAGGAGATCATAAATGGATAGCGCCGCATAAACAGCGAGCTAACAAACGACGATAGACCGCTAGTAATTCAGCTTTTCGCTGGATATTCGCAAATTGCCGCGGTCATTAAGCGCGCACGCTCATTTAAATATTAAACGGATTCTTGCCGGCGATTGGTATTGTAAACAACATGCATAGATGAGAAGGCACAGATTGGATATTGGCGATGGAGGAGGAAGAGAAGGAAGATAGGTGTCGGGTAATAAATAGAGTTTGTTAAAAAGGTGGTACCGACAGTGGCGTACCGCATAAAAGTTAGGTACCTAGTAATATACAATATTAGTGAAGAATAATATTGTTACCTTTTACTATCGTCTTGATGTCAACTGTGGCAATGGGCAACCGCTCTGGTAGG
Organism: Chrysina gloriosa; assembly: GCA_038088585.1. Lineage (NCBI taxonomy): Eukaryota > Metazoa > Arthropoda > Insecta > Coleoptera > Scarabaeidae > Chrysina > Chrysina gloriosa. The sequence goes on from CM076089.1 coordinate 57,585,440, forward strand.
CTGCGTAGAATTGCAACATCAGCAACGCTTCTATTGTCGATTCATTCAGCCGTCGACGATGTTGTGAATTCGTTATAGTATACTTCGAAAATGATGATCGTCCAACATCCAGTGAAGTAAGGTCTGCAAATGTCAGATATTCTGTTTCCTCATCTCTGCACCCTTAATTTTCAGTTATAGACCGAACCTTGTGTAAATCGGAATTTTTCGTTAAAGTTGCATCAAATTTTTGAGCAACATCGACTCCTATAGTGTTCGTCAAGTTTTCTAGAGCGGCTTGTAAATTGTTTATGCAATTTAATGCGTCTCGTGCAGATAAGTGAGTGTTTTGATGAATAGCTTGTGCAACTTCAGAATAGTTCATGGATATTTCATGTATTTGTTGTTGAACGTCCGAATTGGAAAAAAGTTGCTGACTATCTAGAACTATTGCAGAATCATTTGAATCAATTTTCAAAATGACATTTTTCACTTGTGATAGTAAGAGCCTGGAGCCTTGTTCCCCATGGCGTTATTACAGGCTGAGGTAGTGCCGGCAATTTCGGACACAATTGTTTGAATACACGGATGTGTTTTGGGAGATTTGATGAATATTTTTTAGTAGATGCCCATTAACGTATCCACCATCGGATACTTCTTTCGAATGGTTTCTGCTACGAGGTGAGATGCGTATATGAGGCATGTTATCTGAAGAAGAGTCGGAAAGCATATTTTCAACATCCTACCAACTCTCAGCATTGTTGCGGAACTGTCAGTAACGAACATTGTGGCATTGTGGTTGTTGTGACAGAAAATTCGCTTAACGAATCTTGTATTATCTTGACAACGGTCTCTGCATCAGTTTTCTGAATCTTTTTATTGGATAATAACAATGAAGCTAGTAGATCATCACGTTTTAAACGACGCGCTACAACGTGAATGACGCTGTGTTTCTAAGCATCAGTTGTTCTATCCACACGGAGGCAGATTTTCTTATTTCTCAACTCGTCTTTTACATTCCTTTATTGTACCTTGAACACCTGGCAAATTGTATCGTAACTACGTAGACGCTGGCAACTTCTACGAGGGGACGAACTTAGCTCAAAATAGACGAAGGTGTTCATTAGATACTAGATGTTGGGGGATGTTGCACACACTTAACATAAAAATAAAATCATATTGCCAGTATGGAATCCTGTTACTTAAATTCAATGCATGATGTTTGCTTTTACGATGTTTTCTACATTCAAACCTATCGCGACTTAGCAATCCGCTATTGCACATCGTGCAATAAATATGCGGATTTCTATATTCTAATCCAGGGAAATGACTGAGATATTTATTTACATTCGAAAAGAACGGTACACCTTTTGGCCGTCCCATCTGCGCGCACTTATTTAGCGCGCAGCGTGCAACGTACTGTCGCTTTGAACTCGTTCGCGGTACCGTCAAGATCGACTAGCAGTTAAAAATGACCCCTACCCACGCCCCTACCGCTACGCTACTGCCATCTGGTACCACCCTTTTATCAAACTTTAGTAATAAATTACATCTTCTTAGATTTGCGTGCGAGTAGAGGCGTTACACACTCTAACGAGAATTCACGTCACGGTTTCTTTGTTTAAGAATTTTCAAAATTTCGCTTATATAGGTGATAGAGTCGAAGAAATCGAAGAATCTTTTTTGTTAATTGAATAAAATCTACAGTCCGGTCAGAAATTACCCACCCGGCGATTTCACGTTTAAAATTGCTTGTTTTCAATTGAGACTTTCGAGAATCATTCCTTTGTTTTCTTTTTTGCTTGGATACGCATTCATCACGTGCCCGGCGATAATTCGTCAAATATGCTCGCAAACAATGCACTTGTTAATTTCGACGGGAACGCTCCAGCTGCGCCGTCAGCGCTACCTATTACTACCTTGCGGTACTAACTAATCATTCCGCTTTCATCTTCCGGACGATGACGCTAGCCGCCGCCATTTCCCATTTGTTTCTAATGAGAAATTTCGACCGCGATGAAATATGTTACGCATCTGTTACGTGCTGTGGGCGATAATGAGGACGGGGGATGCTCGCATTAAACGAGCGACGATTTGTTACGCTTACTTCTTCCCATTATTTCCCCCGACGCGCTTCGTAACGCATCGTATCGATAATTCATTTCGCTCGTAAACGAAATCGATCCTCCGTCTGTTTCGTCGTTTCGTTTCGTTCGTTCGTATTTCTTTCGTTTTTTCGAGATTTTGCTCTTTGACTTTGCTTTTTCTTTTTTTTTTTAGTCAGTTATGGGAAGTCGCCATTTGTCAATATGTCAGAAACAAACGAACTTCGCACTTGCGCAATACCCCGTTTTCCTAAAACGACTCGTTGAGATCTCCGACCGGGGGAGGAATCCGTTTAAGGAAGTCGGTTTCGAAATCCTCCGTAGTTATTTGAGCTTTTCACAGAAACGATATTGGCGAGAGAGGTGAGGCCGTCGTCCTCGTCGCCGTCGCTCCGCCATCTAGCTCCGACGCACGTCGGACGCCGAAAGATTCATAAATCTACCGCCGCGAATAACGCAATAATAATTACTCAGTCTCGTTGTAACACACACAAAACTGTCTTGTCCTCCGTGGCTCTATTATATAACGAACAAAGCAGGCCACGGATATCTACTCCGACGCGCGCGATTTCGTAGGAAACGACGGCGTCAAAAGTCGACTACGCGTCTCGTTCGTTCGCTTGTCCCGTGACCTACTCGCGCAGCTCGTGTTTAGAATTTCGCGGAATTACCGGCTCGTTTGTGTTTATTTCTTGTTTGTTTTATATCTAATATGCACCTTCGTATACAGGGTTTTTCCATAGCTAATGCGTCAAATTTATTTACGAGATTATATGAGGTGTAAGTAAGTCAGTGAGGATAAACGAAGAAAAAGTGATTAAAGAGAATTTAGGCGCAAAGGGTGTTGTTTTAGAATCCCTGCCATATTATTACGTTTTAAAAATGATCTTTGAACGTTTTTCATATTAATTAATTAAAAGGGATTTAAAACGATTCGTTGAGCCCTTACACCGAAAGGTAGAAAGGGTAAAAGATTATATATATATATATATATATATAAAACGATTCGTCAAGCTCGCGCACTATGCATAGAAACGCTACGGAATTACCTCTGGTTTTGTTAAAGCACCGCTGTCTCGCTGTACACCCATTTTCCCGACACCTCACGTAAGATAAAATTACATACTTCCTTATTATTTGAGCACGAATTCATTATGTCGTTTCTCTTAACTAAATTAGCGGGAACGTTGACCGCTCGTAAAACAACCACCCATAACCAATCGTTCGGTCAGCGATAAAATAAAATTAGATTGTCACCTCGTGTATTGGAGCCACTGTTTCTAATACTAAAGACTGCATTTCCCAAAAAAACTCACCAATTTCGCCCCAGGAATGAAGTTCGCTATCACTCAGGATACCAGCCAACTAGTCGGCGAGGGAGTGGGTGAAGTAAACTCCAAGAACTGTATATTAGGGCGCCACCTGTTTCACACTTACCCTGTCAAGCCCTGGATAAACAGGAATCCTTGTAGTTGGTCAAATCTCTCGGATTAAAAATGGTTTGCGGTATTAAAAGGGAAAACTCAAAACAAACAAGCAACCATGAGAGTTGACGAGTCTTTAATAATTATTGAGTCGAAGAAAGAAAATTAAAACAAAATAAGCAAATCGCATAAGAAAAGAAAGTAGTATTCCCAGGTATTGTAAGTTGCTCAACAATTACGGGAACCAACCGATTACCTTGGTCAACGTTATCGTTTACAGTGGTTTCAATTAAAATTTAAATAACAAATTTACTTATTTAAGATGGGTGATACTTTACATATTGACTCGAAATTTACAGTGGTTTCAATTAAAATTCAAATAATAAATTTACTGATTTAAGATGGGTGATACATTAAATACTAACTCGAAATGTACAGTGGTTTCAATTAAAATAAAAAAATTAAAAAAGTTGTCAGAAGGGGGAGGGGGCTTAGCTGTATATCCCCTAGGAGCAATCGGCCAATGATAGCGTTGTCCCAATATTAGAGCGACAAAAATCAAACGGCCCAGACGGAAAATTAAACGGCCCCGACGAAAACCGACCAGGATTAGAACTAGACTAGACAATCAAAGACTAGAACGGCCAAAACTAGAACCCCTAAAGAAACAGAAAGTCTGAAGAATACGATTACCAAAAATATAAAATGAACCTCTTACCGTTAGAACGGGGTAAAACACACAAAATGGCTAAGGATGTCACACGTGCTCCAACTAATCCGAAATTAATCAGTTCTTCCGATCCTCAATCAATATCTTCACCGGTTCGGCGATCCAAAACTAATAATAAGGCAACGGAAATGAGAAGTATTTTCCCTAAATAGTCATTTCCCCAAAACAAGCATATAGGTTCCCTCCATCTGTGAAAATCGATAAGCTATCGATAACGTTTATTGGATTGTCGACCGCATAAAATGCGCTCCGAATAAAGATTAATTAAAAGCAACAACTGTAACGAAGAAGTCATGGTAAGCGCGAAGAAAAGAAGAGACGTAACAAGATTTTGAATGCAAGGAGGTAGCACACGCGGTAGGAGAGCGGAAGATGTTGCGGTTGCTTTGGCAGTTGAAATGTTCTTCGCCCCAGCAGCGTTTTGGGAGTAGTGCACGCGATTAGTGTGGTGTGAAAGACGGGGAAGTCCGAGAACCAGAGAACAAATGGCGGTATAGTATATGGTATACAGGATTAGAGTGGGTGAGAGGGAGAGAGAGGGAGAGGAAAGAGATATAGGTTTTTGTTGAAAGAAAGGACATAGATAATGTAGAGCGGATGAGGATGCTGATAGACTGGCGAATGAAGACCTGATCATCAGCAGCAGCAAAACACATTGCAATCTAAACATCGAAGAATGAGCAGCGATATGACAACCACGCGCTTGCCGGTGATCGCCGATCGGCGTTTGGATCACGTTGAGATCGTCAGCATCGTCAATCGCCGCTTGGTTATCAAAAAAGGCGACTCGTTCCAAGGAGGAATACCCCATTAACTAAAACAAGGTGACCGTTTATACGACAGAAGAGAGGGTTGAAATCATCGAGTGGGATTTCGCTGGAAATTTCCAATTTCATAGCGAGCACTGTCGATTTGTGGATGCGTTGTAGAATTGTTCCAGTGTATAAAAAGGGTGATGGCACACAATTGAAAAATTATAGGCCTGTGTCGATTCTGTCAAATTTGGCTAAAGTGTTTGAGCACTTTATATGCTGGAATATTTTAACCAACATAAGACAGCGACTGTCACCTTTTCAACGTGGATTTATTCCTGGGAGGTCAACTGTTACAAATCTGATCACTACTTCCCAGTTTATCTCTGAACAATTGGATAATCAGAAGTAGATTGATGTGATCTACACTGATCTATCTTGTGCCTTCGATACCATAAATCATGAAGTCTTACTGTGCAGTAAGTTGAGTGCTTTAGGAATGGGCCTTTCTTTTAACAAGTTATTAGCATGTTATTTGGATGGAATAGCGAATTATGTATGCTTTAATGGATTTAACTCACAGGAATTCGTCTCTGTATCTGGTATTCCAAAAGGGTCAAACTTGGGACCTTTGCTATTTGTGGTTTACATTAATGATCTTCTTCAGACTCCAGAATGCTCTGTTCTTGCGTATGCGGATGACTTAAAACTCTATGCGTTATTAATTCTGTAACTGACATTAGTCTCGTTCAGTATAGTTTCGATGTTTTTGGTGGCTGGTGTTCTGTTAATTCTTTGGCTATTAATGTGAATAAATGCTGTTCAGTATCTTACACTCGCAACCATACTTCTCTGTGCTCTTTATATAGTATCAATGATTTCACCATAGAAAAGTGTAACAGTTTTCAAGACCTTTGTGTGTTATTTGATATTTGCCTTACATTTTTACCTCATGTTGATCAAGTTTGTTTGCGAGCATCGAGAAACCTAGGCTTCGTTATGCGCTGTGCTAAATATTTTGACTGACTCTTCTACTCTGAACTCACTATATTTTGCCTTTGTTCTTAGCTGTCTGGAATATGCGTATATTGTTTGAGCACCTATTATCTCTGCTATCAATTAGTAATTGAGCGTGTCCAACGCAAATTCATGAAATTTGTTTCCTTCAAAAGGTATTGACTACACCTCGCCCTTGGACGGGCATAATATGTCATCGTCACCTGAGCGCCGTAATGCACACGGTGCTCGATTTATATATAAGTTGCTTCATGGTGGTGTCGACTCACCTCATTTACTGTCTCTCATTGGTTTTCAAGTGCCTCGGCCATCTGCTCGTTTCTCTTTGACGTTTTCGTTAAAAACAGCTAAAACTAATGTTTTGAGAAATGCACCGATGCACCGGATGCTCAATATTGCGAATTCATACTTTGAAGATATTTCTTTTAGTTCTTAATTTCTGTATTTTGTATTTATTTATTATTATTCTTTTTTGGATTTTGTTTTGTGTTTAAAATTTTTCTTTTTATTAACAATAATATAATTAATTTGTGTAGGTGTTTTTTCCTATTTGTATAATTATGTTAATACGTGTAATCATTTCTGTTAAATTACCCTGTAATTGGTTGCCGTTGGGTAATAAAGTTCATTATTATTATTATTATTATTATTATAATTATTAAAACGCCATACGTGTATATATATTTGTACAGAATTTGTCATAACTAAGGTTAGATAAAAGAGTGGATGAGGTGTACACCGGACTGACGCCCTTACTTCTTCGAATTTTAATGTCGCGCTTTGCACGTAAGTGGAGACAAAGACCGCTTTACACTACTTAATGATTCACGTCATCCACTCTTTTATCAAACCTATCATAACTAATGGATTAAATTTATATGTCAAGACTATATGCGATTGAAGTAAATCAATGAGTGCGAAAGAAACAAAAAATTGATCAAAAAGATACAGGTACAAAACGGATCTTGATAATACGGGAAAATTACCCTATTCGACGCTTTCGATCTCAAAGTTTCAGACGCTAGAAACACATTTGAAACTGTAACAACAGAACGGGAAGGAGGCAGATCTAAAAATATAGTTTAGACATTCCTCGGAGATTACCGGTTCTCAAAATGACCGGATCGAATGAAGAAATAAACGGTCGTCGTCCAGTTTCGCGCCGACATATCCAATACTATGCGATATCTTCGGGGTACGTTATTTTTCGTTTCTTTCAATTCTCCTTTCAACTGTCAAACTTAACGATCGAAGTAAATAAACAGGTGTTAATCGAAAGAAATAAAAGGAACACGTCACGGCGGGTCGTGTCGGCGTTACATCAAACGCCAAAAAGGGAAAATGGGATAGTAAATCGCGTTCGCCCGATCGGCGATCGAGACGACTTCGTCTCGCGCAAATTCCTAATTAAATCTCGCCCGGCGAACGCGAACGAATAAATTCGCGTTCGAATTGCATCGGATAAACAACAACGCAACATACTTACTTAGTTCCAGCCTGAATAATTGCTTCGGCGATCTTTTTAACGATCCGCGAGCAATTTGCCAGCTTCGGAGTAACGCGATACGCGCGGCGAGACGGTGTTCGCCGGTAATGGTTATTGTTTCGACGGTCGCGCTCGCGTTACATACAATACATACAGTAACCGAAGCACCTACTCCCGGATTATTTAAGATGCCGTGGGACGCGCGCCTTCGCCAATTAAATGAAACTTGAAATTCGCCGATCGGACTGACGGATGTAATTTAGGCGAATATGTATGAATGCAAATGCGAGATACGTTTCCATCGAGATATGGACGTTATTTATCTCGTCGTTGATAGGATGAACTGAATAGGTTATAAAATACTCATTCGTTGATAATCAACGAATGAGTATTATTATTACCACACGGTGTCTTCGATATGGAAAATTGTTGCGAAATGAAGAAGAGAGAATTAAATCTTAGGAATCTAGAGAGTGCAGTTTCAAAATTTATTTTTACTTTTAAACGTTTTCGATCGACATTTCCAAATTCTAAATTCCCTTTACAATTCATCGATAATTAAGCTAATACATTTCACATTGAAATTATAGCTGCTACTTCAAGGAACTCCTCGAATCCTTTTCATGTGGTGGATTGGTCCACGTTCTTCTTGTTTCTTTCTTATAAGTTTTCGCCTTCTCTACGATTCTTCTCCATTCCTTTCTGTCGTTGACTTTTTGTTTCCATCTCTCTGGATTCAGTTTTCGCCCTCCACCTGTTGTTTCCATCTTGTTTTGGGTCTCCCTCTATATCTGTTCTGCGTTGGTTGCCATGTTGTTATCTCTCTTATTGGGGATTCTTTTCCTCTTCTCATTATGTAACCACACCATCTTATTCTTAGCGCTTTGATTGTTCGTACTATGTTTTCTTTTTCGAACACCCTGTATACCTATCTCAAAATCCATCAAAGCCCTATGTTAATTATTTGCCGTCCTTTTTGATCCCATTATTTGTCTTTTTATTCTGCGCTCGCAAATCTTTAGCTTGTTTTTTTCTTTTGCGGTGAGTATCGTTGTCTCTGCGGCATAAGTTGATATTGGCTTAATTATTGTCTTGTACATACTCAGTTTGTTCCTTGCACTCAACTTCTTATCCTTCAGTAGCCTTTTATTACCATAGTATGCACCATATCCCTTCTGTATTCTTTCCTCTATATCGAGTCTTTCATTTCTTTGTGCCAATTATAACTCCAAGGTAGCTGAAAGTTTTCACCTCCTCGAAGCTGAAATTTTCACACTTCCAACCTCTTAGCGCTCTGTCATTTCGGCTGCAACACATGTACTTAGCCTTCTGTTCATTTATTTCTAGCCCTTTTTCCTTCGCCTCGTGTGCTATTATTTCAACCACTCGATGTAGTTCTTCTGGGCTTCTGGAAATTACTGCTACATCGGCCGCATATCCGACTATTTGTACTAGATGCTTGTTTAAACCTGTTTTCAATTTTCTTTATTATGGCGTCCAATGCAATTATGAACAGTAGTGCCGATAAAGGGTCTTCATGTCTTACTCCTTTCTTCATTTTTATCTCTGGATTTATTCATCGTCATTCTTATCAGTTTCTTAATTTTCTTTTGTGCTTCGATGTTTTTTATTTCCTTCATGATTTGTTTCTCTGTTTGTCGATTTTATCAAAGGCCTGCTTGAAATCTATGAACAGGATACGTGTTATCAGGTTATATTCATGTCTTTTCCGTGATTTGTTTCAATATGTGTATTGCATCCACTATTGGTCACCTTTCCTGAAGAGGCATTGGTAACTTCCTATTTTATTTTCCGTATATATCTCCAGCCTATCTTTTATTATGTTTGTCAGTACTTTATATGTCGTGTTCAACAATGTGATGCCTCTGTAATTACTGCATTGCATCAGGTCGCCTCTTTTGGGATCAGTATCATAATTCCTGTTCTCCATTCATCAGGCATGTCTTCTTCTTTCCATATTTTCCTTATAAGTTGGAAAATTCTTTGGTGCACTTCCTCTCCGCCATGTTTAATTAGTTCTGCGTATATTTCATCAGTTCCCGCCGCTTTTTTATTTTTGAGTCTTCATAGTTCGGCTCTCTTAACGCTCTCTTTTTCTGTGTCATCTTCCCCTTTCTCTGTTTGTTTCACCCATTCCTCACTCTCGTCCTTATCGTACGCTTCTCCGAAATGATTTTCCCATGCTTCGACAGTTGTTTCAACCACACATAGACAGACTTTATACATTCCTTTACTGTACCTTGAACACGTGGCAAATTGTATTGTAATGGCATAGATGCTGGCAACTTCCATGAGGGAACGTACTTAGTCCAAAATACACGAAGGTGTTCATTAGATACTGGATGTTGTAGGATGTTGCACATACTTAACATAAAAATTAAATCATGTGTAAACTGCCAGTATGAAATACTATTACTTAAATTCAATACATGACGTGTACTTTTATACTTTTTCTACATTCAAACCTATCGCGACTTAGGAATCCGTATTGCATATCGTGCAATAAATATGCGGACTTCTATATTCTAATCCAGGGAAATGGCTAAAATATTTATTCACATTCGAAGCGTACGTTACACCCTTTGGACATCCCATCTCCGCATACTTATTTAGCGCGCAGCGTGCAACGTACTGTCGTTTTTAACTCGCTCGCGGTACTGTCGAGATCGACTACGAGTTGAAAATTACACCCACCCACGCCCCTACCACTGCGCTACTGCCATTCCGTACCACCTTTTTAAGAAACTCTAGTAACTAGTGTGACTATTGTAAGTCGAGTCGACCAAGGTAATTTTCCCATATCATCAAGGTCCATAGAAGCAAATTTAGGAAAGTTTGATTTCCTTATGTTGTTATTTTTAAGAAAATATTTCTTGGATTTCTTGATCCGCTATTTTACTGTAAAGATTGTTGTAAAGCGGTTTTGCTAAACAATTGAATTGTCTTTCTAAGGACTTTCCTCATTTCCTTAACTTTAGATGTTATTCGCATAGACTTAGACTATTCAGATCCTGCGTGCTCGAACCTGTGAGGATTTTCTTTATTGCGGAACCGCGTAGGAAGTTCTTACAAACCTTCTTAGACTCGAACGAGATACGGGATTATAATCGAATATGAATTCAGATCGTCAACAATGCTCGTTCTAGCATCTCGTCTCGTTCAACCCATGCATCGATGCACTCCAATAAAGAATATCTCGGGAGATTGAACACGCTTTCCCGTCGATAGTTTACTGGCTCGTACTTGCATAAATTATTGCGTCTATGACGGTGGTCGCTCGTTCAGAGCGCGCACTAATTAATAAACCGTCTCTGACAATGGACGCGCATTTATGGGTTGTAAATTTAATTCATTAGCGGGCCGCCGGTCGTAACAGGCGATGATTCTTTATTTTCCTTCGACGACGAGACGGCAATAATCGCGGTGTTTATAGGGTGTCTGAACCGAATTAGCTCTGCGATGAAATCATTGGATGATATCGTTTGGAGCATCACCGATCTTTGACGCTTCTAAGGATCAAGCATGGACTGCGTGGACAATCGGGCATAACTTCAACGTTAAAAATTAAGAAATAAGAGTTACCCAAAAGTAAATCTTATTTTTAAGTATAAGCCATCCATCCTTTCAAAATCTCGATCAAAAATTTCGAGCAATCTTATTGAGGACAGATCACAGAATTCTACTTTCGATTATTGGAGAATCTCATTAGAACTTAGACCATACTTCCAAACATCAAGGCGTCTTTGGATTAAACTGGCAATCGCCTACCTACATATATCGGACACCATATTGGAAAAAGAAGAGAAAGGAGAAGAATACGATACCAAAATTACACCTGAAAGTGTTGGGAAATCTTAGACGAAGACGAATTACACTTGCGAAAGCAAATTATGAACTCTGATATGATCTTCAGGTTTAAGACCAGTTTTGGCGTCGCATTCGAGGCGCCCGTCTTGCGAAGTCCACGCTGACGAACGACGCAATGGGCTGAAAGTTAGAAAAGAACCAACCATGAGCGGCCTGTTATTTGTCCAGTATCCAGTACCGTGGATGGACAACATCGAGGGATGTTATTTTTATCCTTCCAATTCTTCTTCTTTTTGTCGGCTTCTTTCGTCTCTTTAAGCGTCGGATTGATAACTTTTTGTCCTTTTCGGTGTAGCTTGCGGTATGCTCGTCTTGCGAGCCCCCGCTAAGGGCGACAACGTACTACGCTATTGGCGGCACATTACAGAAGAACCGACTATTAACGATGTCCTATTTCCGATGTCCAGAAATGAGAATAGACAACGTCGAGGGATATTAAGTTATTACTGAGCGTTACTGTTTATGGATTAAGTGCACGCTGCGGTACAGCTAATTCCCTCAAGACCTGTCGTAAACAAACTCTCACCGACAACGTCGATTAAAGCCTGTTAATTGAACACGAAATCTTGCGATTTATCTTGGCTTTTTATTGAGCGTGGAAGTACAGCTGATTGAGGTGCACTTCCCTAATCTTTCCGAAAATTATTATGAAAACCTTTTGTCTGTTTGATGAACATTGTATGTATTAATCTGAGTAGATGTAGAAACTATTAACGATGTCTTATTTGGGGTGTCTAGAAATGTTGACTGACCACATCGAGGAATGTTTATTATTGCCCTTCTCATTCTTCTTCCCTCTCTTTTTGTCTTCTTCTCCCTTCTCCGGGTGTCGAACTGATAATGTGTGGCAATTTTCTGTTCTCTGTGATTTACGCCATTGGCGGTAGTTCAGAAAAGAACCAATCATTAGCAATCTCCTATTTCTGGTGTACAGAAACCTAGACGGGTAACATAGAGAGATGTTAATCATTGTCCCTCCCATTCTTCTTCTTCTTGTCGACTCCTTTTGCCTTTTTAGACGTCGCATTGGTAACCTGTTACGACTGGAATGGGGACTGCATTGACTGTCGGATGGAAGTGTAGGGAATCGTACCTAAAGAACCTAAGCAATTTCTAACATGAAATGTTTGCCTCTAAAAGTTGAAACATATGGATTTCTTCTTCTTCTTTTTCTTCCTTTTATTCCTTCCTTCGTCTTCTTCTTCAGCTGATTATTATTATTATGATTATTATTATTATCCTTGGATTAGACACGTGACCTGTTATAATCCAAAACTATGCTTCTTCCGGATTCCTGCCAGCTATTCGTCTATGCCCTTGAATATGCTTGGTGGTCGATTATTGATGGATATGTCCAACATAACTGTTATGTTAAGCGCAGATATCATTTCTTCCTGTACGTAACTCTGGGCTATACCAAACAGGAAAAATGATCCCCGCAACTCCCACATTAGAACATATCTTTAGTACCTAAGCCCCAACGGTTTTCTTGCGCTGTGGACTATGTAATCAATGGTTCCAATCGCCGGAAGAAGCAACCGATATCTTCCAAACCACAATTTTGAAGATTGGAATAGCTGCTTTAACATTTGTTTTGAACCAATGTAATGAATCTCTGTGGAAGATAGTTTGCAAAGCGATAAAACATTTTTCATTGATTAACTAATTTTTAAAGCTGCATGCATTACTCAAAAGCCAACCTTCGTGTGTGATGGCAAAGCATTATTTCAACGACCCGACTTCCCTAAATTAAAAGATATCCATCATCGCAATACCGACTTTATTATTATGACTCTACGTTTTCGTTTTTTAGGTCTGTACGACGTGTTCTATGTACGTTTAAGCCGCTTTCTACTTACGCAACAACGCGGTACGAACAATGAGCCGTGCGGTGCCCCGGTCTATTTGAAGATCGAACATCGTTAAGCGTCGTGGAACGTAGCACCGTTTCCATCTTAAGATGAGATGCGCCGACGGCGTGCATCACGATCCTCAACTAGCGCGCACTTTTTAAATTTAATAAGGCGAATTTTAATCGGCATAACGTTTATCAGATGTATATCGTTGATGCACGAGACAATATACGTAGTACGTACAGCGAAACAGCGACCAACTCGTTTCGTAGGAATCTTTTCCGCGTTCCCGACCGAACGACATGTGAACCGTTTAAATTGGGGTTAGTAACGCCGATGAATAAGCATACGTACATACGACGTTCGGGAAAAGTTTCCTATTTTGTTTCCATTATTAGTTCTCGGGGTGAGGGCGAGACACCCTCCCGGTTTTAGGTGACAGCATCCCTAAAATCGAATAAATTTTAATAGGAACGCAAACATCATTCATGTACGCGACTAAAGCACTTGTTTGTACATCGCAGTCGATTGTCGATTCAATATGCTTCTGGTCTATTAGTTCGGTAGTCGGCGGTTCCCAGGATAGTCACATCCTCATTCATCATCGCCCTCTTACATACGCATCCGCCACCCCCCTGTTCAACGCTTGTACATTTCGAAATAATATCGATCACGCTTGTTGAACGATAAGTGCCTGCGCTGCATGATCGAAATTTCCACGCAAGAATATTTTTTTTTAGAATTGGAAGGAATCAACGCGGAAACAGTCTCATCAATAACGCCGCCAAGAATTGGATACTGCACATACGACTGTTCGTAGTTTTCGGTGTGCTCGTTTTGTGAACACCCCGATAAGGACAACAATCGATTATGCTCTTGGCGGTACTTCAGAAAAGAACAAACCATTAACGATCTCTTATTTACGGTTTACAGAAACATAGACCCATAACGCCAAGGGTCGATAATTTTTGTCCTTTCCATTCTTCCCTCTCTTCTTGTTGACTGCTTTTGCCTTTTCAAAGCACTACGCTAAGATAAATGCAAAATGTAAATGAAACCCCGGAAGAGAATTGTACGAAGCACCGAATAGGATAAAGTTAGAAACCAAGAAGTACGAGAAAATACAAAGCAAGGACAGATAATGAATAAAATCAGAAAACAACAACTAAATTGTTATGCACAATATAGCAAGAATGGATGTAGGAAGAATAGCAAAAGATAACACAGAGACAGAGAAATCACAGAAACTATACCAACTAGTCCAACGAAACAGATTAGATAGAGGAAATTTAAAGAAATAAAGGGAAAACATCGGAAGAGATGAAAATATTGGCGAGTGAAAGGAGGAAAATGGAAGAAAAGGAATGAAGGAGGACAAAGGTAGCTCACAATCTAACGCCTGAAAAGGCAAAAGGATTCGATAACGAGAAAAAGAAGGCATGAAAGGGCAAACATTAATATCCCCTCGATGTTCTACATCGTTGTTGATGGACCGCAGGGATCGTTAGCTGTTGGTTCATATTCAATGTACCGCTATTAGCGTTGTATGTTCTCATTCTCAACGGGGGTTCGCAAGATGAGCAAGCCGCAAGCAATGTCCAAACTCACTCCAAAATTTAAAAATCTTGGTTAAACGTACCTATCATACCTTTAAAGGCACGTTCCAACTCACATCGAAAAAGTAGAAAAGCCGCTACAGGTAATCAATCCGCCGCGTGAAAAGGCGAAGGGGGTCGACAAGAAGAAGAAGAATTGGCAGGAAAAAATTAAGATCCACTCGATGTTGTCCATCGACGTTAGTGGACACCGCAAGGATGAGATCGTTAGCGGTTGGTTTATACTTAATGTACCGCCATTAGCGTCGTACGTGGTCGTCCTTAGCGGGGGATTCGCAAGACGAGCAAGTCGCAGATGATGCCCAAATTTAGTCTAAAGAAAAAAATCTGGGTTAAACGTACCTATCCTGCTTTTAAAAGCATGCTGCAAGTTACATCGGAAACGTAGAAAAGTCGCT
This sequence comes from Chrysina gloriosa, assembly GCA_038088585.1. Taxonomy (NCBI): domain Eukaryota; kingdom Metazoa; phylum Arthropoda; class Insecta; order Coleoptera; family Scarabaeidae; genus Chrysina; species Chrysina gloriosa. Next base: position 57,600,688 of record CM076089.1, read on the forward strand.
ACAGATAATCAATCCGCCGTCTGAAAAGGCGAAGGGGCTCGACAAGAAGAAGAAGACTTGGAAGAACAAAAATTAACATCCCCTTGATGTTGTCCATCGACGTTGGTGGACACTGCAAGAATGAGATCGTTAGCGGTTGGTTCATATTTAATGTGCCGCCATTAGCGCCGTACGTTGCCATCCTCAGTAGGAGTTCACCACTCAGAGGGAGGATAGTCGCCACAGGTTATCTCAGAATATCAATTTACAGGCTTTAGTCGAGGGTGTCGGTGGGAGTTTTGTTTACGATAGATCTTCAGGGGATTAGCTGTACTACAGCGTGCACTTAATCCATAAAACAGGAATAAACAGTAATAAAGTAATATTCCTAGATGGTGCCCATCCACAATTCTGGACCCCGCAATTGGGATAACAGTTGATTCTTTTCTAATGTACCGCCAATAGCGCACTACGTTGTCGTCCTCACAGGGGTACTCCTAAGACGAGCACGTTACAAACGTCTTACGGGCTCATAATTTCGATCATAGCTACTCGATAAGAGCTTTTAGAGTTAAGTCAATCCCCTTCGACAAATTAGACCGGTAATAAAATAGATTACCCGGTAAGTAAATTTTTGGCGGTCGTGCGGATTGAGGAAGCGACGGCGGTCAATTATTTCCCCCGTTATTTTTGTATGTACGTCGAGATAAAAGGATTGAAAACAGTACGTCATTACAGAGAATTGCTTTCTGTACTTGTGCTTGATTAAAATATTCTGCAAGATGAGCAATTCGGTTTAGGGGCTGACCTCTCAACAGATTCTCCACTGTTCCCTTCCTGTGAAGGTAATCAAGAATACCCTTGGTAGACGGGAGTCAATGGGGGTGGTATTTCGAAATCATGACAATACTATTAATCGTTCTTGCTTCGGTTGTTGTCATTAAAACCGTTTGTGTTTTGAATGGATACCGCTGCCCGAAAGTCATCGTTAGAAATCCACCAAAAGTATCTAATAAAACCTTTTTTACCAACTAAGCAATCGTTTTTCTTAAAAAGACCTGTAGATAGTCGTCAAATCAATACGTTGGTTGACATCATTTTCCGATTCGCTTCCTCATAAGTTAATTGTGGAAGAAGCAAACGAATACTCGCCTCCGACCACGAATCCATTACGCGTTATCGCTGTCATCTCGAATGGATTGGGCCCGGCGAGGATATTAGGTAAACATAACTGCCTATTATGCTAATCAAATCAACGTTCGAGATTAGTCCGGTCGGAAAATGAGTTGCCGGCGATCGCGAGCTGCTTTCGAACTGCCTGACTATTTTTCAAAACGTCACTCGTTCGCGTGAGAATTGTTAACCTTAGCGAATTATCATCTTTAGTGCAATCGTGGCTTAGGTCCCAACGATTATCTTTCGTTTCCAAAGATTAAGAATAATCATTATTTCCATGTTTGCCGGAAGAAGCAGAAAGAACCATCGCGGTCGTGTTGGTGCGGTTTAAATTTATCATGCGACTTCGTTGTAACGCTCCCGTTTATAACGATTTCCGGGCTAGAATGCTTTTTTTCTTGGTCCCGGTCCCAGCGACTAATTTTGTGTAGTACTTTTATTCGTTATAACGTTCCCATTTCCCGCTTATAACACTCCATTGAAGGATATTTTTTAATATACATACGTGCTTCAATTATTAATTTTTTAACTTTATATTGCAAACACTAGAAAGGGATATGAGTAAATTAAAATAAATGTTTAAAAGCAGACGGAAATGGTCTACATATTTCTGGGAAGTGAACATCATTACGATTTCTATGAAATATTAGCATCAACAAATCCCACCAAGATGTTCCACGAATCTTGGCTAGACAATTTTCCAAGAATCTGACTTATTCAATTGGCGGTTGCGTAATCAAGGTTTCCTTTCAGTCTTTTACTTTTTACGCTGCTGGCAACATGCGGCGAAAATCGTTTTCGTTAAAGTGATCTTATAAAAGACTTTGATAAATCCAATTTAAATCAAAAAGATTTTGCGGCATCAAAAAACATTAATGCTTCAACTTTACATACGATTTTAAAGAACCGAAGTGAATTTGTTTCGGTGCATGAGGGAACCAATGGTAAAAGATACGATCCGCGGAATATGAAGAGCTAGAAACGATTCTGAAAAGTTGGTTCGTCCAGGCCAGGAGCTCGAACATCCCGGTAAGTGGCCCTATTTTACAAGAAAAGGCCTTCCAAGTGGCCGACGGTCTTGGAATAACAGACTTTACCGCTTCAACTGGATGGCTCGATAGATTAAAAACATTCTATCGTGTACAAACAAATTTGTGGTGAGTCAAATTCAGTAGGTCCTGATGTAACATTCGACTGGAAAAGTCAAATGTCGACCCTCACCTTTGCCTACAATCCCTCAGAAATTTATAGTGCGGATGAATTCGGGTTGTTTTTTTTTAAGTAATGCCTGATAAATCTCTACTTAAAAAATGGAAAAGGCCACGGAGGAAAGTTAAGCAAAGAATGTCTAACGGTCCTCGTATGCACGAATCGCAGAGGCACAGACAAGAAGAAACCGCTCGTAATTGGAAAATACGCTAAGCCACGTTGCTTTAAGAATGTGAAAACCCTTCCCTGCATTTATTCTTCTCAATCTCGTGTATGGGTAACTGGAACTAGATTTGAGCAATGACTTAATGAGTGGGACATCAAATTGAGAGACCAAAAAATACTTTTGCTTGTCGACAATTGCGCTGCGCATCCGAAACAGGTAAATCTCAAAAGCATCAACTTGATTTTCCTACCACCTAACACCACAAGCGAGCTTCAACCACTTTATCAAGGCATCATAAAAGTTCTGAAGCAAGGTTACAGGAAAAGGATGGTCCAACGATATCTATCGATTATGGACAGCTCAAATTCAACTTCCCCAACAATTTCTGTTTTTGATGCTATCCACTTTTTATACGCTGCATCGATGGACATTACGAAAGAGACCATTTTTTATTGTTTCAAAAAAGCAGGTGTTAGTAACTTTGCAAGGGAAGATGAAACCGAAGAGGTAGAACTTGAGGAAGGCTGGCGAGACCTTTTACAAATGGAAGAAACATTGACTGAATTGGAAAGTTTTGATGACTTCGACAATGGGCTAGTGACCTATGAAGTTTTAAACCTTGAGACACTAATCGCCGATTACAATGCACCATCAGAAGTGGAAAATAAAGAGGATGAATATTCATCAGAAATAATTACGCCAAAAATAACCGACGTTTTGGAATCCTTGAAAACAATCAGAGCATTTTTATCTTGTACGGAGGTAGAAGAGAAAATCTTAAAAAATATCAATAAATCAGAAAATGCAGTTTTTAAAAAACCCATCTGTCACTATAAACAAACACAAATTAATGATTTTTAAAAAAATAAAATTTGAAGGAATGTGTACATAGTTTGTTTTATATTTCTTTTTTAACGTACAAGTTCTATATAAAATAGATTTTTGCTTTTACTTTATTTAAAAGCAGTAAAATATTCGATCTTCCGGCCTTGAATTGGAAGTGTACGTATATAAAAGGACGTTTTAAAACAAATTTTGTTCATTCTTTTACGAAGTTCTTCTGTACATATATTCCCCCAATATGTACTTAAATGCGCATTTTTGCATGTATTTACTTCTAATGGCAATTTTTTTCATTTCCTTTTCTTATTTGAATTCTCATATGTACAAACATCAAAAAAATTGGTATTGAACTCAATCCCTGTCAATTTATTTTACTTAAAACGTTTCGAGTATTACTGTTTTATTGACTAAGTGCGCGGTGTAGTACAGCTAATTCCCCGAAGATCTGTCGTAAACAGAACTCTCACCAACACCGTCGACTAAAGCCTGTTAATCGAAGACCAAATCTTGCGATTTATCTAGGCTCTTATTGAACTTAGTGCACTCTCCTACCCGCCCTGAAATTTATTGTGAAAACCTTTTGCCTGTTTGACGAATCGTTGTATGGTTTAATCTGAATCGATGTAGAAACGCCAAATTTTCACATATTATCGAATCGGTAGCGCCCATATTTTTCTTGTAGCATCAGCATGTTTGCGCAACATTTACGTGAAGCTAATCTTCGACTTACACCCTACCCTGAGCTTACCGAAGCCGTTTCTGCTTGTTAACAGATTTCATCGGAGATAATCTGACAAGGCACTGGCTTCCTGAACACCGTCTACAAACTTCATTTCGTACATTCGATGATATGAAGGATTCGGTAGTTCGCTTATGGGGATTACGAAGTCTCGGAACACTCTGTGTGTAAGGAAATGCGTAGCGCCAGGTTCCTAAAGATTTTCCATTCTTCTTAATCGCGTTCCGAACGAGAAAAATTGAAACATTTCGGCATGAAACCCAATACCATTTTCGGCCGAGCTCGGATACGAATCTGTTCCACGTAATAACCGCATTATGAGTGCTTATCTTCCTCGTTGCGTCTGGCCGATATTAATTTGTAACCTGAGTTGCTGAACGCGAGACCGGCTCCCGTACGTGAATGCGAGTCGTTTTCGAGATTTTTCGACCAGATACCTCGAGTATTGTGCTCGAGTTAATAAATATTTCATACTGACCACATTGTATGGTTGCATCTGCTTTAAAGCGAATTAATTTAGTGTTCTTTTTTGCTGATTTGAACGAAATGTAATGAAGCGTAGAATTGTACTAAATGCGTTCGGAATATTTGAGGGAATCATCTTCAGTACACCGTCTATCAAGAACAAGTAGAAAAGAACAAGAATTCGTGGATGCCATTTCAGTGCTCGCCTATGCTCAATGCTAACCTATCCTCGAATACTTGTATACCATCGGACGTGTGTATGAGTCGACTTACCGCGCGGGATATTTTATGGACACGTTTCATTAAACATCAAGATAGAATGCCGTACGTTTTGAGACAACACGACCGAACATGTTATCCTACCTACGGGGCCGCGATAAAGTCAACCGTTTCCGAGATAAAGCCGATCTAATGTGTCTCACAACAATTGTCTGCTTGCGGACGTGCGGACAGCCAAGCATTGTCACGGGAGTGATTTAGATTTATCGAACGCGGACGCTGAAATGGAGCAACAGTCAGCGTATCGTCCAATAAATCAATTCGTTTGGGGTTATTAATTTTATTGGTACATACCTAGCGGATAGGTCGCTTTCCATCTCTCCGCCCCCTTTGTTTCTATCTCGTTCTAAACTATTAAATGGGATTACGTAACACGTAGAAACGTACAACAACAAAAAAGTTTCGCCGAAATGAGTGGCAACAAATTGACATCGACATTTCCGGAAAACTCTTCCAAACGCTGCGAGCGTGAAAGCCTTCAAGAGAGATAAGTATTATTCACTTTTGCTAAAAACTATATTAGCTATATTAACTTAAGAGGAAATGTATACGAAACGAAGAAAGTAAGAAAGAATAGAATATCGAGAGAAGAGAGTCAAAAAACAACAACAAAAATATGAACCTTCAAGAGATCGAAGAAATGGTTGAACTGAGGATAAGGAAGAGGTAACAAGAACTATTCAAGAAATGAAGCAACGACCAAATTCAACAATCAATGAGAAGGAAACAATTAAAAAATGAAAGAGGACGTAAAAGAGAAACGGGAAGAACTAAAATGCACGGAAAACTAAAGGAAAAACAAATCAAACAAAAACTAAATAGGAAGGGGTGAATATCAAAAGGAAAGAACATAAAAAGGGGAACATGAATAGATGAAAACGAAAATGAAGGAACGAGGAATTAGAAAAACAAAGAAATTTGTTTGTTCTTCTTCCTATTATCCTTATTTTTTAACGACCAAAATTAGAAAATCAGTGAGAGGGAAACGATTAGAAAACGAAAGAGGCCGTACAAGAGAAACGACAAGAAGTAAAACGCATGGAAGACGAAATGAAAAACAAAACAACCAAAAACTAAACAGGAAGGTGTAAATAACAAAAGGGTAGAGAGGAATAAAGAGAGGAACATGAATAGACCAAAACCAAAATGGAGAAATGAAGGAACGAAGAACTAGAGAAACAAAGAAATTCTTCTGGTTCTGGTTCCTATTATCCTTGTCTTTTAACAACCCAACTTAAAAAATCAGTGAAAAGAAAATGATTATAAAACGAAAGAGGCCGTAAAAGGGAAACGGGAAAGAAAATAACAAGGGAAACATGAATAGACGATAACGAAAATGGAAAGAATGAAGGAAGGGGGCCCTAGAGAAACAAAGAAATTCTTCTTGTTCTGCTTCCTATTCTTCTTGTGTTTCAACAACCAAATTAAAAATCAATAATGAGAAAAAGACGATTAAAAACGAAAGAGGACGTAAAAGCAAAACGCGAAGAAGTAAAACGCACGGAACACTAAAGAAAAACAAATCAAACAAAAACTAAACAGGTTGGTGTGAATAACAGAACGAAAGAAAATGAAAAGAGAAACATGAATAGACGGAAACGGAAATGGAAAAAATGAAGGGACGAGGAACTAGAGAAAACAAAGAATTCTTGTAGTTCTGTTTCCTATTTTCCTTGTATTTTTCGTCTTCTGTTCCTTCTGTTTCTCCTTTCTACCAAGAGCGTTAAATTTCCGAAGATGTCGGCGGCTAAAAGTACAAGTTAATGGAAAAACGGAAAAACGAATCAAGAAGCAAAGAATTCAAAAAGGAAAAAGAAAACGCAAAAATCGGGAAATGAAACATCTTTCAACGTTAGGTAGGAGGATCGTGCTGATGTTGTCCGGTTCGGTCCATGTCCTTGAGTAGGTATCCTCTCGAACGAGAGGAAACAAACTTTTCGTACGATATTTGACGTATTTTGACGTAATTACTCAACTAAATTACCGAAAAAGAAATATTTCGTAACTGAAGCTACAACGGCTACCGACGATTTTTTGAGGACTCGATCCGTTAAATACGCGACTTTCCGAACAATTGTTTTCTCACGCAACGCCCGCATACTCCGATTACTACGCCAAACTCAACTGACGCTTGCTGGCGATAGCATTAAAAGATGTAGTACTATTTTTCGACGCGATTTCAGCGTAATTCCATTGGTGATAGGAAACGATCGATAATTTTACTATGGTCGCCGGGAAAAGAGGGAAGATAGCCATTAAACGAAAGCGTACTGATGAAAAGAATTATACGGTGGTCGATAAATTGTAAAAGGGAATTTAGAATTTGAAAATTCGATCTAAAACGGTTAAAAGTCAAAACTACAAAATGATCTCGAAGGAAACTAGAAAGAATTCTAGTTACAGAAGTACACCTAGCAATGAGTTACTAACAGCTCATCACGAGCTTCCTCGTTTGAAGATATTGGGGACTGGGAGTTGTCATTTTCTGGAATTCAAAAGTATTTTCAATTTTCTGGCGAAATAACAAAACGAAACAACTTCTATCGCCATTTGGAAGAAATTAAGAAGACTTTGAGACCACAGACGATTTTGACTTGTTAAGTCTTACTTATTCTAAAGGATCTCAATACATCGAATCTTAAACTAGCGTAAACTTTTTAATTTTTTTAATATTTAAAGGGTTCGTGTTGTAAACGACAAAGAATAAAAGATGTGGTAAAACCATAATCCGCTCTTATTTGCTGTTGGGTTACGTCAAACTGCACTAACAAGGAGACATCGCGCGTGAAATTCGTTGTTATGTGATTAAAAATAATGACGAGTGCTTTTGGGTAAACGGAAACAACGCAATGCCTGAACGTTTTCGAGAAAATCAAATTTGAAAAATTTACCCTGATTAACTACATAGACTGACTGCGTAGTAAATCGTTAAAGTAGGATCGTTTAGCACAGTGGATAGTGTCTCCGACTACGGACCTACAAATTCCTGGTTGTTTTAAAATTGTATTTCATTTTTGATAACGCAAAATTATCGTATATGAATTGATTAACACACTTGATTTGATTCATTGTTTGTGAAATTGACAACGTTGTTGTTAAGGAGGATATTGTATTGAAAATATCGTAAAATCATTCGGAATTTTTTCGCCTTTAAAATCCTTGATCCTAAGATCTTGAGGGTTTAGAATACTACTGGTAAGTAAAGAGAGAAATACGAGAAACGAAGGAATGTTCGGAATGTTAAACTTTCTCGTATCGATCCAAACTAATGCTTTGGAGACATGGCCCCATGATGCAAATCGATTTCAACGAAACATGGTGTAGTGTTTAGTAATAGTATCGAGTATTTCCGGGTAAGCGGATACGACGCAACGCCCTAGCGTTTTCGAGAAAATCAAATTTGAGAAATTCACACCGATTAACTACGTAGACTTACTGCGTAGTAAATCGTCGAAGTAAGGTCATTTAGCGCAATGGTAGTGTCTCCGACCGTCAACCTACGAATTGCTGGTTTTTAAACATTTTATTTCATTTATTAAAACGCAAAGTGATCGTATATGAATTGATTAACACGCTTGATTTGAGTTATTGTTTGTAAGATTGAGGACGTTTTTATTAAGAAAGATATTGTATTGAAAATATCGTAAAATCATTCGGAATATTTTCGCCTTCGAAATCCTGAAGATCTTGAGGCATTGAAACACTACTGGTAAGTAACGGGAGATAAACGAGAAGAGAAGGAATGCTCGGAATCTTAAATTTTCTCAAATCGATCCAAACTATTGCTTGGGAGAAGTGGCATGTCTAACAAGGAGAGATCGCAACGTGATACTAATGTCGAGTATTTTGGGTTAGGGAATACAACGCAGCACCCAAGCGTTTTCGTGTAGTGTAGTTTTTGTGTAGAAAATCGTCGAAGCAAGGTCGTTTAGCGCAGTGGCAGTTATAGATAGATAGATTTATTGCAGTATTAACGAATACAAAACAAAAGTCAAGTTTGATGGTGACTATACAAATCTTATGATTTATGTGTCATAAAAATAAATAAATAAATATATAAAAACAAATAAAATACATACATACAAAATCGTACAAACGAAATATATAAAAAATGTATAAAATGTATAAATTTAAAACAAAGACGACTAGAAATGGTCGCTGAAATACTCCTCCAAAGTGTAGAACTCTCTCTCGATCAGTGCCTTTTTGATTTTTCTTGCAAAGGCTTTCATATCAAGCTATTTGAGATGCAGAGGTAGGCGATTGTATAATTTGGTGCCCCCATAGTGCGCATTTGTTTGTGTTGTTACAATATGGTGTCTGGGAATACTCAGATCATCCTGATAAAGCCTGCTGTAGGTATGTCCTTCGCCATTCTTTCTATATTGTTGTAGGTGCTCATGAATGTACTTTAGGGTATTGTATAAGGACTTCAAGATGAGTATCTTGTGTTTCTTGAAGTAGCCTCTGCATGAGTTACAATATTGAAGGTCACTCACAGTCCGTATTGCTCTTTTCTGTTGGATGAAAATTCGTTCTGCCGCCGAAGATGCTCCCCAGAAAAGGATGCCATAGGATAAGTGGCAATGGATGAACGAATTGTAGGTATTTATAACTGCTTGGTATGTCGCTATCATTTTTATTCGTTTAATACAGTAAATTCGTGATATCACTTTTTTCGCTAGTTGGTCTACGTGATGGGTCCACTTTAATCTCTCATCCATATATATTCCAAGGAATTTCACAATAGTTTCTCCCTCAGGTCTGATTGTTAAAATCAGATGTTGTGTTTTATTTTTATTTAGTTTTAATTTACTAGAAGTAAACGAGTAATTGGCCTTTTCTATAGCTGCATCCGATTCGGCAGTAAGTCTTTCCTCGGATTCGTTCCTAACTAACCAAAACGGTAGTATCATCTGCATAGAAGATCATCTGAACATCATCCAGATAGCTGGACATGTCGTTTGTGTAAATAATACACAATAGAGATCCCAAAAGCGAGCCTTGTAGTACTCCAACTGTAATTGTTCTTGTTATGGATCTTTCTTCTTTCCACTTTACTATTTGTACTCTGTCTGAGAGGCAAGACTGTCTTAGTTGTAATGGAGGGCCTCTCACTCCATAGTATTCGAGCTTTCGCAGTAGAATGCTGTGGTTAACTGTATCAAAAGGCCTTGCTAAGGTCTTAAAGGTCTAAAGTGCCTCTGACCTACCTAATTGTAGATTTTCTTCAAAATTACATTTCATTTGTTGAAACGCAAATTGATTGATGATCATCACAATAATAAGAATCGAAGGAATCATCGTGCCGGATCGAAGGCGAACGCCAATGCGTCGCAAGAAACGAATAAATGCAAACGTACGTACATACATCCAATATATCTCGAGCAAACTTGTCGTAATACTTTGCGCGCCGACGACGACGACTCGCTCGCTCCTTCGACGATTGCACAAGAAAATATCTCTATCGCTACCTCGCATTTAACTAGTCCTGAAACAATTATTCCATTAGCCGGAACGTTTAGTCAGCACGCGAGCCGGTTGATTTGTAGCCCCGGCGATTCCGACAGAATAATAAATTAGAATTGTTGCCGCTCTTTTTTCGTACAATTCATCTCGTTTGTTTTAATGGCCGGTACACCGCGGTTGACCTATTAGGCATATATACTACGGATAGATACGTATGTACATACACATGTAGGTAGGTAGGTTTCGCGCCGTCGCGTCGTCCATTGTTCCACGATCGTATAAAATCCTTGTATGTTCGCCGGTTTGTCGGTCAGTGTAAGAATTGGGAGATGCAGGTGTAACGTATGTTTGTACTATGTTCGTGTCATTGGGGGATTTGTTTGGTGGCACGAAAGAATTCCTCGATGTTTTGGTCAAATTCAATATTCGAATATCGGCATTCGCTGATTTAACTTTTATATTCGCTATTCGACTTCGTTCTTGTGACTCGTCCAGTCGACCCTTTTCGGTTAGGCGTACGTTTGCTGTTTAGACATAGAGGTGCGAACGACAGTAAAAATTGGGTCAATATGTTGAGTAAGGTCAAGCGTATGTTTACTTACGACGTGTATTATTTATACGATACCGCGTGCCGAACGTCGAGTGTGTAGAACAACAAATCTCTGGCCATAAATTTGTCGGCGCTGTGGTACCGAAACATCGGTTAAGGCTCTTTTTTCCTCTTTTTACACTCATTGACTTGCTTTCACCTCATATAATCTTGTGAATAAATTTGATGCATTAGTTATGATAAACCTTGTAGATATACATACATATATACAGGTAGATTTCACGCAGTCATGTCGTCCATTACTTTATGATAGTATAAAATCTTTCCGTGTACGTATATCGGTGTAAGAGTAATTGCGAAATGCAGGTGTAACGTATGTATATATTCTCCTAATTGGGAGATTTGTTTGGTGACGACTGATAAAGACATTTTGGCGTTGTGATCATCTTTCTTCCTAAATATTATTATTATTAAAGATAACCTTTAAGCAGTGTCCTAGAAAGAGGATGTCACTGAGTTCGGAGAAACGCGTGACGATTTTTCGGGCTGAGGATTTGTAGCAGCCTGCGCTGAAGAAATCAGAAAGGATGCTGCACGAAGAAGCCTAAACATAATGGCCGATAGTCTCTATAGATTCTATAGAGCTAAAAAATGAATGAGAAAAGAGAGAATTGTATAAACTAGAATAAATATAAAGAAGGAGAGATTTTCACCGAAGGTACAGAAATAATGAATAGATGGAGAGAATACTTCGAAGAGCTGCTGAATGAAAACGGTATCACAACATCGGAAATCCAAGAAGATAGAAGATAAAATAGGAATCAGAACATATAGAAAATAAGGAAAGAAGGAAGGAATTCAGGAGGGAGGGAAAAACGAAGACCAGTAAAAATGATTTGGGGAGCAGGGGTGGAGGGGAAGAGGCACAGAGGAAGACCGAAGAAAACATGAGAGCTCTATGCTTTAGAGGAGATATTGGAAAAGAAAAACTGTACCTACAAAGACGCCCGAAGACCAGCAAAAGACAAAAAGGAATGGGGAGAATTCGTACACATGCAGTTACCTAAGTAATAACAGTGCCCTCGAAAGAGGATATCACTGAGTTTTGGGGGAACATGTAACGGTATTTCAGGCTGAGGTATTTGCAGTAGCAGCCTGTGCTGAAAAATCAGAAGGGAGGCTGCACGAAGAAGCCTAGACATAATGTCTGTTAGTCAGGCGACCATCAAAGTCATCATAAAGCCTATCACCAGGTCAAAACTTGTAAAACATTGCAAGGAAGTCCTCAATGAACTGGCACGAAACAACATCTAATTAACATCACATGAAAACATTAAAGGCAACCTAACTAACTAGCCAAGAAGAGCTCTAAACGAAACTTCCTTGAACCGGAACCTGTATGCAGGATATCGAAGGATTCTCCCAGACACGAAATCCGGCTTTGGCTAGAAAAAGAACATTTAAAGAAGTGAAAATTGTCTGAAGGTCAATTCGACACTAAGACGCTGTTAAGTGCGTTACATACAAAATGCTCAGCTAAACTAATCAGAAGAAGATGTAAAATGGTTCTTACATCTTTTTTCTTTGCTTTTGGTCTAATAACTGGATATTGCTCCTTGGAAAAGCATCTATGCAATATGGAAATAGTGAGCGAATCGAGATTCAGAAGATGTAAACCATAAGAGGAAACTCGCGGCGGAAGTATTTCGGTTAGGATCTATTAGAGACCACGACAATACTCAGACTTCGCTTAAACCAGGTGTGCAAAACAGGGGATTGCTTGAACGAAAGTGAGAGTGATATTGGGGAACGGTACAAAGCTCAAGTGTCTGGTCTATTGGTGACCAACTCGACAGGAGTAAATGAATGAAATGAAAATAACCTTTAAAAGTTGTAGGGTGCAACGACCTCTATCTAACCAGGGACGTGTTTCTGATACCACCTCTAGTACGTCGATTTCTTTCAAATTTCCCCGTTTAGAATCTCTGTTTGGGATTCTATCTAAAATCTCTTTGAATTTTTAGAGATAAAGATTTAATGTGAGAATCTGTTTAAGTTCTCTATATACGATTCTCTCGTCAACCGATTCCCTTATCTTATCTTGATCATCCGTTGTTGACTTTCCTAGCTTATTTTAGACGATTTTTTTATATCCCCGAGGTCGTCTGTCCACGTTTGTGGACACCGCAAAGCGAAAATCGTTAGTGGGTTGGTTTATTTTCAACGTGCCGCCATTAGCGCCTTACGTTGCCGTCCTGACTGGGGAGTTCGCAAGACGAGCACACTATAGATATGTATGTATGTAGGTAGGTAGGTTTCGCGCCGTCTTCTTCTTCTTCTTAAATTAGGTTCAGGATCTGTTATAATCCAAAATTATGCTTTTTCCGAGCTAAGTTTTTGGAGATCTGCCGAGTAGTTGATTATTGATGAGTTTGTTCTCCACAGCTATTATAGGTTTAAGTTTACCTATCACTTTTCTTATACGTATGATATCTCTCCAGCTTCCATATTAATACATGTAATTGTGCTTGTCAAGCAATGGTAATATGTACCTCCCATATTAGTACATGTAATTGTGCTTGTCAAGTAGTGGTAATATGCAGTAACCTTTACTTTTATTATCTAAATACATAAGTCGTTGCAGGGATTTAGAACGAAGTAACCCGAATAATGTTCCTATTTTTGACGAAAATTTCTCAATTCAACAAATTTTCCTTGACTGTTTCTAAACATTACTGAATAATCATTGCTTATGCTACGCTCGACCGATCAAACTGCATATACATACATATATATTATCGCAATTCCGCATTAAAATACGAGCGTTAATAATTCACGAATTATCTCTCTATCTCGATTCGCACACGAATCTAGTACGTACCACGTAAATAGGTATGCGCGTGAAACTTTTAGGACTTTTCAACGCGGAGGCAACGAGCAGCGATCGAACCTCTAGCAATGTCACAATCCGACGGCGAAGCTTAGGCTATTGCCGCCGGCGCAGCCAAGAAAGATACGTACGTATGTACACTCACAGAAACTCTAAATGTCCGCTTTTTGACCGCATACGCCCCTAAGCCGAAACAAAACGCTTTTTGTCAAAGCGAGGCGTTTTTCGAGCATTTTTAGTGATAGCACTCACATTGTCTGGAACGCCTCAAATGTAAACATTGACTGGTAATTTTTTGAGATAAAGAAACAGTTTTATGTGCATTTATTTGTTGTTGACTTGAAAAGTGTAAGTATTTGTGTAATAAACGGTTGATAATATTTTAGTTCTTTTCATACCGATAAAATTTGTATGAAAAGCTTTGTTGCCAATTGGCTACATTGTGCGAATGAACATAGTAAATTTGATCGACGGTCGTAACGATTTGATTTGTAGCTTTAGTTCTACCTTTCCGAGAAAGTAAAGTCTTTTCAACATGAATAAGCCTATTAAATCAATGAAAGAATTGACGCAATGTTTGTTGGAATATAATAGTGAGGAAAGTGAAAATGAGGATAATGCTTTTGATGATGACAATTTGGAAGACCCAGGTTCTGTACCAAACATGTTGCAGGATTTTGGTGAAGAAGGTGAATCAGCACCAGGGCTGATGCGTCCAGCTCCAACGGCTTCTCGAGTTAATAATAAAGACTTACCGTCGTGTTGTCGTGCTGTTTTTCAAATTCAAAGTCAAATGAAAAAATCTTTTGGAACAAAAACATTTGCAATTACATAAAGGTCAGTTAAATTTTCATGGAAATTCGGAAATTGAAGGTGAATTACTAAATTTGGAAACGCCGTATCAATTCCTTAACTATTGTTTTCCCGAAAATCTAATAAAGAACGTTGTCGAGCAAAGAAATCCAAAATCAAAGCCGAAAATCGAGGGCGTTACTCTCGGTTAGTCCGTACGATACAGTTGTTTAAAGTAGCAAATGTTCTTATTTAATTTTTATTATAAAATGAGTTTGTGACATTTTGAAATAAAATAATATGGTGCTAAATTAGTAGGTCGTTTATACTTCTTATTATTGCCTCTGATTTGGTACTTTTCTAAGATTTATGAATAAAGAAATATAATTAAAATTACGGTCACAGTATTAGAAATTAATTTTTTATAACTACTACACAAAATAATTCATATCTGTAAATAACTTTTGGTATATATTAAAAAATATGCCATACAATACGAAGTTTTCATATGTATCTAAAAAACGATGTATGTAGATATAAAATACAACATTCTTTTATATTAACGATAAAAAAGATAATTAGTATTTGTAAAAAATATTTTTATTGTATTACTCAATATAAAACAATAAATAATAATAGAAACCAAGTTTAGTGCTAGGCGCTCATCGCTTTTTTGTTTTTATACGTATCTACCAAACATTCACAACTGAACCAATTCTCTTATTATCTATTTTAATTAATATAAATTACTAATAATACAATAAAATAGTATAAGGCAATTGTGTATATACTATTACATTATTTCAGGTGTGCTGTATGTCGTGCGTCGGATTCTGCAATTTGTCTTTTCAAAGCAATGTCAGATTATGCTGTTAAGACGGTTAAGGTTTTATGTAAAATACCTCAATCGAGACTGGACTTGCATCATTTTCATCGAATAAAAGGGTTTCTTCGCCCTCCCTGGAAATCAAGTGTAACTCTAATGCGGCACAAAAACACTAGATTTAATAAAGAAAATATTTTAACGAAGAAACTTACAAGGGGACACCGCGTACTGTTCAGCACGGATTTCGATCCTATTACGTGTGAGTGTTCTTTCTAGACCTCGCGAAAAATACCCTCCGAGCGTTTATCCGATTGGGGCTTCGTCTTGGAGATATTAAATTTTAATTAAAAAAGAATGAAGTGCGTAAACCACACGAGTAAATACCGAATCCCGTGAACAGAGTTGCACAAGCTGCGATGGCCTAACGAACAAGATGACGTACTGGAACGGTGGAGGTTCTGATTTCGATTCTTATTGACTTCAATTTTTCTTTCTTGTTTTTCTCATTGCAAACATCAATGGTATTGAATTCAATAATTAAAAACAATTTTTTCTACGTTTCATAAACTTTCATTCAAGGATAGGTTCGAGAATGGAATTCTCAAGACAGAAACCGTATTCATGTCAGTAACGCACAAACTATTTGTGATAATGTTTACTTAGTGTGGGAGACCTTCCGAAGCAAGGACTTTTGCCAAAACTTAGTACCATCGATGCCAGCAAGGTTAAAGGAGTGTATCAACCAAAAAGGATATTATACACATTATAAATATTTCTATCTTTTATTATGTATACTGTTTTCGCAATTATTTAGTTCTTATTATTACTATATTTGATTTATTTAGTTATATTTTCGTCAATTTGTTGTTTGTTTTTGTTATATCACATCATTTTTGTTTGCTTTCAGAATTAATTTCTTTATTGCATTCAAATATTTTATTTTGTGTCAAATTTTACCAACTTAATCTTTTCAAAACGAATATCGGTAAATTCATTAAACATATTCTTAAGCCTACTACTGTTTAAGATCTAAATTTTGCATCATTTATCACTCTATTAATGAAGTTCATTTTGTAGTAAAAATTTGTATTTATGTAACTGTTTCTAGATACGAAAATGTCGTACTAAATGGCATATCTTTCAATATTATATAGCAAACTTATTTGCACATATATATTATTTATATTCCACATTCTAATTCGTAAAATCGTAAAAAGTTATTTCAATTACTGAAACATAATTTTAATTACTAACACATTATATTTATTCATCTCTAGAATGTAAATTCTAGAAAAATAGCAAATATGAGGCAATAATACGAAGAATAAGTGACCCATTGGTTTTCTTTTAACAATTAACAAATTATTACACAAATTAAATAATAATATTTTCCAGTCTAAACAACTTTTTCATACGGATCACCCGATAGTAACCTCGCAGGTATACGATTTTGGGACGGACGTTTTAAACTGTGACAATCACGGCGTATATCCTCAGGTGGCGGACATTTACGGTTTCCATCAGTGTACATATAATACGTATACGTTTTCGCCGCGCGTCCGAACGAAATTTTATACATGACGAAATCGCAGGAGTCATTGAAACAATATCGCATCGGGATCGTGACCGGATCGGTCCGCCTTCACTTCACTTGTCTCAGCGCCACCGTTGTCGTTTCGAGCTCTTAGCCTTGTTCGGATTCCACGCGTTGCTCAATCTAGTCCGATCGGCGATCGACGTCTATACGTAGTACGTAGTATACACGGTTGGCCTTTTTGACAACATGATATGGGGATGATAAATTGAAATGCCGCCGTACGTAGTTATCCCAGGGTGACTGGTGAGAGAGCGAGGCTCTACAACCCTTTGAACGTTATTTGACGCCGGTCGGCGATGACTCTCAAGCACGGCGTTGTCATTTCGCCGCTTTTTTCTTAATCCCGTGTTGTTGGCTTCAAAACTCTTGGTAAAATCGGAAATGTGACCGATACGGGAGTTAGTCGTTGCAATTCGAATAATACACTTAGTTCGTTATAAAGATAGAGATCCAGACCGTACTAGCTCAATTCCAAAGGGCATAGCTTTAAGTTCGAGAATTTATTAGTATCAAGGCGCCACTCACCTATTATAAAACGGGATCGCGTTTAAGTTCCTGGAGTCAGAGAGACCCTCCAGCTTCGTTGGAATGTGAAACGAAGTCATCCGAACCGTCCACGTTACTGATTCTTTTATTCGGTTGTGAAGTGACCAGCAAAGTTACTCGAAAACTCTATTTAAAAAGAAAATAAAGGAAATAAAAATAAATTGAGGCGAGAGAGTGAACGTTGTACAACACTTTGTCACTCACAGCACCCTTGATGTGTATAGGGTTTCGATAAAATTCAAATAAGCTAACTTCGTATCGTACTTAAATAATGCTTACTAAACTCTCGGTAATCGTTGGAATTCCAGAAGCTTCACAAACACATTAGGGCATTAGCAGAATGTGTAAGTGACAATTAAACGTGATCCCCCTTAAAATATTAAAAAGAACTGAATGCTTCGTTCGACAAATATCTAACTAAATTGTTAATGGTAAGATAGCAAAAGGAAGGAAAACCCTTTTTAATTGAAAACAAATCCCCAACTTACTAAACCTAAATTAATTAAATAATTATAGGGAATTTTTTCCAAAGCTCAACGAGACAAAAATAAAATAAAGACGGGGCTTAGCGTAACGTGGTTCCGGTTGTCAACACTCGTACGGCGTTGCAACCGCTATCGAGACGGAAGCTGTCAAAGATGGCGGCTTTCTCGCACTTGGTGTTGAAATGTCGGGAATCCAGCGGCACACAGCAAATTTAAAACAAAGTCGACGACATAAAGCTAAGGGTCGGTACTAAGTGAATCGAGACTAACGTCCTTTTAGCTTCTACGATTAATCTTAGATGTTCTCAAATAATTTGAGCTCAACATAGCATATACACCCTAGTATATTTCAATAATGTGAAAGAGAAAATGACGCCATTGTAATTAACAAAAAGAAAAATTCACTTACAGTAGAGGGAAAAGCAAACGCACAACGTGGCTGATAGTTCGAAGAGTTGAGGAGGCGTAACTCCCAGATTCACACAACGATAGCATTAAACTTCCCAGAGTCAAATTCGCGTGCAGATCCTCGGCAAGCGAGATTTTAAAGCGAAAACGAAATAATCTATTAACGGAAAACAACCTGTTCAACCGAACGCTACAAGCCGGATCCTCAACACGTATATCCAAAAGGCGGCAGTTGTATCAACTACGGACGCGGGGCGCTATCTACACGTCAAAAGTTGAAAAGAGAGGCCACAGCTAACAAATCGGAACGCTGTGACAAAATGGCCGTAATACCCGCTATTGAACGGTAAAGGGGCGAAGCGTGTATATGTATTGTTTCGTTTGAATGTATAAATCGGTGACAGAAAGACAAGAAAGTGGGAACGAAGAAGACGGAAAATGAGAGCGACGAATATTGAAAGAATAAAGTAATATTTCTTCCATCATCGACGATAACCGTCACTGATGACAAGGTCACTATGTTCAAATTGTATTTGTTGGGTATAATCGATACGCTGTAATTGTGAAAGCGACAAACCGCGCGATGCTGCGACCTTATACAGTCAGCGCTAGTTTAGTTATCGTTTCCGGACAAGCTCGAAACATGGGTATTTAACATAATAACATAAAAGGAATGACAATCAACGACCTAGGCCAGAAACAAAATTAGATGTTAATAAACAAAATAACTAGGACAAATATTGAACAGCAGTTTAAGAGGTTAACAGGTAAAACGGGTAAAATATGCTGAATCGTTGGAACGATTCATGGGCGTCTATTTCATTCCACTACAGATTGGCATATAAGAAAGAATGTAATTTATGATAGCCTGTAAATAAAAAATGGTCAATTACTGTCCAATCGCGTTACTCACGTCGTGCTAGTCTTGCGAACCCCCGACTCAGCAGGGCAACTTAGGGCGCTACTGGCGCCACATTACAAATACATCAACCCACTGTCGATCTCAACGTCGAGTGATGATAAAAACCATCAAGGTTTCCAAAATTATACAGCTTTATTTGTTAGAAAAAAAAAAAAATTCAAGTAATTCTAGTAATTAGCATCAACGGATCGTTCAAATGAACCCTGGTGAACTCCAAGAGTCTAGTTTACCATCGTTCAAAGAGAGGTCAGGTTCTGTTCGATAACCTGCAGCGGCTGTTCAAACTTTCTCCAGCGCCGCTGGCGCCGTGCTCCTTTTGCGAACCCACCCCTTAGGACGGCAAGGAACGACGGTAATGGCGGTAAATTACATATGAATCAATCGCTAACGATCAGCAGAATACTTCTGTAGTAGAATTAAGGAAATACTTTCTAGAAATGAAATCTACTTCTGTATTCACTATTTCTCAATAGTTTTAAGCCAAATTGGGATTGTCAAAAATTTTTAACTGATAGCTTGTTCAAAGTTTGCAAGTAGAACTGATGAGTTTAAAGATATGATGTACGCTTAGGCAGGATTTTCGAACTATTGAGGTTGAAACTTAGCTTAACTTCCGCATCTCTAAATCTGCTCTCTTGAAGTTCGTACATATAAGAATTTAATTAAGAAATTCCCCCAATATACTTAAATGCGCATTTTTTGCAGCTATTTAATTCTATAGCAGTTTACAAATAAATTTCCACAGACTCCTGCAGTACCTGAAGTCGCGCTTCTCGGCTCACTCACCGTGGGAAAATGTGTAATTAGACAACTAGTTTCACCATTCGCAGACAAGTTTTGCGGTTATACCGCTCGTCAGTGCGACTTTGTGAGGAGTAGTTTTCATTTCCAGATAAGTACTATATTATGCTAGTATGTATATTCAGTTGTCCACTGCTGTACAATTAAATAGCTGCAAAAATGCGCATTTAAGTACATATTGAGGGGAATTCCTTAATTACATTCTCATATATATTATTTATTTTATTTTGTTCTGTTTTGTTTTATTTTTTTATTATTGTTGAGCATGTCTCTATACAGACAATAAAGAGTATTATTATTATTATAGCATGTATAGTGCTTGTCTGGACATGAAAACTACTTCGCACAAAGTCGCACTGACGAACAGTATAACCGCAAAACGCATCTACGAATGGTGAAAGTTGTTTTCTAATTACATGCTTTCTTGAACTTTTCGCGTCATTTCTTTGGAAATAAAATGAATTGATCGCCATTTGAAAACATGATTCGCCTCCCAACGAATTTTTCTTATTTATTTTCTATAAATTTTCGCCAAATTTTCGAAGTAGTATGTATTACCTTTTAATGTATGATAGGCAAGTTTAGGGAAGATTTCCTGACTTTTGACCCGTTTTGGCGTCGCTCGTGGAGTGCTACTCTTGCGAGCCTCCCGCGCAGAGCGGCCACGTACAACGCTAATGGCGGCACATTGAAAATGAACCAACTACTAACGATTTTATCAAGATACTGCGAGGCATCTAAAAATCCGGAGAGATTTTGAATAGAGTCCCGATTGATGAAAGAGAAAGGTAGCGAAGGATTGCAATATATTGTAATATTTATTAAAACTAACGATAAGATTTTAAAAAATATGTCGCTTGTGCGTACGGTCGGTAAAACAGATATCTACACCCGAATTGATGGAAGTAACCCAGGATGCTCGAAAGCCAGATCCCAGCATGATCTAGTTGTAGCATATAGATGGAATTAAGTCTTGTTGAGCCGTGACCAAAGAAACACAAAATAATTAGTGGAATTTTAGGAAGTTGACTGGTTACTTCCAATCCTCAAATTCAGAAAGCACAGCGCAAAACTTCTCGTGCGCTTCGCTTCGCTCAGCGCGAATTTCAATAATTTACCAGGAAAATTTATATAGAAGGCGAGTTGTCACGATACATTAAAGCGGCGAGATATATCGTTAGATTAACGGCGAGCGGGCGCGTAGGTGTGTATGAATTCTTATTATACTACCGGCCGGACGAACAACGCGAACAACCTGCTGCTTTATGCGCCGCACATACACACGCACACAACATAGGTGTAGTAGATTCTGAATCTACGATTCCGAGAGCCGGAGCGGAGCGCCGCCGCGGTAATCGTAAATCTTCGATTATTATTAAACTCTTTCGAAACTTTATAGACGAGCGCTCATACGCGGCCCGGTTAATATTCGTTATAAATCAAAAGCGTTTTCTATCTCGTCTCGATCCAGTTACTTCGCGCTCGATAAAGTAGCAAACGAACCGGGCGAAGTGGAAGAAGGAAAATACCACCATTAAATTGCGTTGAAATTGTATTTTATTAAAATTATCTAGGATAGAAATATGTATATGGTTATGATCAGTATCCTGGGCAAACAGCGGTAACAGCGTACAATTACGAAATAAGTTACGACAGCATCGTCGACTCCCCACTCTAGTCAATACTAAATCGATGCTGTATGCGAGTAATTCTGTGTATATCTAGGCTGTCGTAACTTATTTCGTAATTACAGCTGTTTGCCCAGACTAATGATCTCAACATTTTCGGATATTCGGATCTGATCTTTTATATATACATATATGTATCGGAGTCATTTGACGAAAGAGGCGCTTGATGTCTGGCTGCCGCATTTGATGCTACCACAATGTGCCATCCAAGCACAATTTCTATTGCACTTGAAAGGAAATGGTTTCTGATCAACGTTCGGTTTGAAGTTATATCTTTCGAGTTTCACCATGTTTCTTGCACTGAGTTACTTGACGTTTCACTGATCATTATATCAGCTTCTTCGAAAGTTTTTAAGGACGGGTGTAATCGCCTTCTCCTCCTCGTTATCTGTCACTATATAATGTTCACAGTCAACATCACAGATTACTACAGATCTCCAAGTAAATACGAAAAGTTATCCACTGTAGTTATTTTCTTACCTAATTAATGAAGATCATATTGTCCTTCTTTGTCGGCACGAGAGCACGGTTTAGAATATGGCGCGACAGTGCCCGGACAATCGTACACAATCGTACTTAGTGCTACTAATACGTTGGTGTTGGGTCAGCGTCGGTATACATTGTTTTTGGCTTCTTAATTTGTTATTTTCCACGGTTTTTCACCATGTTGCACCGTTTTTCACTGTCGAAATGAGGGACAATTTTTTTTTGTGGGAAGAGCTTTACGGAGGTTGCAAAGATGTGCTACTTTCCGAGGAATTTTGAGAGGTACGTATTCATTTGTATATATAACCTTAAATGAAAGAAGTAGTTCTAAAATTATGTATCTTTAATAAAATTTATAGATAATCCAAATTCTAGATTGTGAAGTTTACAAAAGAAAAACACTAAAATAGAAGATATAGTTAATCAAAATAAATATATTTCCCACTCACCCATTTAATTGTCAATTTAGGAGTGGTACATACATTTCCACAGTTTGTTACTTCTTTAAAGACTCAAGTCATTCATAGTCTCATAAATCTACGGTTGCAAGAAACCAATTGTGAGCAAGATGATGAGAGTCCTTCGAGTAATTTATAAACTTTTCTCAACGAAGCTGAAGTGACTGGGAGAAGTAATGTGGTAAATGATGATGAAACCCATAATACATGCGACAATGACATGAGTTATCATATTGTCGGGGAAATATATGAAGCTGTTCCTTCTGGCAAAATAAAAATTTTATCGGTGGCTTATGTTAGCGGTTTTATTGCCAAATGGATTCTCGCTGATATTAATTGTGACATATGTTTAAGTGCTTTAACTTCTGATTGGTCACTGTTACGCAATCAATTTTTTCTTTGAGTGAGGTCTCTGATGAGCAAAATAAATTTACATATCCTTCGGAGCAGTATGTTATGTCTGTTGGTCACAAAAATACGTTATTAGAACATAAATTGCAAAATTTGCAAATAGCAAACATTCAAATGAAAGCTGTATTGTTTTCAGCGTCTAATTATTTTATTCCTGTACTTATTATATCTTTGATTTAATTAATATTCACTCATTTCTTTAACGTAAAATGCTACCATAATTAATTTTTCTTTCCTTTTATATTGTTTTTAGCGTTCAATTATTTGATTCCTGTACTTATTAAATATTTCTTTTAATATTCACTCATTATGTAATGTAAAATTCTACTGTAACTAATTTTTCTTTTCCTTTATAATATACACTTTCTTTTCAAATTCTTGTTTTCATCTTATAACTATTATATCTACATATATCGTCGGTTTGAAGGTGAGATTCACTAAGTTACATTTTAATCCAAAATAAATTATGAACACGTAAATACTTGTGAAATACATGCTAACAAGTATTTACATGTAAATAATTTATTTTGGATTAAAATGTAATTTGATGAGTCTTACCTTCAAACCGACGATAAGCACATTTAATATGAATTTAAAATTCCCGCCAATCATTTTAAATTTCGCGGATAGTTGATACTAGCGCCCTCTTTCAAATCTTGCGATCTTGCTGTGTGAAATAGATATACATCTATTTATCCCATCGGATAACTTTTTAGCATTGAGTCGGTAATCTATGGATAATCTGAGGTGGCAGCTGTCAAGTCTTGCTTCCTTGTTACAATTGCCATTTCCGTCTTCTACAGTATGTGCTGGCCCTTCTAGGTATCTGCTTATTCTTTATCAGATCCTTAATGCTCTTTCAGGCGTCGGATTGGAGTTCCGGCTTTTCTCCTGTCCATCTTTCTTCCACCCTATCCTGTCTCCTGGAAGTCTTTTTAGATCCTCTAGGGTTTCCCTTTTTCCTTTCCATACTGTCCGATATGATCCATCCATTTCCTTCTAGGTCTTCCTTTTCTTCTTTTCCTTGGCCCTCCCATATCAAATATTTTCTTTACCAGTCTGTTTGGGTTTATCCGCACCACATGCACGCATCAGTTTAATTGCTTCGTTTTGAGCTTTTCTAGTATTGGTTTTCCTAATTCCACCGTTTCTTGTTTGGTTACTCCTGCTACCTTTCTAATACGTTTCATTCGAGCGATGCATTGGTCTTTGTCCCTGGGTTTTTGTTTAGCGCTCAGTTTTAACTAGCGCAGGGATGGGATAAATATGCACGTTCAACTTTAAGAAATTTATTTGCTCACTTCGGTCACCGAATTTTATTATTAAACAGTTGCGGTGAGGAGTTTACCGATTTGATGTACTGACAGTAAATACGCCACAATTCTTGCAATCGCTACCATGTTGATTCCATCACTTCCCGATACCTTTCCATTTTTTTTCTTCTCTTTATTTTTCTTTGATATCTTTTCTTTGATAGGATATAACAGACTGGAACCTGTAGCTGTGGATGCATTACTGTACGCCGATGATCTGGCACTAATAGCTAACAGTTATGTGAAAATGGAAAAATTAACAAAAATATGGACAGAAGAAATAGAAAAGATGAAGATGGAAATAAACGTAGAAAAAAGCAAACTAATGGTGATAAATAATAAAGAGCCAACCAGTAATCTAATAATTAAAATAAACGATAAACAAGAAGAAATACGAATATTTGGGTACTATTGTATTGAAGGATGGAAGAATTGATCTAGACATAGCAAAAGAGGACGGAAAGCCACAAACATATACTACGCTCCGAATCAAACCATCTTTGGAAAAAGAAATAGAACCCAAGATCAAACAGATAGTATACAATGCAGTAGTAGCCCCCACAATAATATACGCAAGTGAGTCCTGGACAATACAGCAAAAACACGAAAGCAAAATAACAGCTATGGAAAGGAAATTTTTGAGAAAGATCGAGGGGAAAACAAAAATGGACAGAATAGAAAACGAACAGATAAGCAGTATGATAAATCAAGAAGATATACTAAAAAGAATTGAAAAATGTCAACTGAATTGGTACGGCCACATAATTAGAATGGAACAAAAGAGTTTAACAAAGAAAATAATAGAAGCCAAAAATAACAGTAGAAGAAAAAAGGGAAGACCAAGGGAAAAATGGATTGATAGAGTAAACGAATTAGGACGAAAGCGGGGAAGACCATAGAAGAAATGAGGAAAATGAGTACAGACCGGACACGATGGAAAGAATGGATTAAATCGTCGTAAGATCCAGACGCTGAAAGGCATAAGGATTGACGAGAAGAAGAAGAAGAAAAAGATATCTTTTCTCTTTGGTTCTAATACTTTCGTTGTTTCGTCTTTCATGTTTCTGTCCAAAAAAAAAATTATTCTTAATTGACATGATGACAACCAGAATGCTCCAGCCCCAACTGAAGTTGTCAGTCCAAGAGACGGCCAGGAAGTTCCAGTAATCCAGCCTTCCACATCATCTAGAGCCAGTCAACCTTGTTCTTGGTAACCAGAACTCCCCAGAAGACGTTTCTAAAAGCTTCCATGGAAAAGAAACAAATGGCGGTTGAGTGCCAGAAAAAGAAATCCCAATCAAAAACCAAAAGATGTTTCTTCATCGAAGATAAAGATCAGCATGGATCATCAAAGCCCCCAGAAAGAAAATAAAGAAATACAACTCACCCTCAAGCGGCTCTGAGGTTGAAGTGGGAGTTGCACAGGTGTCCACCGATGACGAGGATAGTTCAAGAGATGAACATGCACCCAGTATTATTAGTGGAAGGCGTTTTTTCCGAGACAAGCGAGGCGAAAAATGGGTAAAGTGTGTGAAATGCTTTAAATGGTGCTACGAGATGTGTCCGTCTTTAAGAAAAAAATGTTTCTTTGTGATTTTATTAACCATTTCTGGAGTAATGTAATGAGGTGAGGTCTGGCCCAAAATGGCCCTTTGCACTGCGACCATCATTGATCTATTGTGCTTCTGTAGTAATTACAGTAAATGACGGTGCACGCACGGTCTGCATCATCCGGGCTCATGTGGCTACTTTTAAAAGCAGAAAATCACTTAAATATCATTCCATGGGACGATAATACCTACGTAATTATTCCTCCGTCTTTTTATTATTTCTTTTCCACGTTAAAAATAATGTTTAATTAACACTCGAAATTCTTCTTTTTTTTCATATTTACACAACGAAAACGGATTTCTTTAAATGAGTATGAAACATAACCTATCTGTCAATTTTGACAGTTGACTTCGGAAACATGGCGGAAGCCACCAACATAATCAGCGTGGTGAAAGTGTTGCCAAATTTTGGAAAGTCACTCTTTCTTCTAACCGCCCTCGTATATCTATATATATTCTTTTTCGTAACAATACTTGTATGCCGCACATTTGTATAAGTTTTCAAATTTGTTTATTCATTCTCGAAAATGATTTTTAACACCGTCGCATTGTCGTATCGATAAACTGTAATTAAAAACATAATGAAGGCGTATCTTTCCGAATTTTATCTACTGACGTTATATTTAATTAGCTCTATCGGATCTGGTCCGGGGCTTTACAAATCAGTCCAACGTCTTGTATCTCTCTGCATAACACATACACGTTAGTTCCCGTTCATATAAAGCGATATTACGACGAAATTTCACAACCCGCATTCACGACAACCTACAATTGTGCGGCGTTATACATAATAAATACGTATGTACATACGTTGTTGCGTTTGTTAGAAAAAAATAGAAGTTAGAAAATAAAGGAGCAACGTCGAACAATATATCTCTAATTAACTTGTTCGGTGCTACAGATTGCTGCAAGTCGGACATTTAGTTATATATGCACGTATACGAGCGTATATTGGACGTTAAACAATGGATGTTAATTAAATTTAAAGTGAACGGTTTCTGTTCTATATTAATTAATTAACGGATATCTATTACGGAAGGAGTTAAGAAAGTGAAACGAAAAGTTTTCAATTTTTGGAAGGATCTTAGTGTAATTATAAATATTTGGTAAAAAAAGGAAAAGATTTGAGGTAAGTGACACCAGAAAATCGAAATAAACTGCTTCGTAAAAGCCAAGAAGATGAGATACAATGGGAATATATATATATATATATATGTTCCTATATATTCCTATATATTCCTATATATGCTCCTTAACTTTAAATCATTCAAACATAAATGGTTCAAGACGTAGCCAATCAATTAGTAAAAAGTTTTCGTCACAATAGTTAAGTAGAAATGGCAAACAAATTTGGTTATCTATTCATATTTTCTAGATGGTGCTATTCGCATTAAGAAACAATGCTTTTGGCACGCTATGAGCGTCGCACTACTATATGTCATTATCAAAGCGTGTACACCTGCTATTGATGACCAGTTCTAGTAGACTCCTTCAGATACGGTTGTTGAATTCGGAACAATAAACCGGTCTGTTATCAAAAGAAAAATAGCCTCTGCAAAACTTGGAGTATTATGATTCTACTAATAGAAAGCGCCCTACTCGGAATCGTCTTTCGTTTCTCTCTCGCTCGATTCCCCGCGTTGTTGACGAGTTAACACAAACGGAATCACCGAGAATCATCAATTACACCGGCGCAAAAAAGTGGTCTGTACTTTTGACCAGACCCACCTACCGATATGTATTTCGATGCGCTGAATCCGAATTTGGGGTAAGTTTGGCCCGTACACCTTCAAAATTTCGTAAATTGCAGTGTTATCGCGATTCTTGCCATTTTTACGGTTTTTGCAATTTACTCGAAATTTTGAGGGTATACGAGCCGAAGCTGAACCCATATTCGGATTCAGCGCATAGAAATACATATCGGTAGGTGGGTCTGGTAAAAAGTACATACCACTTTTTTGGGTGCCGGTGTAATTAGTCATCGAGAGTTTATGCATACGAGAATTTCTTAGTTTTAGTTGTGAGTTGTGAGTGTTAGTCGTGAGAATAACTGTGGAAAATAGAAATAAAGCGCGTGAACGTGTGTTCTGTTGCGTTTATTCAAAGCTATAACGTGCCATTGTGCGGCGTGAGATAACACAACCTATGAAACGTGTCATTCGACGAATTATTTCTTTTTATTTTATTTTCTAGTATAATTTTTTGCATTATTTCATTCATAGTGAACAAAATAATTGAACTTTTAATTTTACTACGCATTTTACTTACACGTATGACTAGATAAGACTTTTATTTTAATTCGGTTGTATTGATTGCCTTTTACCTTATTTTCGTAATAATCGTTTCAGTACCTGATCGCATTTATTGTGGTCTTCTTTAAATTTTTGAAACGCTGACCACATACGAAGTTTCACTTCAGCCGCGTGTTCTATAATACACCCCAATTTCTTTTAAACAAAACCGACCGCTTTAGAAAGCGGGATATAAACGGTCTGAAACTAAAAGCTACTGCTTTATTCCGAAAAAAAAAAACGAAAAATACGTAGACAACAAAAGCCATCGGATTCGGAGCAACGGCTACGTAAGTACCGGATTCGGAACGCCCGGAGAGCAGTTGCCGGATTCGTAGTAGAAGCGACAACGACGCCGTGCTCGAGACGGTCCAAAAATGACAACGGTTACGTAAACGCTTTAAATCCATACGAAAAGAACTACTTTGTACAAGCTCAGAATCAGGAAGAATCACCAGAATATGCTTCCCAAGAATTCGAGACTAAACCACCAGTCTTAAACTAGCACAACTGCGTATGACTAAAGTAAGCCGACGAAGCAATAAAAGACCTTACCACTGTTTCTCTTTGTTTTTAAAGAATTTACAGAAGAAATCCAATCTCCTAGAACATCAACGGGAGCGGGATATCTCTCGAAAATAGTCAGAAAATCGGAGATTTCTTTCGCTAAAATCTCTGTCTAAAAAGCCACAAATCAAAAATAAATACGTATACACGTTTCGACCGTTAGCTAAAATTAACGAAAGTAAAAGTACGAAAATCGTTCCGAGCTTCGCATAAAATATCGCTGATGTAATGGATATAATTATCGAACGCGTATACTTCATTGGGTCCTAAGTACGGGTTCGCGTTCGTTCATTAAGTCGAATTACCACATCGAAATTAGTAGTACGAGTTGTTAATCATAAACTGCAGATATACGCGAGGAGAAAAATTACGCCGGAGACCGCCCAGCTAGCCAATAACAAAATAGGCAATACTTACCTCTATGCATAGCTTTAAACGATCTGAAATTAGCGACAGAGAAATTGCAAAATCGATCCGGTTCCTTCTCGTCGTAGTACTATCCGAGTTCTGTGTTTTTCCTAACAAAAATTACAAACGCATAGATTTATGTACGCAAAATGAAACAACCAGCAAAGGATTAAAGGTGATAAATTTAATTACTTTTTCCGAAACGACGTAAAGAGCGTGTAACTCTATTTAGGCAGCTCGTAACCTTACCTACAAGACGTGTAATTACTTCATCATCCGCGTAATGGTAGCTTAAACCTATGACGATAAAAGTTTCGCCGTCACCGAGACGATTCCCAAAGAAATATCTTCGCTGTTAACATACCTAATACCATTAGCGGATGAACGCGCAGAAAACCTGCGAGGAAACACGAAAGGAACACGATAAAGCTTACGCCGTAGCCATATTTTACTCTTAGGATTATTTATTACCTCACCTAACCGAACGACGGACGCATGCTGAAGATTTTAACTGTCCGTAATTATTCTTCGTTGAATCTGTTTGATTCCAGGCTTTGATTCGTTATGAGGTGGATCGGCGCCCACGTCTAAATTCAAGAATTGTAAGAAACGACGGTTTTGACGTTCCTCAATTATGGTTTTCACATACTTCAATGTTCTATGCGATTTTGTATAAATTTCATTGAAGTAGAAACAATCTGGCCAAATCTTCATCGAAAACATAGGAACGGGGACGTACGAAATAGATTAGGCTTTTGTTTTCGTAACAAATGAAACAAACAAAATGAAATCGCTAATGATTGCTTCGTTTCTAATGTACCGCTGTTAACGTCGTACTTTGCCGTCCTCAGCGGGGGCTCGCAAGACGAGAGCACACCGCGAGCGAAGCCCAAAATAGAAGCGAAACAGGTGATCGAATAAGACCTGAATCCCCATTGACGGACGGCGAACTACAAATTTAATATTTTTCGATGATTCTGTATGATTTCGTATAAATTTCATTAAAATGGAGATTTGGCTAGACTATCTCTATTCCAATCTATATCCAAAATATAGGAAGGGGAACGTACGAACTAGGTTTAGCTTCTGTTTTGTTAACAAATGCATACCTACAATTTTAATTTTTTAACTTCTTCTTGACGTTGTCTTTCCACTGCAAAGAGAAAATCGTTAGCGATCAGTGGTGGGCTCGCGAGCCGAGCACGTCGTGAGCGAAGCCCAAATAGAATCAAAAAGCCATCACAGGTGACACACAATCGGACTCTTGTTTAAATGACAGAGAACTGAAATTTCGGTGAAAGGCGACGTGGCAAATTATCTTGACATTGCCCGTCCACGTTCATGGACACCGCAAAGAAGAAATCGTTAATGATTGGTTAACTTTTAGTGTGCCGCCATTAGCGTTGTACTTTGCAGTCCTTGCAAGGCGAGTCTGGAAAGCCATTGCAGGTTATCAAATAAACTATGTCTCTCCTTTCAATTAAATCTGGGCAAAGAAGAAGATGTATTTCGCAGATAAATAACGTGAGACAGTGACATGGATGTGACTCTCTGGAATTATTTGGAGCAGCGGCCTCGAAAGTTAAAATAGCCATGATTGTAGCTAACCTTCTTAGAGGGGCACCACTTGAAGAAAACGAAGAAGAAGAAGAAGAAACGAGGCAAGTCTCCATCCATATGGATGAAGGCGTACGAAATAGATTTGGCTCTCGTTGTCTTAAATAAAGATTTACACTTTTTGAAACTTTGGCAAGAATAGCAAAGAAGATATCGCTAGCGGTTGGTTAGTTTCTAATGTGCTGTCGTTACGCTCAACGCGTGTGAATCATCGTTTCGAACTGGCTCTAAACCGGTTTAATTACACCAGTAATTACACAAATTGATTTAAAAAATAATAAAAATATTAATGAATGCAAGTGATTTGTACCGCTTGCCATTTCGTAAGCTGCCCTAAGACGGTTGGTTTCTTGCTTGGTCACAAACCGGAAGTCGGGAACAATCGTAACTGCTTCTATAAGAAGCTCGAATCGACGGTGTCGGTGCAGCGTACGACTTACTACAGCTTTTTCAAGAATTGGCAGTACACCAGCAAGCGCTTAGTCCATTTGTGCGGTAATGAGAAGGATGCACTTCGAGTTCAAAGGATAAAAGCCGACATTCGACACCAGCATGGATTACCGTTTGGATCTCTATTGGAGGCAAAATTTAAAATAAAATTAAATCCCTTATCTAAGCTAATAGATTAGACTCCATGTTCCTACACTCCGGCAAAATGAGATAGTTAGTGATTGGTTCATTTCCAAAGTGCCGCCGTTAGCATCGTACGTTGCCGTTCTCAGGGGGATTCACAACACGAGCACGCGGCCAAGAAGGAACGAAGACTTACGAAATAGATTGAGCTTTCGATGTTCTTTAACAAATGAAGGACTGCAATTTTGGAAATTCACTTCGTACCGTATCTCTATGTTGTGTTTCCTCGTTCGTGGACGCCGTAAAAAGAGATCGTTGATGGCTGGTATGTTACTAGCTTTTTTGAAAAGAAAACGAAATTAATAAGAAGAAAGTCAGAAACATGACCGATATCGTTGCAGTGCAGATAAACCACCTCGTTGGTAATAACGAAGGCGATGCAGGTCGTGCTAGCTCAGTGAAAGCGGCGTAGGTTAAGGTTAGAGAAATAGTGCCAAGGCGCCACTCTCCAATTGTAAAACTGGATCACCTCTAAATGACTGGAGTCGAAGAGACCCTCCGTAGTAGATGGTACGTGGTTATCCAGCCTATCTACATTAAATTAAGTACTATTGAAAATTAACATAAGCGAAATAAAAAATAAGGAAGATAAGATAACCTGAAGCGAGTGGTTGACGTTTAACACCACTTTATTGCCACTGGCGGCGTACAAAAAAAGAATATCAATTAAGTTAGTGCGTTATTTGGTTCACACGCTTCGGGAACCGGTCGAATTCCAACGGCCGTAATTATCTACAAGCATATATTCGACTGAAAAGTACTGATAACCCCCCGCCCTAAACTACTAATAGAATTAAATATGGTACTAATTAGCAAACGTAACAAAAAACCCTCTTTACTCGAAAACAAATCTGAATCCCCCTCCAAGTACTAAAATAATTGAATGTTTAAAGGAAACCTCTGTATACCCGTCTACAAATCTCCGATTTCCTAACTATCGGGAAAAGCTAGCTTTTAGCTCCTACGATAGTTCTATACTCGTATATACTAGTTGAGCCTAGCTTACACTAGTTATCCTAGCTTATACTAGCTCACACTAACTCCCTATAACAACGTGAAAGAGGGTTATTACGGCATTTAAAAGACTCACCTCGAATTAAGGAAAAACCAATGTGGACGATTAGTTTGAACAGCAAAACTTGGGGAAAGCGATTCAACGATACTATACACTTCCCAGCGTCGAATTTCCGTGTATATCCTCGAAATACGGGACTTAAAAGCGAAACGGAATAAACTTAATCACGGAAACCGATCTGTTTAATTTAACGTTACGAAGCAGAATGAATAACAAGTGCGTCTCCAACCTGAGCAAGTGGTATTACCAACTTACAGAAGCGGGACGCCATCTACGGCAGAAATTGGAGCAAGAGACCATAGATAACACATTGTGACAAACGGCCGTAACAGTTTCGTTTTTCAATGTGCCGCCGTTAGCTTTGTATGTTGCCGTCCTCGGCGGAGGGTTCGCAAGACGAGCGAGCCGCGGGGAACGGGAAGCAGGAACTAAGACGTGCGAAATAGATTTAGCTTTTGTTTCTTTTTTGTTTTAACAAATGAAAGTCTGATATTTTGGATGATACCGTTCGTTTCATTTGGTAGTAATCGAAACGGCAGAATCTGATCCTCTTTCTTGTGGTATTAGTAAGTTGGTGGAATTGGTGACTTGGAATCTTCTAATTGCAGACCGTTCAGACGAAGGTGAGTCTACAGGACCTCCATAATTTTTCCGTGAACTGTACGATCTATCACGATAGAATTTTCTCGTCTTCTGTTTGTTGTATGCTTGACTAGTTCTTCTAAACGTTTCTGAAGCCAACGCACAAAACTTTAAACGCAGTTAACTACGTACGTATGTATGTACATTTTCGAAGTCGAACATCACCCACGACCACCTCGAGATATTTATGAAGAGATAGCAACATTGAGAAGGAAAGAGAGAGGACTCCGAGAGCACGTATCCTAATGAACCGTTTTATTATTATTTATAGCCAGATAACGGTTACGTAACGATCAGACTAGAATTGATTAGTAAGGCGGCCGAGAAGATTTGATAATGTCTCTCGAATAAGTAAGCGCTCCGGACGACTCCTCCCAGCTCAACGCTGCTGCTGCCGTTCGTCGAAGACGACGAACCGCGATAGACAGGTTTCTACATCCGGGTATGACTCTACTTGCGTACAGGTAATACAGATTCTACTGGATATACTGGCATCACACGTAGGTACGTACGTATCGACTGGAAACGGTTGTCTAGTTCGAGAACGCGTGCGTGTGTGTAAATTAGAAGTGATTTGTTTCGGAACGGACGTTTTAAGCGTTATCAGAAACGGGGCATACTTCGCTTTTTGTTATTCGTAAAACAACCGTTTCGAACGACAACCGACGGAGATACGTTCTGTCAGATAAGGACGACGGCGGCTAAACGATTTTAGTCCTTAATTTATGTACATAGTTACATATGTGCTTTCAACGTGAATATGTACAGTTAGTCCAGATTGTTTCTTGGCGGATTTGCTACGCGATCAAATCCTGTATTTGTACAAGCTACATCCCTGCTCTTCCATTTCTTTCTTCGTTTTTATCGGTTGAATTGATTGATACATTACATATGATGTAACTACATTCTCACGTCAAAATTTCCAAATCTGCTTCATTCTGGAAATCTGTGGTCCCTCAGGGCTCTACTTTGGGTCCTATAAATACGCTGACAATTTTATTTCCATCGTACAAAGCAATAAGCAAATTAACGTTTCGAGATTACGTGAAAATTTGCTTTACTTAACATTTGTAGTTCATACGATCATAATTCGGGATCCTTTTAATTTAAATCCTTAGATCCGCATAATAAATTTCGCTCTCAATACGAAACCTATGCAAACAGCAATCTCGTCAAATTTTGGACAGAAGTTGGTTGTCAAAACGTAACAGGCGGCAGTAATGATATTATAAAAGCCGATATCTGTCAAATCTACATAAACGATAACTGTCAAATTGTGACAGATGATGTCTCTCAAATTATTACAGTTGATAGCTATCAAATTATGACAGATGATAACTGCCAAATTGTTACAGACGTTAGTTGTCAAATCATAACCTCTCACTACTTTTGATAGACCATTACCATAACTGTCAAATTATGACAGATGATAACTGTCAAATTGTTACAAACGTTAGTTGTCAAATCATAACCTCTCACTACTTCTGATAGACCATAATTATGAAATTATGAGGACCAATATCTACGAAATAATGACACAACGAACATATGTCAAATAATAAAAGCAGATTATTGCGACTGTTACCACCAAATTATAACAGACAATTGTTGTCAAAACGAGATTTCTCACATTCTGCTATGTGATACTTTCAAATAACCATAGATGATATTTGTCAAATTAAGCTAGACGATGGCTTTCAAATTGTGACAGATGATAATTGGCAAATCAAAATCTATCGAGTTCTAATAGGTGATAGTTGTTAAACCGCGATGAGCGGTACCTATCAAACAATGAGACCACCAATCTCTGTCACAAAATGACAGCCGGCAGTCGTAAGGGTATGAGACTATAGCAAGAACTGCCATTTTTTCTAGGTAATGATTTTCAAATTGTGATAATCGATATTTGTTAAATGGTGGAAGAATGAACTTTTATCAAATAATGACAATCGACGGTTGTGGTAGTTATCAAATTATAACCGCTATTTGTCAAATCCTGGTAGATGATAGTTGTCAAACTATGACAAATAATAATTGTCAAATAAAAATCAGTCAACTTCTGACCGGTGATACTTCTCAAACCGCGATGAGCGTTATCTATCAAATAGTGAGACCAGCAATCTCTGTGAGATAATAACAATTGACAATTGTAAAGTAAGGAAATTGTCAAATTTTTGTAGGCTGTAGTTTTCAAATTGTGATAGAATGAACGTGTGTCAAATAATGACAATAGACAGTTGCAGTGGTTGTCAAATTATAACCGATAATATCTGTTAAACTCTGCTAGATGATAGCTGTCAAATTGTGACAGATGGTTATTGTCAAATTAAAATACATCAAATTCTGGTTGGTGATAGCTGTCAAATCATAATATTGTACAGTTTTGATATACGTATATTGTCAAATTATGATAGATGATGATTGACATATCAAAATTCATTCAATTCGAAAATTTACTTGGCGACGAGGCTGAAAGTGAGTTGAATTCCTAGAAAATTGTTTTGAACGAAGAAGATTCAACTTTTGTTTTCCTTTCAAACAAATGAAGGTCCCCAATTTTCGAAGTTTCAGCGACCTTTTTACATCCCTCGGCGTTATTTGTTTGTTTGCGTTGTTGCGTTCGTGGATACTGCAAAGAAGAAATCGTTAGAGATTAGTTCAGTTTTAATGTGCCACTATTAGTGTCATAGATGCCATCCTCGGCGGTGGGCTCGTAAGGCGAGTGCGCGAAAAGCCCTCATAGGATATCAAATAAAACTTATGTTCCCCTTGAACGAGGGGTAACTACAACTTTCATGTTCTTCAACGATTCTATTCGATTTGGTATAAAGGAATGAAGGCGTACGAAGTCGACTGCGTTTTTACCAAATGAAGGTCTGCAACTTTTGGAAATTTTGGGGACTTGTTAGCATCCTCCGATGATAACTGCTTACGTTCGTGGGTGAGAGATCGTTACTCCATTTTGTTGGTCCATTTCCAATGTGCTGCCATTAGCGTCGTACGTTGCCTTCCTCAGCGGGGGCTTCGCAAGTCGAGCGTGGCGGGAGCTACATCGAAAAGGGCGGAAAATCCGTCGTTAGCGTCGTGTAGAGTTATATAAGAAAACATGACTGAAAGGAGGTCGACGTGGCTAAAAGCGGTTGAGTTGCATATCAAATTGAAGCTTTTGACGTATAGATTCCTGGAATATTATCCCTGAAACTATAATTTCAGTCTTTCTGCTGCAATGAGCCGAAAATCAACGTGGAGATACCTAAAAATTCGACTTCCACCTCCATCTATTACCGGTATTACAAGAATTGCTACTAACGGAATTTCTTCGTCTGCCAAGAATCACAATTGGGATTTGCCCCAATTCCGAATAAAGGTAAGAAAAAAGTGACTTGCTACGTACGGCTCGCTCCGACTCCCATCGGTATTTATCTTTGTGAACAGACCGTCGAGAATTTATCGCAAACTAGTCGGACATGCGAGTCCGGTTAAATTACCATTGCTAATTGTATTCGTGTACGTTTCTGGCCAAGACAGATCGACCCGGGGGCAAGGTGTGGTCCGGCGCGCGTCCAGCATTTAGTCTGATGTGACAGCTTCGGCGATACATGGCAGCGCGAGATTCCGAACGAGGAGAGAAGTGCGCGCCCGCCCTCGCCAACTAACCTGTCTTTTCGCCATTAGCGACTCCGATGACGTAATCGAAACGAACTTATAGCAACCGGTATTCGAATCGGTTATAATTTAGACAATGGAATCGAGAAATAATGAAAATGTGCCTGTGCGTGTACTTGGTTGGTGCCCGAAGCAAGATTGGAACTTGGTCTATCGATAATTATCGAGATCTGTTTTGGAAGATCTTGGACAATCAGGAATAGAAAAGAAAACGAATTTACGAGGGGTGTTGTAATAGAACGAAAAGTTATGATGAGGTATGCATCTGGAACTGTCAGTCATGATAGGAAGAAGACGATACAATCGGAGAAAAAAGCGTTGCTTATCCAATTTGACTTTGTCTTTGATGGTATCTAATTTGAACTTTCCTTTGGATATGGGCGTCCTTGTAAATGTTGGAAATCTTCGAAGTTTCCATGTTCCAGCAATTTCTAACGGAAAAACTTGAAAAGAATAACACGGCATAGATGAGAACAAAAGTGTTGTTTCCAGTGTGATCGTTTCTTTCAAATATGACCTGGTTTTTATCGAGTTTTTATGTAGTACTCTTGACACAATACCACATCGGTAAACTCCTTACCTTGCAAATTATTTAATTAAATTCGGTGACACATTCGCTAAGTACGAGACAGCCCCGAAATTATCTATTAGTTTATTAAAACGCATGAAGAAGCGACAAGGCTTAAGTTGTAATCTGTGATCTATTAGGTTCACCGGTCGATCAACGAAGTCAAACACTAGCACGCCCAGTCAGGTTACGGATGGGTAGCCGTCAAAATGGAAGTTGAATCACACGTCCCAAACAAACGCTCGAAAATTTAACCGTACATTCCGCTATACATATTCGGGAATTGAATCAAATCTTCTTGAGAAAAGTTTTCGAAACAAAAACACGAAAACTGCAATAACACGAAATGAAGTAAAGACAAAATTTTGTGTTCTCCTCAATGTTGTTCATTTTTGAGATGACGATGATCAACCTTCGCACCAACGTTTTGGCGATTGTTTTTCTGATTTCGTGATGTTGGGTTCTTTTCTTTGTCTTTGGTGAAAAATAATGGTGTAGAAGTACATATCTAAATCGAACGCGTAATTGGACATGGATTTTAGGAAATTACTTCCTGTTCTTCTTCTTTTTCCCTCTTTCTTCTTCTTCGTTTTCTTCTTGCTTGTTTTCTTCTTCCTACGTTACGTTAAAAGAAAACCCTGCGTTTTCCTTCCTCGATGTTATTCATTTTTGAGGTGACGATCGCCAACTTCGGCAGTAAAGTTGACAGTGGCTCTTGTGATCTCCTGGTGTTAAGTTTCTTGTTTTTGAAAAAAAGAGAACAATGGGGGCGCTATAATCGATCGTTACAAAACCCACTGTGGTACAGTTTTCCAATTGAGCATGTTGAGAAAGCACACAGCGAGATACCATGGTAATTGCTTCCTATCTTTTCTTCTTCCTCCTATTCTTCTTTCCTTTTCTCCCTTTTCTTGAATGTTATTAATTGCCGAGATGATAATCATCAAATTTTGAGTCACTATTTTGGCCGCTATTTTCGTGACCCCGTAGTCTTGGGTCTTTTGTTTTTGATAAAAAGTAGAGCTGGCAAAATTTTGCCTTGTAGAAGATCTAGTGGTCAAGTTTCCGAAATCAACAGACTTAAATCAAATGTGAGGTAGAGTTTACAAAATTCCCCTCCTTCTTCTTCCTCTTCCTGCTCGTATTCCTCTTCGTCTTCATTCTCTTTGTCATCTTTCTCCTGTTGTTAACTTTTCTTGTGTTTGCTAAAAAGTTACGGTGTTAAAAGTTTCCCTTGTGCAAGGGGTGATGGTCAAGTCTTTCAACTAAACAAAACGAAATCGAATACGTAATGGAGTTTACGAAATTCTTCTTCTTCTTCCTCTTTTTCCTCTTTTTCCTCTTTCTCCTCGTATTCTCTTCGTCTACATCCTCTTCGTAATTTTCCCTCGTTTTCAGCTTCTTCTTACGTTAAAGCGAAGTGGCATCAACCATTGGACAGTTGTTCTTGCAATTCCGTGTTGTTGACTTTTCTTGTTTTTGCAAAAAAATTTGATGCTAAAATTTTCCGTTGTGAAAGAAGCAATAGTGAAGTTCTCCAACTAAACAAAGGGGGATCGAATGCCCAATAGAGTTTACAAAATTCCTCTCCTTCTTCTTCCTTTTTTTCCTCTTTTCCGTCATGTTCCTCTTCGTCATCTTTTCCTTCGTTTTCAACTTCCTCTTACGTTAAAATGGAGTTCTGTATTGTCTTTATTTTTGCTCGTTCTTGAGATGACGATGACCAACTCTGGCATCAACCCTTATACACTTGTTCTTGTCGTTCCGTATTGTTCACTTTTCTTATTTTTGCTAAAACATTTTGGTGCTAAACTTTTCCGTTGTGGAAGAGGCGATACTCAAGTTTTCCAGTTAAACAAAGCGAAATCGAATACGTAATGGAGTTTATGAAATTCCTCTCCTTTTTCTTCCTCTTCTTCCTCTTTCTCCTCCTATTCCTCTTCGTCATCTTTTCCCTCGTTTTCAGCTTCTTCTTACGTTAAAATAAAGTTCTGTGTTTTCTTCATTTCTGCTCATCCCTGAGATGACGATGACCAACTCTGGCATCAACCATTGGACAGTTTTTCTTGCGATTCTGTGTTGTTGACATTTCTTGGTTTTGCTAGAAAATTGTGCTAAAATTTTCCCTTGTGTAGGAGGCGGCCGTTTAGTTTTCCAACTAAACAAAGCGAAATGGATTGCATAATGGAGTTTACGAAACTCCTCTTTTTCTTCTTCTTCTTCTTTTTCGTCTTTCTCCTCGTATTCCTCTTCTTCGTCATCTTTTTCATCGTTTTCTGGTCCTTCTTACGTCAAAACGGAGTTTTGTGTTTCCTTCATTTTTGCTCATTCTTGAGATGACGATGATCAACTCTCGTATCAACCATTGGACAGTTATTCTTGCGATATGCGTGTTGTTGACCTTCTTTGTTTTTGCTAAAAAAATTGGTGCTAAATTTTTCCGCTGTGAAGTAGGTGACGGTCTAGTTTTCCAACTAAACAAAGCGAAATGGATTGCATAATGGAGTTTACGAAATTCCTCTTCTTCGTCTTCCTCTTTTTCCTGTTTCTCCTCGTATTCCTATTCTTCGTCCACTTTTTCCCCGCTTTCTCTTTCTTCTTACGTTAAAATCGAGTTTTGTGCTTTCTTCATTTTTACTCCTTCTTGAGATGACGATGACCACCTCTGGCATAAACTTGACAGTTGTTCTTGCAATTTCGTGTTGTTGACTTTTCTTGTTTTTGTTAAAATATGTTGGTGCTAAAAATTTCCGTTGTGGAAGAGGCGATGCTCAAGTTGTTCAACTAAACAAAGCGATATCGAATGCCTAATGCAGTTTACAAAACTCCTCTTGTTCTTCTTCTTCCTCTTTTTCTTCTTTATCCGCATATTCCTCTTCGTCCTCGTCCTCTTCGTCATCTTTTCCCTCGTTTTCAGTTTTCTCGTACGTTAAAACGGAGTCATCCTGAGATGACGATGACCAACTCTGGGATCAACAATTAGACAGTTTTTCTTTCGTGTTGACTTTTCTTATTTTTGCTAAACAAATTTGGTGTTAAAAGTTTCCCTTGTGGAGGAGGCGATGGTTAAGTTTTTCAATTCGAGATCGAATATGTAATGGAATTTACGACATTCGTCTGCTTCTTCCTCTTCCTCGTTATATAATTTTATATTATTAGAATATGTTTATATAATAGTGTTGGCTATTTGATTGCCAGAAAACAATTCCTTTTCTGTCAAAATTCACTACAGAAATAGCACACTAGATAACTGTGGTTCCAAACAGAAATTAACACAACGCCCTTCTTCTTCGACGACGATTTCAAAATCGAAAAGGAAGGCTAAAAAATCGACTTATCTTTAGATTATTTCAGAATCAGAACGGAAATTCTTGTGATTTACCTAAAAACCACTCGGCGATGTATCACGACACCTACCTTTTAACATCGTCTCGTTCGAATTGCGCCATTATCATCTTCGTTGTACCCAAGTTCCGTTTTCGAATTCGAACGCACACGCCGCCGCTTTTCCTCCTCCGCAAAATGCAGGCCAGCACGTTCCAAAACGAGAGAGATAGAGAGACTTCGGAGGGCTTAAACGTATACGTACCTTGTACTGAATTAAATAGACATTAGATTTTATAAAAGCCACAAATCACTCATCGCTAGATTTGGTAGTCCCCGGTAGTGTAATCTCCGATTATTTATTCGAAATGTTTTGTCGTTTCCTTCAACGTTTAGAAGGGGGCGAGCGGCGTTAGAGATTGGAATCGTTTTCACTTCAAGGTAAGGCATAATCCCTCGTTATGTTTAGGCTACCAGTTATTTTAGTTATACTTTTTTTTTGTATTTACGTTGATTAAGCAACGTCGTGATTATCGTCGTGATTGCATCGAACTTTTTCCATTATCAACCGATTTTCGTACGTTTCGCGCTTATCTTCTCCATCTTTATGATCGAAAAGGAAACTTCTTCCTTCGATTTCCGTCCTGATCGAACCGGACACGTTTATACTTTTAGCACTTACGTAAAGTGCCATATAAATACGCAATTTACGCTTACGATAAACGACGCTGAATTCATTACAATATATTAGACATATAGGAAAAAGATTGTACATGGAAGTTTTACGACGGGGAGAGCGTGCGCGTCCACCTTTTATTATTACTACTACGTAATCTACATATCTGTCGTTGTCGTTTACCTTACCTTACCTTTACGTCGGGCTGCTCCACCCACCCGACTTATTAGGCTAATCTCGGACGAATGACAAATGAAGTTGGCTACCTCGAATTACCATATGTAAATAAATACATGTACTAATAAACTGTTTATGACGTTAATATGATAATTTCGGATTTCCAGCGAAATCCAGACTACGAAGTCGGTCGCACCACGCAGTTCGGGTTCATGTATTGTATCTGCGATAGGTAATAATGATAATAACAGTAATAATCGTATCTTATGGACTGGAATCGTTGGAGGTGTTGCTGCGACACTCCGATACTTGTACATGCATAAAATGTTATGCAATAATATATTGTAAATATCTTCTAACTGCTTTTAAAGAGTTATTACATGTATGTAAAAAGAGTAGTTTAAGGTAAATTAATAATTTGCTTTAATTTAGAACTTACGACTCATGGCAGAGCGCAAAACTCACTCAGAAGGGCGAAATATTCTTCGTACTATTCTAAATTTCTTTGAGAAGCAGAAATCAGGTTCAACGACAGGAAAATCGAAAAGTGTGACAGAGCAGATTCGATTTGATATTGCAAGTATCTTCTTTAGAATCTCAAAAAAGGAACGAAAAAATCCAGCTTCGATGAAAATTGAATCTGATGAATTCGGTCAAGGCGTATTAAGAAGGACTATCCATAAAATATATATAGATATACAGGGTGTCCCCGACTTCACTCCCCAGGCTTGTAACTTCGTTATCGTTAACAATACATAAAATAAAGTATATATATTCTTAAATGGGAGGAAATTCTCTATACGATAGGAAAAACCAATTTACAAAAAGTGCGTTAGTGTAATGACAGTTATATTCAACTTTTTTTTTTTTTTCACATAGCACAGTATACTTTTCTTTTAATATTCAGATGGTACCTTTTATTCTCTTTACAGCCATATAAATTAATATGGGCCTTACATGCGAAAATTTTCGAAAAAAACTTGACCTAAGGTTTGACATGCAAAAAATTGTGGTTTATAGTGTTTATCTAGTAGGCGATGAAATCAACAGCTTTCTACAAACAAAAATGTGTTTTTATTCTAATAGCAATTAAATGTACGCTATCAACTTCATCTAATAAATACAAAGGTTTATTTTTAATGTATCCACATTTATGAAAGGCATTTATTAAAAAAAACGCATCTTTGAATAAATTTTCACTTGAAGTTATATTCAGTTCAAATCAAATTATTTAACAATGGCACTTATAAAATTATCGAGATAAAAGCTATTAAATATTTTATCAACTGTCGTTAACAAAGAAAATATCAAGTAGGTAGGTACATGTGCTATTCGGACGAATAGCATGCTGATTTTCAATTGTTTTCTAAACAAAATTCTGTCACTTTATGTTGTTAAATTCATTGAAGTTATTATTATTCCTTGTATTTTGATAGAATATGAATTATTCGAATTCCGAAAAGTGCGATATGATGTTAGTGTATGGTTTGTGTGGAAGTAATTCGTGGGAGGCAGCTAGAAGGTATTGCGAGCAATATCCTGAGAGAAGACAACTTGATCATAAAACGTTTAAAAATTTGGAAAACAATCTTAGGGAGCATGGATCTTTTGTAATGAATAAAAGTATACCGCTTCCTAGGAACATACATGCTGCTGATGAAGGACATACGGTAGCTGTTCTTGCTTATACGAAGGTCAATCCTACATCTTCCTTAAGAGAAATAGCCGCAAAGTGTAATATTTCAAAATTGTCAGTGCAACGCATTTTAAAACGAAATCATTATAAAGTATACAAATTTAAGCGCATACATAAGCTTCACCCCGGAGATTCAGAGAGGAGACTTGAATTTATTGCATGGGTTCTAGTGCAGTATGATCACCAACCTGATTTTTTGAGACAAATAATGTGGTCTGACGAAAGTAGATTCCATAACAATGGATTGGTTTCAACACAAAATTGTAGATACTGGTCCACAGAACAGCCACACTGGCTGAGAGAAACGAATAATCAATGCGTTTGTTCAATAAATGTGTGGTGTGGAATTCTTGATGGGCGTTTAATAGGGCCACATTTTTACGATGGGACACTAACTGGCAATCGCTATTTACATTTTCTAGAAGAGATATTGCCAGAACTTATGGCAAATGTACCTCTTCATATAAGACAAAATATGTTCTACCAACAAGATGGTGCTCCAGCACACAATAGTACAATTCTACGAAATTAATTGGACACTAATTTTCCTCAACGATGGATGGGAACACATGGCCCGGTGGCATGGCCAGCTCGCTCTCCCGACCTCACGTCGGTGGACTATTTTCTGTGGGGTTACTTGAAGGAACGTGTTTATAAGGTAGCCATCATAAATGTGGATGACCTAAAAGGCAGAATAAGAGAGGAGTGTGCAAACATTTTC
Organism: Chrysina gloriosa; assembly: GCA_038088585.1. Classification (NCBI taxonomy): domain Eukaryota; kingdom Metazoa; phylum Arthropoda; class Insecta; order Coleoptera; family Scarabaeidae; genus Chrysina; species Chrysina gloriosa. The sequence goes on from CM076089.1 coordinate 57,644,857, forward strand.
ATGCACACTTTATTAGAAGCGACAAACAAACATTTTCTGCATCGTCTAGAGATATGCTCTAATAATAATGGAAGCAATTTTGAACAATTTTTATAATAGTTTGTAATTATTGCTCATTAGTTTTGTAATTATTAGTTAATTAATTGCTATTCGAATAAAAACACATTTTTATTTGTAGAAAGCTGTTGATTTCATCGCCTACTAGATAAACACTATAAACCACAATTTTTGCATGGCAAACTTTAGGTCAAGTTTCTTTCGAAAATTTTCCCATGTGAGGCCCATATTAATTTATATGGCTGTAAAGAGAATAAAAGGTACCATCTGAATATTAAAAAAAAAGTATACTGTGCTATTTGATAAAAAAGTTGAATATAGCTGTCATTACACTAACGCACTTTTTGTAAATTGGTTCTTCCTATCGTATAGAGAATTTCCTCCCATTTAAGAATATATATACTTTGTTATATATATTGTTAACAATAACGAAGTTACAAGCCTGGGGAGTGAAGTCTGGGACACTCTGTATATGTAAAGGAAAAGTATTCCCTTTAATTTGAATTTGCCGCACTTCGCGCGGTCGGCATAACAGCTCCCGTCAGAGGCGACTGATTAGATTGACGGATTACATAACCTCCATGAGAAAGGAAATTTTATAATAAAGATAGATAAATAAACTCAATAAACTGCTTATAATCAGTGAAACAGATGTGAACCAAGAAGTAATAATAATAAGCTTTAATTGTCGTTTTTGTTTGCAGAAAAGCAAATTCTAGTTTATTATTTATCCTACTTCACCAGAGATATAGTCTTATATATATATAGAGTGAGTCAGAAATAGGAACGCGTCTCAAAGTCAGAAGTTCATTATCAAAATCTAAATTTCCACAACGCCCTTTATTTACCTCGTGGTTGTGATCCTGTCAACATCGAGTATAAGTTGCAATCAAAAGATCACGACCACTAGGTAAATGAAGCGCTCTGTGGAAACTTACATTTTGATAGTGCACTTCTGACTTTGAGGCGTGTTCCTAGATTTGCCTCAGTGTACTACACGTCATAAGGTGCCAACATTGAAGTTATCAGTAGAAAAAAACAATCAAATATTTCTTAGATCTCCGTTTTCGATATAAGAAGTGTCATAATAAGAGAAAATTTTAATGAAAGAAAGCTTGGCATAACCAGTGATATATTTATATCAAACTTATATTCATTCAATATATGGGGTCAAAAAATGATGGCAAACATACGGTCAATGAATTTCTATAGCAGTAACTGCTGACGCTGAAGCAGTCAGTGTCACGTTAGAACAAGTTGTTACTTGTCAATCAGCTTTTAGATCCGGAAGAGTGTGGTCATGTTTATCATGTCTGTTGCGCATCATCGATTTTGGACAAAACGCTAACATTAAGTTTTGTTTTGTGTTGCGGAAAAGTGCCAAAGAAGCCCGATGAGATGTTAAAATCAGTGTACGGCAACAATGTGGTGACTCTGAAAACAGTGTTTACAAGTGGTATGAGTGATTCGATCGATACGTCCTTCCAACTTAAAAACACACGAAAACTAACGAACTTTCCGAAGAACTAAACATCTCGTACGAGTCCGCGCAAAGCGTTTTAACCGATAATTTTCAAATGGGAGAACGAGTGAGTGCGAAATTTGCTCCAAAACTTTTGACTGACGAATAGAAGGGATGATATTGTGTGTCAATTTGCACGGAATTGAAGAATCGTCTCGATACAGATCCGGACTTCGGAAGAAGGAGAAGAAGACAGGAAAGAAGAAGACGAAGGAAGCGACGAGGAACCATTTCATAAGGTACGACCACATCCTCTCCGAAATAAAATGTTTTAAGGGTTTAGGTCTGCTTCGGTGAAGTTTGAACAGAAATGACGTTAATCGTATTAGATCGGTTAGAAATTAATTAAAAAAGAAGAAGAATAACGCGAACATGTATTTATAGTATTGTTACGGAGTTTGCTCCTCAAAATACCTTTCTTACGGGTCCGTTCACTGGATTGTAGTAATAATTCAAATAAAACACTGACGTTGTATTTTGTTTACTTAATTTACTGACTGGCGGCATTTTATTCTGCTTTCCAAATATATCTACTGCTTCAGGAACTTTATACTACACACAACTTTTAACGCGTCTCTTCGCTTTTGCACACCGATGGCAGTTGTCCGTAGTTTCAATCACAACTCACTAACGGGCACACCGGTGCGACTGTTTTTTCGCCCGATTATTCTAGCAGGTATTCTAGAAGTTATCCATTTCCTTTTCTCCACAATTCGTTTGATTGGCTGATGACACGGTTGTCAATTTTAACGATTCTATCACAATATGTAAGGTAAAGTGCCCAAAATCCGTCTCTTACCATAAATTCGTCAATCTAGAGAGAACGTAGTAAATTATTCAGAACTAGCCTAAATATGAGGACGCGGCGCATTCGATTTTCGCAAAAGAAATTATAGCACCGTAAAGGTGACCTAAAGGGTGATAAATTATCTAAATAAATGTATTGTGAGAAATGCCTTCCAGTGTCACAATTAAAGAAAAACGGTCTTACCTTGCAGTGCAAAGGGCCATTTTGGGCCAGACCCCACCTCATTACAATACCTTGAAGTGTTTACGTTACGTTCAAACAGAGTTTTGTTATGTATGTATTTAATCGCATAAATACAATTTATAATACATTTATAATAACTTTTATCCTTTTCCCACAAATATACGTTCAAATCTTAATATAATTTTTAGTAATTTACCAACATTTTCACATTTTCTGAGATGTTAAAATGTATGACTTTCTAAATGACATTTGACTGACAGTAACCAGTACGAACTTAAATAGATGTATATTTATATAATTCTTCTTATCCTTCTTCGAAGCGGTCTATTATTGAAGTTAAACGTTGATTAAACGAATAATTCCCATATACGAAAAAATGGATTGATGTACGAACTTGCGTATTCTTATGATTTTTCTGTACATATTTGTGGCTAATTTTTAATAATTTCTTTTGCGAAAATCGAATGCGTCGTGTCCTCATATTTATTACCAGAACTATTCAGTGGACTTTTGATATTAACGCAGTTGCTTTCCGTTCATTTACGCTTTAACATTTCAATATACTTTTGTGGAAACTTACTGCAGTGTGCAATCACCTTTTAATAGTTACATTGAGGACTAAAGGTAAGTGTTCCAATATTTAGTAGCTGTTAATAATAGATTACTATTTAAATATTGTGTCCTAGCTACCAGAGTCGTATAGCTGTAGTCATCTGGTCAGGAGCAGTCACCATTCTTATTCTTATCAGAATCCAAAATCTGTCCCGGCTTTCAAATGCGTCCCGAACCCATGATGTATTTTTCTTGTGATAATTGACTGTTTCCATTGATGTACAATCACCTGTTGACCTTTTAATTATTCTTAAAGAAAAAGATTAATGGTAATTTATAAAAACTAAATATACTTATATTTAACTTAAAGTTCTACAAGGTCTTTTTTTCCTTTTTTTTGTACTAATATTTTCATAGAAAATGGTAAGAACTGCTTGATGGTGCTCCTCCAGGATCGATAGAAGGATTCTCGGATTCAGGGTCATTGGTCCAAGTGGCTTGAATATTTTATTTCTATTGTCAAGCGTTCCAAAGACAAGCTAATACTGCTTATCCTTGACGGTCACTATCCCGACATTATAAATCTGGAACTTATTGATCGGTCAAGAGAGACAGAAGTATCTATAGTTTTTTTATAGTATGAAGTTTGTTCTGCGAAGCTTATCTTAGTTGTGCTTCTCTCACGTCTTTAATAATTAATAATTATAGTGGTGCGTTAATTTTGAACTGGACGTCACCAGTTACAATCGAGAAACATGATGACCGGACCTTCTACAAGGACCAACTTCGGGGCCCTTTCGGTGTTTTCCTCCTTCCATTCCCACAGCTTCTAAAATTCATAACAAATTTCGTTTCGATTAAATCGACAATTTTTTTCGCTCCTTTCCCTTTCGTCTTTCGCGGGGTGGTCCGCGTCGAAATCATAGGTATCCCATTCATAGCCGACATTTTTACACTCCGATTCATTACCTATTCGCTTACATAATAATCGACAGAACGAGCATAGAAGCGGAACCACCTGAATTCATTGTTGAACGGGCGAGCGAGCGGTCTTCGGCGTTTCGCTTTCACTCCGGCGAGGCGGCCGGGGCTCTCACAATGCAGGAGCGCTCGCGGCCCAAAGCCGGGGACCGAAAGAAAGAAAGAAATACCTGTTATCCGTATTCTCAGCGCGCTGCGCGTACACAAAAGTCCCCATTCAATACGGAAAGAATGGACGACGCTTACCTCTACCTGTCGTCCCGATTTTGGCGAAGTGCGTAATATATTTCGAAACCGGAGCGAAAAAAGAAGAAGAAAAAGGATACTCTATTTACGTTCGAGGAAAAAGGGAATCTATTATTAGTCGCTTTATTTTCTCTTCTTTTTATCCGTTTCGTTTTTGCGCTAGATACCACGGAGATAAGGTATCGTTTAATCTATCGCTCGGATTTTCGTATTTTGTCGCTTTGTGTTAGCCTGGAGACTTTTATTGCTTCTTATTGTCCGTTGCGATACGCATTTCGGTTTTGTGCCTTTTTCCTCTCCCAGTGAGCTTTAAAGGTACAAGTAGAAAGATTATCTTCTCGATCAAATTAACGCTTCCTTCTTTTCTCGGAGATTATCTTTTTTTTTTCCTATTCGCAATACAATGGTATGGGTAGAAACTTTTAAAGTTCCTCAGAAATGTCCCGATCATTTCGCATTTCTGACACGAATAGCAGGAAAAATACAGTCGAAGCGGGAATCTCATAAATTAAAAACTCTATATCCAAATTTCGCATCGAATTAATGTGGTCATCTTCATTAATCGATAAGACCGTCATGTTTTGACAGAAATCGTTGAAACGATGAATACAAACAATAACAGTAACCTTTGAAGTGATACCTTGCGGTTTTAACGTGTTGCACTTGACGCTCCACTGCCAGCTTTTTCAGAACTTTTAGAAAGAAACAGCCGCGAAGCTTACATACTGACACTCTATCACATCGACAACTCCTTTACAAATCCTACACAATTATTTCATAAGGTCCGCACACATGTTTCGCTACAAGGAACGAAGCAAACATCTTCGAAACCGCCTATTACCCAATGAACAGCAATTTCTTAAATTCATGCAAACTATACTTTTTTCTTCTATCACCGTCAATTGTTTCGTCGTATCTGGGACTCGAATGACGAAGAAATTTGCGTTCATTTCCCTTTATCGTACTTCCACGTCCAAAAACAAACGAACGTTATCCGCCCCCTTCCTGAAAGTTTTACATCCTTCTCAACACGTGTGTCTTATAAAGACTGGGTAATACGACACTCTATCACATCGATAAACCCTTTACCACACAATTATTTCATAGAATCCAGTCTACAGATATTTCACTACGAGGAACAAGGCAAACATCTTCGAAACCGCTTATTACCGAATGAACAGCGATTTCATAAATTCATGCAAACTAAACTTTTTCCGTCTACAACTAACAATTGTGTCGTCGTATCTAGGACTCGAATGACGAAGAAATTCCCGTGCGTTTCTGCTTCTTTCTTCTCGTGTGTTTTATAAAGACTGGGTAAAATGGCAATGGAAAACTACTGTGAAAGCCGACGTACTGACACTCTATCACATCGTTAAACCCTTTACCACATAATTATTTTATTAAATCCGGCGACACGTATTTCGTTATGAGGAAGGAGGCAAACATCTTCGCAACCGCCTATTACCGAATGAACCACGATTTCTTAAATTCATGCAAACTAAACTTTTTGCCTCTACCACCATCAATTGTTTCATCCTATCTGGGACTCGAATGACGAAGAAATTCGCGTGCATTTTCCTTTTTCGTTTCCCTTCATTGTACTTCCAAGTGAAAAAACAAACGAACGTTATCGTATAAACTTTTCCTGAAAGTTTTACATGCTTCTCGACACGTGGGTTTTATAAAGACTGAGTAAGATGGCAATGGAACACAGCCGCGGAAGCCTACATACTGATACCCTATCACATCGATAAAGCCTTTACCAAACAATTATTCCATAAAATCCGATGTACACGTGTTTCGCTACGAGGAGCGAGGCAAACATCTTCGAAACCGTCTATTACCGAATGAACAGCGATTTCATAAATTCATGCCAACTAAACTTTCTCCCTCTACAACTATCAATTGTTTCCTTGTACCTAGGACTCGAACAACAAAGAAATTCGTGTGTTTTTCTGCTTCGTTTCACTGGGTCGTACTTTCACATCCAGAAACAAACATCATCAACATCGTTCTCGAGACGTGTGTTTTGTAAAGATTGGGTAGAATGGCAATGGAAAATAGCCGTGAAAGCCTCCATATTGATACTTTATCACATCGATAAACCCTTTACCAAACAATTATTTCATAAAATCCGATGTACACGTGTATCGCTACGAGGAACAAAGCAAACATATTCGAAACCACCTATTACCGAATGAACAGCGATTTCATAAATTCATGCAAACTAAACTTTCGCCCTTCACGACCATCAATTGTTTCGTTCTATCTGGAACTCGAACGACAAAGAAATTCGCCTGTTTTTCTCCTTCGTTTCCCTTCGTCGTACTCTCACATCCAAAAACAAACGAACGCTATCCGCCCTCTTCCTGAAAGTTTTACATCCTTTTCGAGACGTGTGTTTTGTAAAGACTGAGTATGATGACAATGGAAAACAGACACGAAAGCTTCCATACTGACACTCTATCACATCGATAAACCCTTTACCACGCAATTATTACATTTCGTTACGAGGAACGAGGCAAACATTTTCGAAACCGCCTATTACCGAATGAACAGCGTTTTCATTAATTAATGCAAACTAAACTTTTTCCCTCTACAACCATTAATTGTTTCTTCGCATCTGGGACTCGAACGACGAAGAAATTTTAGTGCGTTTCTGCTTTTTCTTCCCTTCCTCATACTTTCACGTACAGAAACAAACGAACGCTGTCCGCTCTCTTCCTGAAAGTTTTACATCCTTCTCGACACGTGTGTTTCGTAAAGATTTGGTACGATGGCAATTGAAAACTGCCGCGCAATTATTTCATAAAATCCGGTGTACCCGTGTTTCGCTACGAGAACCGAGTCAAACATCTTCGAAACCGCCTATTACCGAATAAACCTCGATTTCTTAAATTCATGCAAACTAAACTTCCTACTTTTACAACTATCAATTGTTTTATCGTAGCTGGGGCTCATCAATACATTCGTACGTACAATAATTACAACCCTACTTCTTCTTATTCAAAATACGAAACAAGGAAGAAATCCGCGTGCGTTTCTTCTTTTTCGTTTCCCTTCGTCATACTTCCATCGTGCAGAAACAAACGAACGCTATCCGCCCTCTTCCTGAAAGTTTTACATCCTTCTCGACACGTGTGCGTACGGGAAGACGCGTGTCCACACGTGCGTGCTGCGCCCCCGTATGCCGCCGCCGCCTACTAGACGATACATCTGCCGGCATTCGTCCCCAGAACCTTCTACGATTACACTCCCGTCGCCCTTCTCGAATCGATAGGTGGTGCGCGGGTAATAAATCATCGGCATGACGAGCGCGAAGAGGAAAGTGTGTTTCTCTCCCCTTCCTATCCACTTTCTATCATTCTTCTGATTTTACTTATCCTTTTTCTTTCGACGTTTCGATTTCCGTACCGAACAACGTTGTGATCGTTTTTAATAAGCGTTCGTTGTTCTTAGTTGTAGTTTTAGGCGATAATTAAATGCGTATATACAGGGTGTAACTGTGTAAATGGTTAAAAGGATGTCCAAAGGTAGATAATTAAAATATATTCAATATTTGTTTAATAAACGCAGGACCCCAAACCTAGCGTTCGCAAGATATGTAAAATTACAGTTTTGAGTCCGGCCCTGTTATACAATTGTAGCGAGTTTCCAATACGACTAACGATCCTAGCATTGATCGAGTAAGCATAAATAATTTATGAATAAGCGGTCTACTTTAAATTTACGAATTTTTCACACTGCTTGCACAGTACATACATGTTATCTACGGTTTATTAATCATTTTACTTTAAACATTTTTACACAGCAATCACATGAACATACTATTGTCAAACAGGTCTAATCTTACGCGCTTCTTGTGAAACACTCTTTATTTTCTTGACTTTACATTGTTTACCAATAAATCTTTTTGAAAGAAAACATTTTTATCATTACCAATAAAAGATCGTCGAACTTTTCAAATATACGTCCAGTTCATGCAACGACAGCGAAATAAAACATCTGTTTATTTTTCTGTAATAGTGAAAGAGACAGAGAAGCATTATTCACTTGTCGATAATATGCTATTTACTGGCGGCGCTATTTCAATGAAACCATCTGCCTACATTGTGGAATACCCGAATACTGACTGAATGCCCGACTATTTATTTCGACTTTTAAAAATCCCCTACCTCTCAAATAAACGTCTACGAGGAACACAGTACCGTAATGTAAAAATGTAGCGGGCCAAATTTTATTAAAATTAAGCGAAAACGTTTTGGGTGATTTGCCATTATTTTTGCTGATTACGTTAATTATACCATACCAGCTTTATCATATTAATAAATTAACCATTTTCACAGTTACACCCTGTATACAGCATATCCCAGATCTAGTGGGATGGCATGGATAGCTTTCTTATTATTGTAGAAGGAGCTGTTGCTTAAATAGGATGTGTTTTGCAGCTTTATATATTCATTTCAAATCTGTTTGGAAAAGTTCAAAATATGGAACTCGTCAGAAGTAATATAAAACAAGAAAAACTGGCATTTCCCTGTATATCGAATGCCGTAGTAAGTATCACCTTCCTTAGATGAATCGGATGCCATACTGTATTTTTAGATTAATGAATAAAATTTTTTATTATATTTTCTATTGTTTGAGGAACTTGCATGTAATGATTATTGAATTTTACAGGAAGTGAGAAAATCTACGGGTTTAGAATCGTCGAAAGCATCACCGAAAGCACAGAATTGCTCTCAAGTTTTCTAATAGGCGAGTAACTAATCAATATTATTATCAACGCCGTTACAGAGGTTGCATAAGAAGCTCTCCGGTCAATAATAACGGGATTAGAAGCATACCCTACAGCTTCCCAATTTTTGCCCCTTATAAATTAAACATTTATTATACATTGCGCATAGCAAAAGTGTTGGTTATCGCTCGCGGCGGGTTTTTCGAATAGGCACAGCGAAAATTATCGTTTCTTCGATAATATCGAGATATGTATGCATGTACGATTGAACGTATTGAAAATGGTACGGAGAGCGCGCACGAAGTTATTAGTGCATAATAAGCGATTTATTCGCCGTAGAACTCGGCGCGTTGTTTCGTAAGGGCTGCAACAGCGCGCTACTAATGATAAAAAAGAACTTCAAACGTAATGAAATCGTAATTTATAAGCTAAGATTTAGAATGTACGAAAAGGTTTTTCGATTTTAATAATGTTAATAATTGTTAATAATAAAACTGCTAATACTGATTTTTAACATACATATATTAAAGACACTATAAAATGTAATAACAACTGCTACAACTTCCAATGTATCGTTGTTTATTCTTCCTTCTTGATCACGATTTCCTCCATAGATCTGGGATTCCCCGGCCGCGCGAGTAATTTCTACCAACCTACTTTCATTGGCTGTAAAAATAAAACAAAATGATTTGTCGTATTCCTGTAGATTTCGACGATTGTATATTTTATCTTTGACACCTTACTACTTTAATTAATTTGACAACCATATTGCTTCGAGCAGACGAATTTTATTCGTTTTACCAACTTATACAAAACTTTACGAATTGGACAGTTTGATCAAAATTAACAAGCACATTTGTAGATTTTTGTTGTAATGCCTTTAAGATAGGTATTATGTAGTCGAATTTTCTGTGAATGTTACATTAGAATTTTTAGATTTCAGCTATTTATAAATCAAGTAAACGGTGTACCAATTGTACCAGATCTTCAAATGTGTTTGCAAGCCACGCGGTCAAATAATATAGGTAACCAACATTTTGCATTTTTGCCTGTACTATTTTCGTAAAAGTCGCCAATCATTTTATTTTAATTTCGTTCATAACCTCTAAATATGACATTTTCTAGTAATCTCTGATGTGCTACCAATCTGCAAGTTATGCAACCTATTTGACAGCAGACACGTGCCTTGCAAACCATCTTGATTTCGATGTATTGTACGTGTGCGACCGCCTGAATAAAGTTCGATGGAATCCTATCAAAAAACGATTTTAGCAATTGAAGGAGTAAAATTGTTAGAAGTTTGGGACATTTTAGGAGAATTCTACCTGCGGTATATGCAATTGGTGCACTGGGCGAAAAGCATATTGAAGTCAAATATCTCCGTTCTTCCCGGTAGAAACTATCCAAACCGGCATCTTCAAGGTGTCAATTTCTAGTTCGTAGTCGTTTAAAGGAGATTCAGATTTTATTCGATAATCTGTGCGGAGTTTTCCACCTTTATTGGAATCGCTGGTTACGTGCTCGACTTGCGAACCCGCTGCTGAGGACAGAAACGCACGACGCTAATGGCGGTACATTAAAAATGTTAGAAAGTGCCCGAAGTCTCAGAAATTGTAGACTTCCATTTGTTTGAAAAAAGAAGTCTTCGTCTTCTTTAGATGGAGATTTGGACAGATTGTTTCTACCTCAACAAAATTTATACAAAAACTAGTGGAATCAAGTGAAGAATATCAAACTTCTACTTCGCGGTCATTCAAAGGAGATTCAGATTTTATTAGATAATCTGTGAGGAGTTTTCGAAACTTTCTTGGCGTCGCTGGTGGCGTGCTCTCCCGCTGAGGGCAGCAACGTACGACGCTATTGGTGGTATGTTGAAAATGAACCTTCACGGCGTCTACGAAGGTGGACTGATAACATCGAAGAAATGTTAGAAAATGCCCGAAGTCTCGAAAATTGTAAACTTTCATTTGTTTACAAAGAACCAATAGCTCAATCTATTTTGTACGTCTTCGTTCCTATATTTTAGATGGAGATTTGCCCAGATTGTTTCAACCTGAACAAAATTTATACAAAATCTAGTAGAATCAAGTGAAGAATATCAGACTTCGAACTAGAAGTCTGATATTCTCGTTCAAATCTTTCGATAAACCATGACGACTTTTCTCGAGCTCGAACTCGAACGAAATTTATTTCGTTGTTAATATATTAAGGAAACGTCAACATTGGCAGCAAAATGAAGTAAAAGAAAACAACAAAACGTTTCAGCTGAGACATAGTTAACTAAGAACAATAATAAATAAAATATAACAGTTTATAAAAAATAAGTCGATATTCAAGAAAGATCACAGTCAAACAATTCATTTGTTAAATATATAATGTAACATTCATAAGTCTGTACTTTTCTTTATTGCTGTGTTGATTTTATAGCTTTACATTCAAGGACGACAATATAATTTAGTAATTGTAGAAGATAGAGTAATTCGATTATTTAAATTTGAAAGATGTATATGTAGATCACACTCACTCGCGATTCTAAGAGGAAAGTGTGTATCAAATTTGTGCTGCAAATTTGATGTACATATTTACCTCTGAAGAAGTATTCGTCTTAAAAAGCTTGTCCAGATTGCAATCATAGTTGAAGAAAACTGTGATTTAAAAGTGAATTAAATAATAAAAAAACTATATCCTTACTGCGCATTATTTATTTGGAAAACTAGATACACATTCCGACAGGTAAACTGCCATCTTCACTTTACTACGGCACTCCCAAGCACTTTCATATTTTCTGGGAATGTATTTTTTATAAAACTTGGGGCCACAGTAGTCCACATTTCGACCACTTTTCTGCGTTGCTCGTGGCGTGCTCGTCTTGCAAACACCCTGCTGAGGATGGTAGATTATGACGCTAATGGCGTCACATTAAAAAAGATGGAGGAAAAATCCTACATTTCAACAACTGTTTACTTCATCGCAAAGTGTAATCTAAATGTTATTCAATTACTTTAGAGGTTTGACGATTCTTCTTTGAAAACGGACCTTAATCCACTGGGGATGATCATCTGCCCGTCGAAATTCGGTATTCATCATATCAATGGTGAAAATTTTGTACGACTTTCCAGGATGTTTCAATATTGACGTCTCGTTGTTCACTAAAACTAAAAAGTTTTATATGTAGAATCAGGGAGGAAGGGGTGGGAGGGGGTACCGACGTATCACAAAATGCTGCTTTAACTCTCTGAATATTAAGGTAAATTTTGATGATTAATGTTTCACTCGTGATGGCCCTGTATATGAGATATCCCCCTCGTATGAATGGTTTTCCCACCCGATTAACATGCATCTCGCAAGATGTTTGCGCAAGCAGGATTCACCAACGATCCATTGTTGGCAAACATCTATTGCTTCTTATCTCCTAATCTGATTTCACACGTTCTCTCGGCAGCTTTCCGATACCGATAAAAAAATCTGATCCCGAGGAATGGAAAAAAATTATATGTAAATATCAAAACATATTGTCCTCGTTTAAACGACCCAGGATGAAGATAACATGCGATAACCTCCGCTTGATTTATGCGCCTACATACATAAATTAAGTACGTTTACCCTTTTGTGCGTTTCGTATTACGTCCCGTACCTGTCTCTCCGATCGGTCCCCAAAGAACCGAGAAGGAGAACAATAAAAATTTTATTCTCGTTAGAAAGCGCGGTGAGAATCGTTCGTTTTATTTATTTCTTTCCGTCTCATTTTTTACTTCGCTTTTACATTCTATTGTCGTCCCGTTGAATAGCGTGACGTAAAATATTTGCATAGTTTCAGACGAAGGTTGCCTCTCATTAAGGCGTTAAATTATTCGGGTGCATATCTGGTTTTTCCTTTTACGAAACTGGTTATGAAGTCCCATTACGGGACAAAAACGCGATGAATACTGTCGAAACAATCATCGAGGAATCGCTTAAGAGACGAGAAGTACTATTATGCGAAAAAGTTTGATCCCATTGAAATTTTTGGTCCAAAAATTTTTATTGGAAACATCACCATGTGTGGGGATCGAAATTACGTAGGTGGTAGATTAAACAATTTCGTTAATTTCGTTCAAAGGCCTACAAATCTATTTTCCTGTCTCCCTTCTTCCTTCTTCGAGCGCTTCCAAGCTCTTCATTATCTTACTGATGAAGAAGAAGAGGAATTTCATTCACAACGGGATATCGTCTTACGCATAAAAAGGAGCACCTGCATCACCTCCGCATGAGGAAAACGTCTCTTACGTTTTTGTCCCCCGCTTCGTTTCTTTCTCGTCGTTGCCGTCGCCGACCGAAGAACAAAAGCGAAAGGATCGCGTCAGATGTTTTACCTCATCCTCGTAGGTACTCAGAATGATTCATATCGGATTGCGACTTTTACTGCTATGTCGTTTAGGTAAAAATAGAGACGTTCGTTTTGTGAGCGAAGGAGATATATAGGTGAGATGGAGGACCTTGAAGAATAATTTGTGGTAGAAACTTCGAAAAATTGGACTTATGTCGCCTATCACTTGATGTGGAAATTTTACCGTGGATTCCACTAATCCCTTGAGGAATACTACATATATTTGGAATCAGAGAGAGTTTATCGGCATGTCATAAGTTGCTCTCAGCTCAGACAAAGCATAAATCGACATTTTTGTCTAATAGACATTTAGGAAATAGATTTCCGTCTTTTTCTTATACGGTAAACTAGATACAAGTACCAACTCATGCTTTCTCGCCGTTGACAGCAGCAATTTATGATACGCCGATAAACTCACCTGGTTCCAGAGATACATATAACATTTTTAGTTTTTGTGGACAGCGAAACGTAGATATTGGCTATATAGGGACACATAGCGAAAAATCGAAAGAAGTTTTTACCCTTGATATGATGAGTGCCAAATCTCGACGAGGAAATTATGTTCCCCAGAAGATTCCATCCCGTTTTCAAAGAAAAATCATCAACCTTCTAAAATAATTGAATAACATTGAAATTAAGTTATACGATGAAACAAAAAGTTGCTAAAATGTCAGTTTTTTCGGTTCATTTTTACTATACCGACATTAGTTTTCAACGCTACGGTGCTAGGCGGGGCATTCGCAAGACGAGCACGCAACGAGCGAGGTCGAAAGGTCTACAACTTTCGAAATTTTGACCAGTTTTTAACATCCCTCAGCGTTATCTGTTCACGTTCGTCGAGACCGCAAAGAAGAAATCGTCAGTAGTTGGTTCATTTTCAATGTGCCGCCATTAGCCTAGTACGTTCCCATCCTTGGTGGGGGGTTCGCAAGTCGAGCACGCAGCGAGCGACGCCGGAAGGATTGAAACGCAACCACAGATTATCGAATAAAATCTAAATACCCTTTGACACTTTGATATTCTTTAATTTCCGAAGCTTCGGACATGATCCCATGTTTTTAACCAATCAGTTCGTCGCTAGAATTATGTATGAGAAAAATACGGTAATACGAGAGCAATTCACATTTAAACCGGATTTTTTCTACAAATATATTGGCGACATATAAAACTACGCAAACAATATGCTCTTTTTCCACATATGTACATACAGACTCCATTCCTTCTGATGGAAATGTACTTCCTTCCCCCGATGGACAGTTTCTTGATTTCCTCTTAAAGAAAAATGAAAAGGATTTCAACAGTCAATTGCGCACGTACGTCTTTCTCGAATCTTTCACATCCTAACGTCGTTTAGGGATCCCAATTTGTGGAAGTCACGCAATTAACTTTAGCAATTTTTAGCAAATAAGTTAAAACAACGCCCAAGAGATTGCTGATTGATATTTTGAAAACTTCTGCGGAGAATTAAATAATTTCGAGTTTCCGTTATGTGACGAAATACTCACTGTTGATGCTTGCCCCATCAATAATAAGGGGGAAGAACGGAAGCGATAGAATTAGAAACTATCTACTAATTTAAGAGCCCCCAAATTCGAACCGTGAAGGATCCCCGAATTTCGAACGGAAATAACAAAAGCATGTCGGTTTAATCTCATTGCTTGAGAGACATATGCCCAGTTGCACCAACCGATGTTAGATGAAAGTTAACTAATCTGTGGTACCAAACGCTCTGTTTAGTAAGTTTTGGTTGCAGGAACCAAAATTAGGTCTAATACTCTGTCAGATAGCTCTGATTAGTAGATTACGCGTTTGCCCTAGATTACGTTTCTAATCAAGGGTTAAATAAGCCGAACATGTGGCGAACATGTATGATTATGTACGATACAGTGATATCTGGCATAGTGTTTTAAAATTGTGCAAGAAGTTAAAAACTTTTTACATACCTTATAGTTAATATCAACAGTATATTGCCAAGTAAGAATAACATTTTGAGTCGATATATTGGGGTGATAACGCGCTTGTAGTTCTTCAGTGAAATGTCTTCAAAGAGTGAAAAAACTAGTAGTAGTAGTAGTACTACAAGTAATTTATCTTCAAAAGACGAACTAATTACATTAGTGAACAAGATGCAAAGGCCAACAAGCTATGCTCGTCGAATACTCCTTTTGAAGAATATATCGATAATATTATTCCAGTAAGTACTGCATTAATTCATCAAGTCTTTATGGAATAAAACACACAACAGGTAGATAAAGAAAAATAGTATTTCATTAAGCACATTTGCTAATTAGTATTATTTATTTTCTAAAAAGCTGTTCTTCCTGTTCTGGCAAGGTCAACAGTCAACGAATTTTCTTTTCTATTTAGGTAACACTTTTCTGGCCCCTCACTTTGAAATACAGGCTTTCGACTATAAACGAAGAAGTTAGGATGCTCACTGCTCTTCATTGATGTATCTATAATCCAGCGCGATGCCAATGAAATATGTATACATACTACGAGGGCTGTTTCTTTTTCAACCTCCGACCGCATAGCATGAAGACCAGGCATGCGGCAGGTGGTCGGTGAACGTACTGGTGGCTGCGCTTCTCGCGCTCCACACGCTCTGTCACTGCCCAGTCCAACACGCTATTTCCTGTTGGGCTGCAGTCACCTAAACATGGCTGTATCTATTGATTCTCCCACGAAGTGTGAATTGCAAAGCGTTAGTCGTTTCTTGCAGGCAGAAGGGAATAGGGAATCATGACCAATGTCCGTCCTCACACTGCTCGTGTAATCCAACGGCTCCTTGAGCAATTTCAATGGGATATTTTAGAATACCCACCATATAGTCCCGACCTAGCGCCGAATGACAACCATCGTTTTCCTGAACTGAAGAAGTGGCTTGCAGGACAGCGCTTCTAAACTGACCAGGAGCTCAAAGAAACCGTCACAATTCACTTCAAATCATTGGCGGTAACATTTTATGAAGAGGGTATTGCAAACCTTGTTCACGGAGATGATAAATACCTCAATCGTCAAGGTGATTATGTAGAGAAGGAAGCTTTATTGTACATTTACGTCTTTCCTTTGTAGCCTATCGAAGGTTGAAAAAAAAAAACAATCCTCGTACGTACTGTTGCAATACACATATATAGTAAAGTTTATTATCTCACTTATTTCGTTTGTAGTTTGTAAATGATGTATATTTTAATATTAAACATCTACTAGGCAATAATACTGAAACCTAAATAATACAAACCTTAATATCTCCATAAGAACTACATTGATTTCAAACGGAAATAACAAATGCATGCCGGTTTAATCTCATTGCTTGACAGACATAGTCCGTTATAATCTGACGGTTACCTCATTATTTGACAGATGACGTCTGTCAATATCTTTGCAGCACAGTACATCCTACGTGTTTTCTGTATTTCTTGTTTTTACACTTTCTTTTCACAAAATCCCGATGAAATAACGCAGATTTTTCCTGGAAATATTTCGACAACTTGTTTTCTGTCATAATTTGACAATTGTCAATTCTCTTATCATTTGACAGATGTCACCTGTTGTTGTTTCAACAACCATCGCAATTGTATACCCCCTCTATTCGTTGGACGTCACTTGTTTTATAGTTTGACAGATAGCAATGATAATTTGACAGTCATCGTCAATATAATTTGATAGATATCATTTTGTTATAGTTTGGCAGCTCTCGCAGTTATCTTTATTCAGGAGACCTCGCTTGTCTCATCAAATGACGTTTGAACGTGACGTTTTGAAAGAAGAAAATAATTACTAGATTACGTTATGCTCGGAAATAAACAATTGCTAGTCGATTTTTGTGCGTTTTTGAAACAACAAACATATTATATCGTCCGTGTGTCTACGTCATCCGCTTTTACAAGTTAGTCGGGATTGTAAATCAACCGAGCATTTTCGAATTGCACAATACAGCTTTAAGGGTGTTTTATACGCATGTATTAGATGTGTATGTAATTATTTTCAGCTAATAAACTAGCAAGAGCCACATTATATTATTAATATTATTATTCGTTCCCTTCGTAACTTTTCCCTTTTGGTTCACTTCATACCTATAGAAAGGTCGTTAATTTGCACACAATCCGGTATCATTTACTGGTTACCACCGACCATATTTATTTAGTTTACCGCGCATTCTATAACTTGAATAGATTTTACATTCTGGCACGTGCAGATGTGCAACGCCGCACAATGCCCGAGCCAACTTAGTTACGTACATACGCACATACATAGGTGCGTTTTGGGGCGACGATGCATCCTGTTCCTGCATGTACGAATATAACGGTCATTCCGGGACGCGTGCCGGAACATACCCAGATTTCGGTCTTAATCGACGTCCTCTTACGGTGCACTTTCCTTTAAAGAGGATCGATCCTCTGGAACACGTGGGGTTGCAGCGAGGGATGGATGGATGGATGGTATTCGGCGGTATTGTGTCGGGAGCGGGCAGGTGCGATCAGAAGCTTTGAGCTCCTCCGTTCGACGAACGAGAGGAAAAGTGCGACACGACGAAACGGCCGACGCGGTTTGACGACTTGAATTGTGCAGCTTTTGACGCCGTCGACACCCGCTTCTTTTTCAGAAAGAGGATACGTACATGACGATGACGATGATGATGATGATGGTTGTCGAAAGGTCGACGTGCGACCGTTACCGTCGAGTTCCATTGTTTCTTCGCGAAACCTTGAAGTAAATACTTTCTCAAGTTTAGTAGGAAATGAGGACGAATGCAGTTGCCGATCGACTTTTTCCGTTTTTGATAAGAACCATAAAGCGAACTTTTGAAATTTTGAATCTAACATTTTTCGAATCATTGACATAATTATATATCTTTGTTTACAACTGGGCAGAGTTAAAAACCTTTTAACGTGTTGTTACTGGCTTCAAAACTCTTGGTACTGGATTGTGGCAAAAGAGAAAACAAGTGATAATAATGAAGAAAATGTCGGAAACGTGACCAATTAGGAAGTTAATCGTTGCAATTCGAATAACCGACTTAGTTGGTTATGAAGATGGAGATCCAGGCCATACTAGTTCAATGGAAACGGCGTACGTTCAAGTTCGAGAATTTATTAGCAACAATGCGCCAGTCTCCTAAGATAAAACTGGATCGCTTCTAAGTTTTGGAGTCAGAGAGTCCCTCCAGCTTGGTTGGTAAGTGAAACGAGGTCATCCGAACCGTCTACGTTACTGATTATTTTATTCGGTTGTGAAGCGACCAGCAAAGTTACTCGAAAACCCCATTTAAAAAGAAAATAAAAGAAATACAAATAAATTGAAGCGAGAGAATGATGTTGAAAAGCACTCTATTTGTGTCAATGACAGCCCCCTTGGGTGGGTGTATAGGGTCTCATTAAAATTCAAATAAGCTAGCTTCGTATCGTACTTGAGTAATGCTTACAAAACTCTCGGTAACCGTTGGATTACCAGAGGCTTCACAGACACATTGCAGCTTTAACAGAACGTAAATAGAAAAAATGTGCAAGTGACAATTAAACGTGATCCCTAAATTAATTTAAATAATTATAGGGTATTTTTCCCAAAGCTCAACGAGACAAAAATAAAATAAAGACGGGTCTTAGCGTAACCTGGTTCCGATTGTCAACACTCGTACGGCGTTGTAGTCGCTGTCGAGACGGAAGCTATCAAAGATGGCGGGTTTTCCGCACTCGGTGTTGAAATGTCGAAAATCGAGCCGGACACATCAAACTTATGACTAAGCTATTTAAAGCTCAGGGTCGGTACTAGGTGATTCGAGGCACACGTTCTTCCAGCTTCTACAATAATTCTTAGATGTTCTCAAATAATCTTAACTCAACCTAGCATGTACTAGGTCCCACTAGCGCTCTATTAGCACCCTATAACAACGTGAAACAGGAAATGACGGTATCGTAATTAACAAAAGAAAAACTCACCTCCAATAGAGGGAAAAGGAAACGCTCAATGTGGCCGATAGTTCAAACGGTAAAATTGGGGAAGCGTAACTCCCAGATTCTCAGAACAATTGTATCAAACTGCCCTGAGTCGAATTCGCGTGTACATCATCTCTAAGCGAGATTTTAAAGTAAAAACGGAGAAGCGTATTCACGGGAAACAACCTGTTCAACCTAACGCCACAAGCCGAATTCTATCAAAACTCCGGAAGCGGGCCGCCATCTACACGTCAAAATTTGAAGCGAGAGGCCAAATGTAACAAACCGGAACGCTGTGACAAATTGGCTATAACAGTGTAGACTCCTGGAAAAATATGCCTGCAGACAAATTCACACCAGTCTGAAAGCAATGAAGGAGAATACAAAATATGTAATTATGATAAAGAAAGGGAAAGAGCGGTAATTTTTGTTGTATTTTATAAATTTTTAATAAAATAAAGCACATTAGAAAATTACATTGTCTCCTTCAAATTTAGTGCGCTCAAAACCGCCGAAGGTGACGAGAAATCGACAAAAGGTGCCTACGCGAGCAAAAATACATGAAATGTAAGAAAGATAACCACACGAGAAAAGATTTGGAAGTTCTCGCAGATCTAACCTCAAAATACATCAAGCTAGAACAATTGCGCCGTTTTGAGTCAGAAAATTGACTGCTACGACTTCGGAAATGTGAGCACACAAAGTTTGGAGCGAATCCACCGGGGCTCAAATTTGGAAAATTTGTCTCCCTTGGTAGCTTGGTGTCAAAAATTGATGTGTTTTGAGGCGGGTTGAGTTATACATCCAATCGAAGCTTTTGACTTGTAGATTCCCGGAAAATTATTTCTAAAGGCAAGTTCCCACCGGTTTTGTAGCTGTGAGGAAGAATAAGGCAATGATTCTCGTGGTTCTTTTTTGTAAACTTTAAGCAAACTACGACGCCCGCGAGGATTCTGTTGTATTACTTAACTTCTATGCTAACGCAACGGCGCCTTTTCTTTCAGATTAGTTTACTTCAAGGTCTCTAACGTGAAAAGAAATCCAAGAAAAGTGGTGACATGAGGAAAAATTTTTTAAGTTACTTTAGCTGAAAATTGATATGTTTTGAAGTAGATCGAGTTACATATACATCAGATTAGAGCTTTTGACTTGTAGATTCCTGGGAACCAATTTCTCAAGATAAATTCCCACCGGTTGTGTAACTATGACGAGAAAGAAGGGGGAAAGGGGTGATTTTTGTGGTATTTTGTAAATTTCAAAAGAAGTACAGCACCTTAGACAATTCGATTGTGTTACTTAAGTTCTATCCCATCTCAACAATGCCCCTCTTTTAAAATTAATTCATTTAAAATTGTCAAACGTGATAGAAAATTCAAGAAAAGTAGCCACCCGAGGACAAATTTGAAAAATTTCGCAGATTTGACCCCGATATCGACAAAACTAGGACGATTGCGTCGACGTAAGTCGCAAAATTGGTTCTTATGACCTCGAAGTGTGAGCACACAAGGTTTGGATCAAATCCACTGATGTTAAAATTTTGACAATTTTTTGATGGAGTTTCCCTTGGTACTTCTACAGAAATTTCGAATTGCATCGAGTTATATATCAAATTGAAGCTCTTGGAGTGTGGATTCTTGGAAAATTACTTCCAAAGCTAAATTACCATTGGTTGTATAACTATGAGGTAAAACAAGGGAAAAGTGGTGATTTTTGTAGTATTTATGTAAATTTCAAACGAAGTACAGTACTTTAGACAATCCGATTACGTTGCTTAAGTTCCATCTTAAAGCAGAGGAGCCACGCCATTAAAATTAGTTCACTTAAAGTCATCTAACGTGACAAGAAATCCAAGAAAAGTTGCTACACAAGGAGAATTTTGAAAATGTTTGCAGATCCGACTTCGAAATCGACCAAATTAGAACGATTACGTCAATTTAAATTTCAGAACTTGTTCCTAGAACCTCGGGAACGGGGCCACACGATGTTTGAATGAAATTGGTTACTGTTCAAATTTTAACATTTTTTCTTTTGCAAAGGATTGGATATGTTTAGAATTGGATCAAGTTATACATCAAATTGAAGCCCTTGGAGTGCAAATTCCTGGAAATTTATTTCTGAAGCGAAATTCCCACCGGTTGTCTAACTATGAGAAAGAAAAGAAGAAAAGCGGTGACTTTTGTGGTATTCATGTAAATTTCAAACGAAATACAGCACTTTAGACAATCCGATTATGTTGCTTAAGTTCCATCTTAACGCAGGGGAGTCACTCCATTAAAATGGGTTCACTTAAAGTCATCGAAGCTGGCAAGAAATCCCAGAAAAGTGGTTACACAAGAAAAAATTTGAAAATTTTCGCAGATGTGACCTGGAAATCGACCAAATTATACCGATTATGTGAAGTTTCAGAATTGATTTCTACGACTTCAGAAACAGGGGCACACAAAGTTTGAATTAAATCGGTTACTGTCCAAGTTTAACATTTTTTTTTGCAACGGGTACTCCTTTTTACTAAAATTATGATTAGAATTGGATCGAGTTGTACATCAAATTGAAGCTCTTGGCTTGTAAATTCCTAGAAAATAATTTCTGAAGCAACATTCCCACCGGTTGTATAACTATGAAGAAAAACAAGGGAAAAGCGGTGATTTTTGTAGTTTCTTTTTGTGAATTACTCATAAGGCATAAGGATTAACGAGAAGAAGAAGAAGAATTACTCATAAAATACGACACCTAGGAGTATTCAGTTGCGTTACTGAAGTTACATATGTCCTAAGGCAGTGATGCTTCTCCTATAAAATGAATTCACTTGAAACTGGTTAACATCCAAGAAAACAGCCAGGCAGAGAGAAATTTGAAAATTTTCGAAGGTCGACTAAACTAGAATGGTGGAAGTTATGCGTACGTAGAATAAAACAATTACTCATCGATTTGCGTGTTCTTAAACCGATCTAATCGCTTCCAAATTTCGTAAAGAAAAGGACGATTGGCGGTCGACTCTTTGTTATTTTGCGCAAAAATATTCGAGTCAGAGAAGTCAAGAAATTAGCGATTCACATTTTCAAAATCGCCGAAAATAAAATTCAAAGTAGATCACCTCATTTACAAGGTCAATTGTAAAATTTTCTTCTCGGCAAACAGCTTCGGCTTCGCCAAACTTTTCACTTTAGACTCTTAGATCAACACGCCAAGACGCAGAAATACCGACAACAATAATACCTTCAATGCCACGCATGCCTGCCGTTTAACGTTTCGCAAAAGAAACGAAACGAAACGATCTGAAGCGGGCCGAAGGTACGAAGAAGAAGAAGAAAAAATAACATCCGGAATCAATAGGTGCTCAGGTCCCGACCGCGCGCCTGGGGTAGAACGTAACCTGCTCTATTCAGTCCCGAATGCACAAAGATTTCTTTCTTTTCCGAATAAGGGCGCCGAATCGACGAAACGCGTGTATTTCGCTCGTATTTCTTCGCGCGATAAGTGCGATATTGGCCCGGCGAAGACGTGGTCGGAGTTTCGACTTCTACGCGCGGTCGATCCGATTCATTCAACTCGAAATCATTGACGAAAAGAAAAGGGATGTTTTGCAGAGAAGCGTTTAGCGAATAGAAATCGTTAAGTTTTTAGATTTGGGCAAATACAGGAAACAAATTAAGAAGTTACAGAAAAAGAAAATTGAAAATTTCCAAACGCTGGATTGTATCTATAGTTCAGAAGAATTTAGAGAATTGCTTCTTTTGCCCTTTTTTACATAACACATATTCAAACTTATATTGTAGTTATGACGAATTGTGTAATAGTTTGATTAGAATAAAGCTTAAAAGATGGTTAACTATTTTTGAACGCCAAAATCTTAATAAAACAAAGTCTGGATAACTCTCCATATAACGACCTTAATTAAATTAGGTACGATAATGGGCAACTACAATGTAACTGAGCAATAGCTTACTAAGTAAGCATATTTTGCATATGCCAATAATCGGTGGTAAAGATTGATTGTGTGGTGTCGGTAACCTGGGACACGTGCTTCGCTGAAAACGATCTCAGCAGAGTTACCATTATTAATGCAGAATAGCAGTGGCTTTCCTGAGTTCGTTCCTAGCGAAGACGTGTCCCAAGCCACCGATACAATCCGGAAGTTTGTAAATTTTCCAATTTTTCCGTTAATTTTTGTTTTTCTACAATCATTACAAAGTGATACAATTGAAGTTAGAAATTATAAAGTGAATATCCGTTTCGGTATCGATGTTTTTCCTTCTGGATTCCAGTGCGTGCGCCAATGTGTAAAATCGACATATCCAAGTTTCCTGAAGAAGCCCGTAATATACGGATAACGAAACGTTGGATAGCAAATAAAAGCACACAGCAGAGCTCGAAGGAAATTGTTCCTTCCTCGTTTTGGTTTTCGCAATCCCGATGGTTGGAAAAATTAATCGCCTTAATAGATAGAATATTTCTAAATTTATAGATAGAATAAATAGAAATTCGACAGATAACTACCGTACATATGTATACAATATACCCGTTTATATCCGTCCATTAGAGCCCATATTTTCGGCAACCCCTGCGGAAAAAGGGCGAGAGCATACATTATCCCAGAAACACCTTGACATATGTACATATATACGTACATACGTAACGAACGTATGTGTAAATAGACAAACACGTATAGAATCTACGCATCTGCCATCGTGGCACATGCTTTTAGAAAATGCAGACGCGCAGGTAAAATTATCAAAGACCAAAAACCACCCCTAAAGCGGTATTGTGCAATTCGAAAATGCTCGGATGATTTACAACCCTGACTAACCTGTAAAAACGGATGACGTACACACACGAACGATATCAAACATTTGTTGTTTGAGAAACGCACAAAAATCGACTAGCAGTTGTTTATTTCCTACCATAACGTAATCTAGAAGTTATTTTATTCTTTCAAAACATTCGTCATTTGCTGAGACAAGCGACGTCTTCCGAATAAAGATAGTCGATAATTGCGAGAGGTGTCAAACTATAACAAAATGAGCTCTGTCAAATTATATGAACGATGGTTGTCAAATTATCACTGTCATCTGTCAAACTATGAAACAAGTGACGTCTAACGAATAGCGAGGGTTTACAATTCCGATAGTTGTTAAAACAACAACAGGTGATATCTGTCAAATGATGAGACAATTGGAAATCGTCAAAATATGACAGAAAACAAGTTGTCAAAATATTTCCCGTAAGTATGCGTTGTTTCTTCGTAATTTTGTGGAAACAAGTGTAAAAACAAAAAACACAGGGAACGCGAAGGATGTATTATGTTGGAAAGGTCTGACGTCGTCTGTCAAATAATAAGGTAACCGTCAGATTATAACGGCCTATGTTTGTCAAGCAATGAGATTAAACTGACATGCATTTGTTATTTCCGTTCGAAATCGGAGATCCTTCAGGGTTCGAATTTGGGGCTCTTAAATTGGTAGATGGTTTCTAATCGTATCGCTTCCTTTGTCCCCCTTATTATTGATGAGGGAAACACCAACAGTAAGTATTTCGGAGTATAACGAAAACTCGAAATTATTGAATTTTCCACAGAAATGTTCAAAATGTTAGTCGCCAGTTGTTTCGGGGTCGTTTTAACTTATTTGTCGAAAATTGTTAAAGTTGTTCGCGTGATTTCCACCAGTTTGGGTCCCCAAAACGACGTTAGGAGGTGAAAGATTTAACGAGGGTGCGGGGTTAAACTGTATGTGCGCGATTGGCTGTGGAAGCGCTCTTCATCTTTTTGATGAGGAAATCAATCAATCAAAACGCTAACGGTGGCATATTAAAAACCAACCGACCACTAACGAGCTCTTCTTTGCGGGGATGTCTTCGTTCCTGCACTTTATATGGAGATTTCTATTTCAATTAAAGTTATACGAAAACGACTAGCATTTTTGAAGAATATAATAACTTCTACTTCGCCGCCGTTCAAAGGTTTTTCGATTTTCGGCGTCATTCGCAGCGTGCTCGATTGGCGGGCTCCCCGCCGAGGACCGCAACATACGACGTTAATGGCGACACATTAAAAATTTGCCAAGTTCCAACGATCTCTTATTTAGGGTTGCCTCGAACGTGGACGGACAACGTCGGGGAATGTTGAAAAGAGCGAAAATTTCGGGAAATTGTAGACTTTCATTTGTTGAAGAAAAGGAACAGAAGCTGATGTATAGATGATATACACACACTGATGCCATAAGAAGTTTGTTTGAAACTGCCTTCAAGAACGCCCAAAAATCGACTAGCAATTGTTGTTTTAAAGCACAACCTGATTCATTCTCCCAGAATCAGCGGGTATTGCAGCGTTAATAGTTCTTCTGTTTCCCTGAAATTTCCACTCTTTTTGTAATACGATTAACCTTTTCCATATATCCGTCTACCTTGTCATCTCCAGTAAAACACGTCTACGATTTGTTTTTTTAATCTTGGCCCTACACCGTGAGGACCAGAGCTTTTGATGATATACAGGAGGATGTGTATAAATTGGCCAAAAATCTACATGCAACGACGTCTTTCTTGTTGAGTGCAATGGCAACACAACTTGCCGCTTTTAGTTTTCTACTTACCGTTTGTTTAGTACCAAGTTATATTTGTTATGCACAAGTTGGTAATAAAAGGGTTAAGAAGTTGAAGCCTATTATTATTATTATCATTTCTTTCGGTTCTGAATCGAAAAGCCTTATCTTAAAGCATCGCATCACGTTTCGTGTGGTGTACTTGAAAGAAACACACATTTGGCAACACCGCGCTCGCATCTACTACCGTAATAACAGGCAATATTTTCTGAATTTCAATTTTTCAAAAAGTTTTACTCGTCATTAATAGTATGCGAGGCAAGATGTGTTTCTCGTGAAAATATGTTAATGAAGAAATCTTAAAGAAATATAATTGGAAGTCAAAACGAAAATGTTTACTAACAAATAGTGTCAAAAATATTTTTCTTTACTCTAAATTACAGCTATCCTTATCAACAGATATCGAACAATAATTTGTAGAATAAAAGTTCGCACTTCTGAAACCTCGTGAAGACGTATGAAGCTTGGTACAACGTTTTGATGTTGAGATTTTTGATTCAGACTTTCATATGGGATTACGTCACCCGATATATAGAATTCAAAAACAATTAAATCAGTTTAGTGATTCCCAAAATATCGAATTTAACATTCTTCGTTCCTGGTTTTGGAAATTTCACCAATTACAGATCGTATGGTCAGATTTAGTTAGATTAGACTCAAAGCTTGCGCATACAATTCGCAATCGCCAAAAAATATTTCCCATGATACAAACACGATTTCGCCCAATTCCTCTCTGGTTTTCGCATTTGTTTCCTCCCATACCAAACGAAGAAATAAACGCGAATAAATCGTTGATAAACGACAAAAAACAACCTAAAAAATGGAACTGGTACGATCAGCTGTTCCACGTATATACACTACCGGCGGCCAACGAACGGGGCATCCCTAACTATGCAAGTTACATACCGAGAAATCACTGCACAGCACAGCCGCCAGCAGCTGGAGCCTTCGGGGCAGGTGACACCGCCGAGTCTCGACCTGCAAAACTTGCACCAACAATAGAGAGATCGGGCACATATGCACATACATACATATAATAGGTACAATATACGCCAAACATGTGGTCGAAAAGTTCGATATCGTTGCTCTCTAACGGACTTTTTGCGTATCTGGCACATGTAGCGAGGACGAACGGAACGGAAAGGAGCTTTGAAAGTTCGAAACGTGTGTGCGATTTATCGAAAAGGGGAGGAAGGACGTGCAGATTTTACTGCCGATTTCCGTTTCGAGGTGATTTTATTACTAAAAATGAAAATTCTACGAGTTTTTGTGAAGTACTGGACGTTTGGTACTGGTACGTTTCACTTCAACCGTCACACATCTCATTTTGTTTTTGCTGACATAAACTTTGAATTTTCAAAGGATAAAACGGGACTATTCCCTAAACAAATGAAAAATCTTGTTCCGGAACGATAAGAGTCATGTGATGTCCTTACTTCGACTGAAAAGTTAGGAAAATTTCTTTTCGATTTTGACTACGCTACCTCTATGTGTCGATTTTATCTACGCCGCTGGTTTCCTAACTGTATTCACGGATAATTCCATATTTGTCCCTTACTTATCATTACAAATATTTAAGCGCGAACCTGAAGCGGCACCGGCTCAAGGTAAAACCACCATCATGGAGAATAGATTAGAAAAAAAAAACAACCATGAAATAAGAACATTTGATTGTAACATACATATAAAATAAAATGTAGAAGACTCTCCATAAACGACCTAATAATAAATTAGATGCGTTAATGGGCAGTTAACAAGTAACCGTGCAAAAGCTTATAAAATAAGCGCAACTTGCATATGCCAATAATCCGTGAGGAAATTTAAGTTTTGTCAACCGCAAAACACAACTGCAGACTAATTAGTTCCGTCTTTGTTAGGACTCGTCAGTACAGTATATTGTTAGGTCGTTTATAGAGAGTCCTCCATATTTTATTTTATTAAAATTGTGGCTCTCGAAAATAGTTCACTATACCTACATTATTAGCAAAAACTACAAACAATAAAAAAGGAAGAAATATCACAAAATTGTTATCTAGAGATAACACTTGGGAGCTTTTTTATCGGCTAATAAGTGTGTTAAGGTCTATTTCGTGTAAATATTCATGTTTAATTGGCATGGCATGGTTGATCCGACCAGTCGTTCTTGTGAAATCGTTGATCTCAGCTGGTCTTGATCAATTTTAGTTTTGAAAATGTTCTCTTTGCTAATGCAACACTAACTAGAAGTGTGAGACCAATTTGTAGACCAACAAAGACATTGGGAAAGTTATCACTCAGATTTATCGTTATAATGTAGGATAATATATATCTTGGTTGTTGCCCACTGCGTTCAGACAATAAAGAAAGGAGCACCAATGGTTCTTGATAACATTGGTAACCTTCGATGTCAGCGTGGTCTCTGTCCGTTAGTGCTAATTGTAAATCGGAACAGCTTTGAACAATGTATTTTTATCTTCAGATCTTATGTCGTCATACATGAATCCAAAAATATCATTGTGACTGTTCTTTCGTGAATTGATAGGGCAGCTACTTTTAAAAGTCCTCTTTGAGTCTGAAATTGCTTCATCTTCAGATTCACAGGTAAAATGACGTTTGATTTTTCTTCATCTTAACGCAGATTCTGTGTGAAAAGTCGGTTCGACTTCCAGATTCTTTACAATTTCTCTTGCATCAACTTTCTTCGAAATCTTTATCAGTTCGCATTTCTTTAAAATGACATTGCACTTTCTCAATCATCTGACTTGCTTTTGAAATATTTATTCTTTCTTTCTGAAGTAGTTGGCCGATAAAATTTATCCTGAAGAGTATTTTGTGCCAAATAATTAGGCAGCAAACAAACTTGAAGTGTTTTATTTTACGAGCCATTCCAAGAGCAGTGTTATTTGCATATGCATCAGTTGTAGAGTCTTCTGATATCTGAACAAATGCATCCTAAATATCTTCAGCCTGCTAACGAAAAGGATTGACAGCATTAATACGACTTTCCCATCGGGTGTCACTTAAGGGCTTCAAAATCAACGATGGAACATGTTCTTTTAACAATGACAGTCTATAAGTAGACGCAGAGAAGAAGTTATATACTTCCTGTAAAATGCTGAACATACTAACCGCTTCCGGATATTCCTACCCAGGTAATGAACCTATGGTTCGTTAAAGTTACCTTCCTTAAATGTTCGGCAATAACCTCGTCAAACTTCCCAACATGCTCCAACAGTTTAAAAAAATCCCATTATTTCTTGAGTAGAGCTTATCACTTCCACCGCGTAGCGCCAAATTCTGTGTACCAAGAAACTCAACCACCAAAACTAATCGTTTGAGGACTTCTTTCTAATTGGTAGACTTTTTGTAAACCTTCTTCTCCTCCATATAAATATATAATCATCATCAGATAAAGAACTACTCGTTTCTAAAATGTTCATTCTTTGTTTCTTTCAGGCGCTGCTTTCTTAGGTTATATTTTGAACAAAATAACAGCCGATGATAGCGCATTTCTTGTTCTTCTTTGCACATTTGTCCTAATTGGTTCAAATGCTTAGTGCGCACTTAACGTGCGCATGTCAAACGATTATGAAACTGCTACAATTTAATGTGCATTTATAACTACTATTAAAGTTAATCCTGTAATAGTTAACGGAGCTTTAAGTACGCGATTATAAAATTGGGCCTAAAAGATAAAATTCTAAATTCGAGTAAAAATAAACAACGTATAAAGAAAAAGTATTTCATTTCGAAACCGATAAGTTGAATTTGAAGTAAGTTCGAGTCCGAATAAAGAGAGCGCCATCTGTTGGGGGAGGGCAAATACCGCACATTTTACTTCTTCGGTGCGATGTGTGTGTGTGTGAGAGAAAGAACTAATGAAAGAAGAAAGATAGAACTAGAAAGCGTCTATTTGACGATTTCAAGCGCTTCACTTTTTCCCAGTTAATTCTCGCCGCAGAACTTCGCTAAAAGAGCTTTGTTCTAAAGAAAATTCTGTGGGGCTGCAAACGATCGACGCACCATAATCAAACTATTTTAACTCCTTTGTCTATACACTAACACAACAAACAATAACTTATCTAACTTTTCATACTACGTTTTCTATTTCAGCTCCAGCTGTTTATATACCCGATGGCCAGGTCTCTCGAATATTCCGGCAACTTCTAGATATTTCTGGCGACGACGCAAGCGCAGTGGAAATTCCCAAACAAAACAGTGGCTCTTCGCCCGACCACACGGTAATTAATTTCGAGCACCGTAACAGTACTTAATACTACGTAATAACCTTTGTAATGAGAAAATTATTTTTATGGTTGAACTTTTGGCGTGTTGGGCAGTCGCCTGGATCGCCCGGGCCTCAAACCGCCCCTGACCTGGAGCGTCTTCGACCGATACGACCCGAAAAAATCGGAAACGCTAAACGGACCGTCGCGTCAGTTAGAAAAATCATCAACTATTGGCCCTATTCGTAATGTTGTCTTGTTTGTTTTGCTTTTATGGACGGTCGTTTGTATGCAAACAAGGAGCGGCACGCTTATAAATGGTTGAGATACCTCAAGCCCTAAAAATGCAAATTTACACTTATTTATCTTACTTTAGATGCATCGGATGGTATACATACCTGTAGATTACGTGAAGTTTCGTAGAAATAATGATGCGAATAAAGGGGGCATAAAAATAAATACTTAGATTTAGAAATCGCCGCGGTGTTCTTTGCGCTTTTGCGACTACAAAAGGAATTTCCCAAGAGTATTTCCTTGGGTTTGGAATAGGTGATGTAGCAACAACAAGAGAATAGATGCAAATCGAATAAAATAAAATGATTATTTTCTTTCCACATGGATTTTTATGCGTATTTCGACAAGTAATTTAGGGTGTTTGGTACTTTTTTCAAGATCGGTTAAACTTAATTTAATTTTATTGGTTTCAAAACTATCTTGAAAATTGTATATTTTACCTTTAAAAGTAGTGTGTATAACGATAAAATACTAGTTTTTTACAACGTTAAGAGGTTCTACAGCTTTAATTTTTCTGCGATCACAAGTGAAGAACCAGTAAGTTTACAGGCTCGAAATTTTGCATACCGTGTATTCTTTACGATATCTACAACTTGTAATCGAGCTTTTTGTACATTCCTTTATTATCGTTGCGTTCTTCAAGTCCAAAAATGATGGTAAGCCTATGGTCATTTCTCTATTCCTTAATTGAGGTTAAATTCAACAACAAACAAGGAATTTAGAAAAAGCTCGATAACAAGTCGTAGCTATTGTAACGAATACACGCTATGCAAAATTTCGAGCCCGTAAGCTTACTGGTTCTTCAGTTGTGATTGCAGAAAAATTAAAGCTGTAGAAGCTCTTAACATTGTAAAAACTAGTATTTTATCGTTACACACACTACTTTTGGAAGTCACATACAATTTTCAAAATAGTTTTTGAACCAATAAAAAAATTAAGTTTAACCGATCTTGAAAAAGGTACCAAACACTCTTAAACGGGACAAAACTCAAAATGAAGGGAAAAATCAGTGGTTAACTTTGGACGTTTGTCGTCGCTTGAGTTGCGAGGTCTGTTCAAAATATATATGACCTGCCATGTTTCCTACGAAAGTGATAATTAGAGGTGGTCGCGCGAGCCATAAATCCTTGCTTTTTGTTAAGATCGGAGTTTAATCGAAAGTGACAAGGACAGGTCGAGTGTGTATATTCCGATCGCCTGCGAATAACTCTGATCTTGACAATTTTGGCTCGTATGGGTAACTCTAGTAATAAACCGAGTGCGATGATATTTGATAGTGAGTTGTGGCTCGTGAATTTCACGAAGTGACAGAACTACTGGAGCAGCACGACTGCGTCAAATTTTGTTATGAGCTTGGTGATACTGAAGCGGACATCATTCGGAAGAGTCAGCAAGTTTTCGGCGACAATGCCATGGGTACTACGCAAATCAAGGACTGGTACAATCGAATTCAAAGATGGCCGCACGTTCTGGCAGACCTTCAACAAGCCGAAACATCGTAACCATTCAGAAGGTTCAACACCTCGGTCCCGCAGAACCGTCGTATCACTATTAGAGAGAATTGTCAGGCGAGGTTGGGACAAGCATTGATTCCGTTCATGCTATTGAGAATGATGATTAGAGCTATCGGGGAGTGTCCGCAAAATTCGTGCTGAAGTTGCTGACGACGGAGCAAACGGAATTGCGTGCAGAAATTGCGCAGGACATGTTGGACGCGGAAACTGATGACTCAGACTTCATAAAGAATGTTATTACTGGTGATGAGTCATGAGTTTATGGGTGTGATCCTGAAACAAAAGCGAAGTCTTCCCAATGGAAACATCCAACATTCTCGAGGCTAAAAAAGCACGGCAAGTTCGCAGCAATGTGAAAGTGATGTTGACAGTTTTCTTCGACTATCGTCGAGTGGTTCATCATGAGTACGCTGCTCACGGATAGACCATTAACAAGAAGTACTACCAGAAAGTCCTCTGTCGTATTCGAGATGTCGTTCGACGTAGGAGACCAAATACGTGGGCAGCGGAAACTTGGCAGCTGCATCATTCAGACTTTCTTAGCCAAATACAGCATTCCAATTGTTCGTCAGCTTCCATATTCGCCCGGCATTGTTCCCTGTGACTTCTGTTTTTTTTTCCAAGTAAAAAATGTCGTTACAAGGGAAAAGGAAGAATGCGAAGGAGCAGCCGGACCGCATTCCAAAAATTGCCTTCCGGTGATGCTTCCAACAGTGGTAGCAACGCTGGGATAAGGGTGTACGGTTCCAATGAGAGTATTTTGAAGACGATTAAGCTTTCATATCTGTAAGTCAACAGTTCGATTGTTACCCGCCCAAAACATACATTTTGAACAGACCTCGTATGTGTGGATATTCCTTTTTGGTAGCAGAGGTAATCTGATCATAAACTATTTATCAGAACAAATCAGCATCTACCAATCGACGTTTTACCATCGCCGTTCCCCAAGAACGTGAACGTTTCTCCACACGAATTTTGAGCCTAATCGCCACGAAATGTTTCCAGTTTCAAGAAGTGCTCCAACACGTGTCGTGTATTTAAAAACTATGTAAAATTCCTCGCGAAATTTATTTACTCGTCTAGGCAACGTCGAAATCGAATTTTTCGCGACGCTTTATCTAAAGTACCCCCTCTAGGAGATTTACCAAAAAATTTAAGTGTAATTAAATATAACAGGTGCCGTTAATCTATTCGAGATCGCTTATCGATCCATCAATGACGTAATTTTGGAGCCGATTGGCGTAAAATCATCGACGAAAATTATGAGGATTAGTAGTCAGCTTCCTAGATGTCAAAAAATTTTTTTCTTAATTTATTCGAACTTGAAAATAATTTTCCTGGAATGCGCGAACGCTGATTTCTTATGGAATGCACGACGAGGTTCGAATCGATGTAATCGCTTGGACGTGTCCGTGTTCTACAGCCAAATCGGAGAAATTTATTTCACTTTTGTGATCTAATTTGAACAACTTTAAGCGATGTAATTTCCAAGGAAAATTATAAATATGTCAGAGTATGAGTTACAATTAATAATGAGTTCGAAACGCTTTAAGTTTGTAAAGAAAGTCAACAGTCACAGAATTCTCGCGTTCTTCCCCGCATAATTTTAGAACCGGTGACAGTGTAGCTTCATAAATTCTTCCCGAGGAATCGCCACTTCCAGAGCTTCAGTTTGTTATATTTATAACTCGACTCACTTCTAAGTAAATCAATTTTTGAGAAAAGTACTTTATTAGAAATTTAAAATATAAATAGTTTTTTTCGCACATTTTCCTTCACAACTTTAGAAGTAGAGGAAGATGGCGGGTTCACCGTCCACCTCCCGACCTCTCGAAAGGTGCGTTTATGCTGCGAGGTAGTCAACCCCCGGAGCATGCATGTTTGGGAGATCGTCAACCCCTCGATTTGGAAGATGGCCATTGGCGAACGCCATCGAACGTTGAAAATTCGTGCCAATCTCTCACTGTTGGTCGTAAGGTGTCGCTGTTGGTGTCGGTAAATCGGATAACTGTAGGTAGTATCTGAAGGCGGGGAGTTGGTTAGTCATGTGCCTTGCTCAAGAAATCTGGAGATTCTAAAGTTGCGTAACTTTGTAATTCCCAAAGCTTAACAGAAGTCAAGATGAGTGATGGTTGAAAACTGTCAAAACCAAATCCAACAAGGGGCAATACAAAAAAGGAGGTATGAATAATACAGAAAAATTAATACAATGCAAAAATTTAATAAATAATACGTTATAAGGTGGTGGTGGTATTAATTACATATCAATATCAAAAAAAAAACACTTCAAAACAAAGATTACAAGATTATCTATATTGACTATTGAAGTTCTTAGCGGAACGAAATAAAGGGGTTTTAAGAAAAATATTTGTTCTTGGGGTAGGAACTATGATTAGGTCATCTGATCTTCATTCAAAGCGTGGCACCAGAAAGTTAACTTTCGACAGTAATTCCGGGGCATTCAGCTTACTATAAATCAAATTTAATTTATTTAATAGATATTTCAAAATTCCCAAGTTATGTAACTTTGTGATTGTAGAAACTTAACAGAAGTCGCAAGATAATGCCTGGAGATTTCCAAAATACGAAAATCACCTGACTTTACTCCAGAAATCTCCACCACCCAAAGTTACGAGACTTTATAAGGCTGGAAACTCTCAAAACACGATGATCACGCGAGTTTGTTCAAGAAATTCCGAGATTCTGAAGGTACGTGACCTTGTAATTCTGGAAACGTAACCAAAGTCAAGATATGATGATTGAAAACTGTCAATGTCTGAATATAACGCGGCTTTGCTTAAGATATCTCAAAATTCCAAAGTTATGTAACTTCGTGATTGTAGAAACTTAACAGAAGTCGCAAGATGGTACCCGAAGATTTTCAAAATGCGAAAATCACGTGACTTTGCTCCAGAAATCCCGACCGTCCAAAGTTACGTGACTTTGTAATCCTGGGAAACTGTCAAAACCTAAAGATCACGCGAGGTTACTTAAGAAATTCCCAGATTCTGAAACTATGTGACTGTCTAATTCTGGGAAGGTAACAGAAGTCAAGATATGATGGTTTTAAACTGTCAAAACTTGAAAATCACGTGGTTCATAGAAACCTAACAAAAGTTGCAAGATGTTGCCTGGAGATTTTCGAACTGCGAAAGTCACGTAACTTTGAAATCTCAGAAATCTCAACATTCTAAAGTTACGTGACTTCGTAATTCTGGGAAACTATCAAAACCCGAAGATCACGCGACTTTGCTCAAGAAATCCTGAGATTCTGAAGCTACGTGGCTAAACTTAACAGAAGTTACGAAATTATGGTTGAAAACTATCAAAAGCCGAGAATCACCTGGCTTTGCACAGAGAATCTAAAGATTCTGAAGTTACATGATTTTGTAGTTCTGGAAACGTAACAGAAAGCAAGAGATGATACTGAAAAACGGTCAAACCTCGAAAATCACGCCATTTTTAATCTTTGGAAACTTTAACAGAACTGTTGCAAAGTTGCCACTAACTTTTTCATCTCAAGGATTTGATTTTACTCCAGAATATTCCATTATTCATTCTATTTCTAGTTCCTCTCTCAAATTTTCCCACTACTTTCTTTTTGCTTGCCTTATCATTTACTTTACATTATTCCTTTTCTCTTGGTATAGTATTATATCATTTATATTCGGTTAACTTTCTCCACGCCTCTTTCTTATCTCTTACTTCCAGTTTAGTTTCAAAACTCCAAAATCGCGCACGCAAGAAGCACAGATTTTGCACGACGCGCCCAAATCAATTGACGAACGTCACTGGGGACGGTCACGTTCGCGAAAGACTTATCATTTTTATTCCCCGATCGTTTCGACAAACACTCGACGGTCCTCTTCCTCCTTCTCCTCCTAGTCCTCGATGGACCGATTCTTTTCCGAGAGATAAAACGCGTATCTGTCGCCCTGGACCTTCGATAACGCTCGAGAGGTGTGCGGCCGTTATTTGTGTGTTTGTCCTTAGGTCGTGCGTGCCGTTTACACAATTCGGCGAGGTGTTAAACTCCGGTCTGCTTAAGTGAAAGATATGCATTACGATATCATCATAGATGTTTACCGGAGTTATACAGCCCGAATACACGTGTGCGTTTTTACACTTTCGAAAATATTGGGCGTCGTTGTTTAAACTAGATTATACGAAAACTTATCTCCTCCTCCTTCGAGTTGTCTCCGAAAATTTTTCTTAAAAGAAACCGAACGTATCGATCGAAATGCAAAACGGCAACTGTGCAAATATTGACGCGGTATAAATTCGTGTGTGTGTGCACTCGTGTATCGCATTTTGAGACATCACATCCATCGGGTTTTTGTGATGCGCCGTTACGACTATGTCCTAAAAGAGTCGGTTCTGAGCAAGCAAACAAGTTGTAAACACGTGGAATAGAAGCCTAACATCGAAGAATAGGTCTATCTGGCGTCGACGTTCCCGTGCGATGAATGGGATTTGATGTAATTTTACTTACCATTTATCGCTATCGATATCGCGAAATTTTTTTGAGAATTTGTTGCCAGTCTTCTGCGCGTGTTGGTTTGTTGATACATCGATTGGGAAAAATTGATGGAAAATTGTCGTTGCATCACGTACATCGGCGATTTCCAACCGGCGCAGATACGGGATATGGTTCAAATCTAGCTGGACAAAAGTTGGCCTGAAAGATAATTTCGTTTTGTCTCTCCAAGTTTAACCGAAATTTAGCTAAGATTCAGTTGGCATTCATTGGCATTAAGATTAATTCCGTTTCGTTTTCAACTTCACTGAAATGTAACCAAATAAGTTCGTGCGATTTTTGCATAAAGTAGAGTATCATGAATATTTTTTATATTGTTGATTAATAGCACTTGTATCTGTAATCATTAGTATGAATCAGTATCAATTCTTCTTTTATCGGATACACACACATTTCTACTTTTACAACTTTCTTTCGAGGTTGAGGCACGAAAACTTTGTACGGCATTCGGCGATGATGCCCTAAGTGATCGAACAGCACAGAAGTGCAAACAATTTTCTGCGGTAGACCTCAGCTTGACCGAAGAAGCACGCTCTGTGAGACCGAAGATCATTAACAACGAGGATATTTAACAGGTTGTGGAGGAAGACTCCAGCACAACGTGCCTAGGGTTTGCAGAAAGTTTCAATGTGACTGATGAAACCATCGTTGGCATTTTCATCAGCTAGAAAAAAAGTGGAAGTTAAGCGAATGGGTCCCACATGAATTTCCAAATAACAAATTAAGTCCTCTTACCATTTGTTCGGCAAACATTTCACGCTACGATAACGAACCAATTCTTGCGACGAAAAGTGGATGTTGTACTCAAAGTCTAAGCGTTCGTATCATTGGTTGTCGCCTACTAATTCGATACCACACACTCCCAAAGCTTCCTTGTACCCAAACAAGATTTTATTGTGAGTTTGGTGGACAACAAAAGGAATTGACCATTACGGTTACCACTGGCAACTTGTGAACAGCTTTAACGAGTTCAAGCAGCACTCGCCCAAAGACAGCCTTCTTTGGTCAATCGAAAGAAATTTGTGTTCTTAGAGGATAACGTCAGACCGGATGCCGCAAGAATGACCCGGGAAAATTTTTCTGAATTTGGCTGGGAAGCGTTACCACAGCCTCCATATTCTCCTGAAATTTCGTCAAGTGATTATCACCTTTGCTTTGTCTCTTGACAACTGCATGAAGCATAGACAGTTCAAAACTCGAGTTGATGTAATAAATGCAGTCCGTCAATTTTTGGATTCAAAATCCATAGAGTTCTATAATACCGACATACAAGAATTGGGGTCACGTTGGCAAAAGGTGTGTGATGATAATTACTTCGATGAATAAGAGTGTATTATTGTTTCTTAACCCTTACCACACCTTTTTGAAAAATCCAGATATATATTTCGGTAACTAAATTGCCATCCTTAGTAACACTATCGAATCCGGCTAATGCCCAAGACGAACAGTACACAACGAAAACTGTGCAACACTAAAGCACTGCACAATGAATATCACACACTGAAATATGTTATATTTTACCATAAGAAACCGCACGAACCTGTTTGGTTACCTGATAGAACGAATGAAATTCTGACGACTTTTCAGATTTTTCAACAGTTTCTCAAAAAGTTGCGAGCGTTTCATTCTCAGTTTGGATCTTTTAAATCCGTCTTTTTCGGAAGCGGTGAAATTTACCTAGAGCATCCAATGAAATTATAGTTTCCCGCCCCGTAAACCGCCAGAAAAAATTCTTGGCGTACGAAATACCTTAATGGGATATAATTCGATGCACTCAACCTGTACCCCAGGGTACCTACCTGCCCTCCTTTACAAACGACTGTGTAACCCTTTCTAATTTCGAATTCGAACCGCCGCCGTCGTCGTCGTCGTCGTTAGTCGCTCCAAATTCATTATGCAAACAGGTCTTTATGATTATTTATTAGAGCAAGCTCGCAAGCTCGCTTTGAAATCTTTTTCTCTTTAAAACGATCCCTCGGTGAAAAAAGGAAATGCAAATTTCTCCGTTCGACTGTTTTGGGACCCCCTTTTTTCGCGGCGAAGACGAGGACGTGAGCGTGAAATTAATAGATCTAAATATTTCGCATGTTGCGGAACCGAACGAGGAGGATAAAAGGATTAAATTTAACGAATAAAGAAGTCGGTCGGTCTCGCTCGATTGTTATTCTAATAACGCTCGCGACCGGGGTCGGCGGTTATCGTGAGAAGTTAACATTAACGACGCAAAATAGAAGAAAATCTAAAACGCTAATATTAATAACCGCCGCCGTTCGCGGTAATTATCGCTATCCGAATCAGATAAAATCGCGATCGCGAAGTTCAAGTATGAGCGGTTATAAATTACGAACCGGTCGGTCGATCGGTCGCGTAAAAATCGTTACCGGTGGTTATTGGCGCTCCATCCGAGGGTATAACCGAGAAACAATTTACTTCGAAGCTGCCGATTGCTTTCTCACAACCTATTTGCCTTGTAACAGTTTCTTCGCGGCGTTTTTCGCCTCGTTTCTAGTGCGTCGAGACTTTCATCGATTTGTATTCGAAGTTTATTTTGTTTATTGGAAACATTAAACAAAATTTAAACATTGCGGAGACGTCACCGTAAGAATGTTCAAGCTGGAAAGTGGGAAAGACTAACGAGGAAGTCGAACCGCACAATGCTCAGAAGCTTTCAATCTCTGATCATGCCACTTTGGATTCTTGGTAAATTTAACAGAATCTTTTTAGGTTTCTAGTTGATGGTGACGTACGGTTCATTTCGGGGGCATGGTTAGGATCAGGCATGATCAACATACGGCCCGCGATTAATCTTTCAATATTAACGTAATATTTACCGTATGTTTACAGAGAAAAAATTATATGCTCATGAGTTAATACAAAGGTTAAAATCTGTTCAAATGGAGCTAAGTAATTTTTTCTAGAAATCTGGCTGAACGTAAATTTGATCATTAGCTTAAAGGTTCAAGAATTTCATAACATAACATAACATAATAGATTTAACATTAGACAGATTTCAAGCAGCCATTCGATTGCTTGAAAAAATTGGTAAAAGTTAATCTATTATCTGAAATCCATTTCTGTACATGCAGATGACCTTCCTGTTGATATACAATCAGGAACAATTAATTTACAATGTGATGAATTATTGCATGACAAATATGGAAAAATGGAAAATATGAAATTTGAAACAGATTGAATGAGTTATATTTGGAGGCTGTGCTAAGAATAGCTACTACAACTATAGGGTCAGATATAAAGAAAATAATAGGCGATGCAAAGCATTTCAACACGTTACATTAGTTTTTTTTTGTAAATTTGTTGTACTAAATTACTTACATTTATTCATAAATAAATTCCTTGAGAAAATTTTGTTTACATGAATGCATCGTTTTTGTATTTAACATTTTTTAATTTTAATATTTCGTTTGATCCGTGGAAAAAGTTTGTTTTCCAATTCGGCCCGGGGGCAAAAACTGTTGACCACGCCTGATCTAGACTGAAGGATTACTTTCACGAAGCGATTTTATATCAAGCCGACTTACTCGAAGATTGATGATCTCTTGGTTTGTCTACGTATTGATCTAGTCCGAAGTGGTTCAGACTCCTTTCTTCTCTGTTGGAATAATTGTTAACATAGACACAGTAATAAATGTTAAGTAAATTTTAGTAATCTAGCTTTTAAAAAATGCATCATAAAAAATCAGAACATTTCGAGGCGGCACAAGGAGCGGGACAAGGGTGTATCCTGAGCCCTCTGTTGTTTACAATAGTCTTAGATGAAAGCATAAAAGAAGCAAAACGGCAGGTAAGGCAGTACAACAGAGGATATTGGAATATGAGGCCAATAGGAATATACAAGAAATAACACATGCTGACGATATGGTTCTAAATAATAGGCAAAAATGAAGAAATTTTAAATCTTCTTCTTCTTCTTCTCGTCAATCCTTCTGCCTTTCAGCGTCGGATTATTTTTGGATCTTACGATGATTTAATCCATTCTTTCCATCGTGTCCGGTCTGTACTCATACTTCTCATTTCTGCTATGGTCTTCCCTCGCTTTCGTCCCAATTCGTTGACTCTGTCAATCCATTTTTTCCTTGGTCTTCCCCTTTTTTTTCTCCCGTTATTTTTGCCTTCTATTATTTTCTCTGTTAAACTCTTTTGTTCCATTCTAATTATGTGGCCGTACCAATTCAGTTGACATTTTTCAATTCTTTTTAGTATATCTTCTTGATTTATCATATTCCTTATCTGTTCGTTTTCTATTCTGTCCATTTTTGTTTTCCCCACGATCTTTCTCAAAAATTTCATTTCCATAGCTGTTATTTTCCTTTCGTGTTTTTGCTGTATTGTCCAGTACTCACTTGCGTACATTATTGTGGGGGCTACTACTGCATTGTATACTATCTGTTTGATCTTCGGTTCTATTTCTTTTTTCCAAAGGATTCAGAGCGTAGTATATGTTTGTGGCTTTCCGTCCTCTTTTTGCTGTGTCTAAATCAATTGTTCCATCCTTCGGTATAATAGTACCTAAATATTCGTATGCGTCGACAATTTCTTCTTGTTTATCGTTTATTTTAATTATTAGATTACTGGCTGGTTCTTTATTATTTATCACCATTAGTTTGCTTTTTCTACGTTTATTTCCATCTTCATCTTTTCTATTTCTTCTGTCCATATTTTTGTTAATTTTTCCATTTTCACATAACTGTCAGCTATTAGTGCCAGATCATCGGCGTACAGTAATGCATCCACAGCTACAGGTTCCAGTCTGTTATCTCCTAACAGTGTCTTCACAGTTTCGGTGCGTTTCCTCGAATTTGGCAGGATTCTGTCCATTACTATAATAAATATTAATGGACTTAAGCTGTCTCCTTGTCTCCTTTATTCCCACTTGCATTTCTGCTGATCTTCTTCCATTCACTTGTACTATCCTCCTAACCTGACAATATAGACTATTGATTATTTCAAATGTAAATGTA
The DNA here is from genome assembly GCA_038088585.1 of Chrysina gloriosa. Classification (NCBI taxonomy): domain Eukaryota; kingdom Metazoa; phylum Arthropoda; class Insecta; order Coleoptera; family Scarabaeidae; genus Chrysina; species Chrysina gloriosa. Next base: position 57,686,374 of record CM076089.1, read on the forward strand.
AAAATACAATGAATGTCTAGGAAAAGTAAACATGAAAATAAGCGAGGAAAAATCAATAACTATGTTAATCGGCAAGGGGGAAAAGAAACATGAAATCTTTCTAAATCAGAAAAAATTGGAACCGGGTTAAAAATTTCAAATATTTATGGGATTATTCTGAAACAGTAGATGAGAGGTTTGATGAAGAGATGAAGAGCAGACACAAAGCAATAGGAAAATTGTTTCACAGCATCAAGAGTACCTTCTTGAACAAAAAGAAATACCAAAACAGATTAAAACAGAAATTCTTAAAATGGCTGCACTAATACTCACATAGGGATCTGAAGTATGTATAACAAAGAATCAATAACGAAAAACACGAAGCATTGAAATGAAATTCTGCGGGGGATAGATAGAAAAACAAGACTAGATAAAGTAATAAATTATATAATCAGAGGAAACTTAGAAATACAACCCATATAAAACAAGATAGAAGGAGGATAACTCTGATGGTAAGAAGAGTTTTCGAAAAGTGTTGGATAGAGGATGTAAGGGAAGCGGTGGGGGAAAGAAATATAAATTGGAAGGAAATTCGAAGACAAGTAGAAGACAGGAAAACATGGCGAAAGGCATACAATAGAACCCCAACGTAGCTCAACTCCATGAACCCAATACCGGGAAGGGTATAGGGGTTAGAATTAAGTAAATAAGTATAGTAAGTTTTAAATTATTCCAGTTTTATTCTTTTTCTTTTGAATTTTAAAATAACCTTTTACTGTGATAAAGATTCACAATTTCAAAAGTATCTTGACTTTCTAGCAGAAGAAATTGTGAACAAATTATCTCATAAACTTAGTTACTTGGAAATATAAACTAAGCTATCATCAACTATTTAAAGTAGATAATGCTAAAATCGCAATAAATCTTGTCAGAAGAGAACTAAAAATGAAATTTACGTCACAAAACTCGGCGATACGGATCGAACTTTGACACATGCATCTTTTCATCAATTTGGCGTGATAATTCACCGCTGAAGGGGCGCTAAATTGTCTTTCGTTGATGTCGATGACCGGTGAACAAAGAAACTAAGTAATAAATTCTACCTTAGGTTGATGATTTAACCATTGACGTATCCTGGCGCTGAATAACGACATGGAGGCATCCTTCGAGGGTTTTCGGGGGATACTATTTGAGATGTATTTGCGCAGTTTATGAATTTTTGGGTGGCGAGAATTTAGAATTTTACGTGACGCTTTATACGATAAGACCAATCAGAACGTCATATTTTACAGGCTAATTAGAACGTGACATTTTATACAGTACGACCATTCAAAACGCTCTTCTTATTTAACTTTCATCCTATTTGTGACGTCATTGTATTATGTAGTATCTTATTAGGCTCGATCTACAGCTATCTGTTTACCATACAGTTATAGGCCGACGATCTTTTGACCAAGACCAAGCACTTTTACTCAAGATCGACATCTTCCAAACAACAGCCACACCTTCTAGTCAACAGCGATATTTTCTGACCAAGACCAACATTTTCTGATCAAGAATGACAACTTCCGATCAACTACGACATCTTCCGACCAACAGCGACAGCTTCTGACCAAGAGCGACTCCTGGAATTTTGAATTTCAAAGGAGGTTGGTGTGAATTTTGAATTTCAAGGGTTTAGAACCAATTTGTAAAGGTTGGGTCATGTTTCAAAAGGGGTTGGCGCGAATTTCAAGTTTCGAGTTTCGAGGAGATTGACGCGAATTTTGAGTTTCGATGAGGTTGGCCGGAATTTTAAATTTTCGGGGAATTGACTACCTTCCAACAGCAACCCTCAAATTTTTAATATTAAACAATCAAAAGCCAATAGCAAATTGACGTTCGTAAAATACTAGTAAGTTCTTACTGTTCTCAAACGCTTCATAAAAAAGTTATTGTTTGAAGGAAACACTTTTCTATATTCGCTACTCAGTACGTAACACCATAGGGCTATGCATCTGAAAAACTTTCCAAGAATGGATCTTTCTTATGTAACAACCGTTTGCTTGTAATCCACCAATTGTTAGTAGAACAGCGATTCTTAAGCTTTTAACAATAACGTAACATGATCACGGGGGTTGAATGGCTTAGTGATCGATGGAGCGGTGGATAAAGAATCCGCCATCTTTCCCTACCGCATAAATAGCATCCCAAACAAGATGGCTGCTGAAACGAACCTATGGCTTCTTTTATAGGTCAGATCGGAAACGTTGCTTTCCCAATACACTTTATTTCTCCATCAAGCAAAAGAATTTTATTTGCACATTTATAAAAGCCATACTTCCAAGTACCTAAATTGCTACCAAAATTTTTAAGAAATTTTTAACAAAATTACGAGATTGCCATCAATGTTGTGAGAGAGTGCTGATAAGTGTTCGAATGAGTAGAATCACGGGACATTTAAAATTCTAAATAGAAATTGACTAAACCAGAGGATTGCCATCGTAATTATCTAAACGTGCTTTACTATTGCCAAAGAAGGGAAAATCAGGTTGCAATCAAAGTTTCAAAGTGCCCAAAACTCATAGATTACGTGACTGTGAACTTTTGGTATAAAAGTAAATCGGCAGTGGCGGCTTTTTCCTTGAAAAACAACATTCGCATTGACGACCGCCTACGTTCGAATATTACGCAAACAACCCATATTTCAGCGTAAAGAATCGAAGATTAACAAATACACAATATTGTTAATAACATACACACGCATATATCTTAGCGTTTTCGTCTAATACGATGCATAAAAGGGGATATCTACTGCACCGTTTCGTTCGCGTGTATTCGTGTGTATACCTCGTACGAACATTTATCAAATAAATTAAGGCGATTGCAATAGCAAATTAACCTGCAGGTAATACAGGCAGGCGCTTATATAGAACGTTAGCAGCAAAGATCGAATGATAAATCTCGGCGTTTCTTTTTTCGTCTCTGACCGACCGCGTTGTTCTCCGCGTTTGTCCATTATCCGCACGCACACGTGCGCGGCGCGGGTGTTTGCTAATACGTATACGTACGTAACGTATATACACGAGAAAGAGAGACAAAAATCGGTTCCCGTTTTGAGACAATGAAGCCCGATATCTAGTCGCTGCCGCCCGCCGTCGAAGCATACGATGAAAAGCGAACAAGGTTACGTTTGTTTTTAGAAATCTAGATCTCCTCGTCGCTCGAAATAATTGCGTAAAAGCTGGGAAAGCGACTCGCCGAAAACGCCATCGATCGTCGTCGTCATCTCGTACGATTCTAATTAGCATCGTGGTCCCTGAAGTTTTGAAGGTTTGATGGAAGTGAGACTTTTCAAAGGTTGGCCATACTTTCATTACGGTGATTATGTCGGTGGCTTCCGTCATGCTTCTGAGGTCTACTGTCAAAATTTCACACAAATCTGACGGATAGGTTATGTTTTATACTCGTTTAAAGAAAACTGTTTTCCTTGTTGCGTAAATATGGAAAAGCGGTCCCAAACTGTTATAAGTAAGGTTTGATAAAAGAGTGGATGACGTGTTATTATTAAGTAGTGTAAACCGAACTCACGCTATCACTTCTTCAAACTTCATTATTGATTGATAACTTATAATGACACGTCATCCAGTCTTCTATGAAACCTTAGTTATAACTGTAATGCTTTCATGGACACACTCAATCCTTAGTCCTAAATGATTTCCAAGTGTAAACCGTTCTTCTGCGACAGCCTTTTGTTTATAATCCACCAATCAACAATAACGCAGTTTATTCGTCGCTCACTGCTCAACAACATAACAGCAACTATTTAACTGTTTCCCAAACGTAAGCCATTTTTATGTGATAGTTTATTCCAGCTAAATACACTGGTGAGGAAAAAAATTAGGTCACTTTGAAATTATGATGTTTTTGGTTATTGTCTGAAGTACGTTTATATTTGAAAATTATAATTCATTGTACTGTCTCCTGAAAGCTAAATTTAATAGTCAATATTGAATCGGAAAGCATTCTTTTGATTCTAACGATTTATTCTGAATAAGCAACAAATTTACGTTTACAAATGTAAAAAAAAGAATTAACATCAATGAAAATCTATTTTTAGTAACGCGTATTCCTTCCTCTTGCGTTACTGACTGGTTGAAGTCGACGAGGTATACTCTCAATTAACAAACGGATCACATTCTGGTCGATGTTATTCTACTCCTGCCATAAAAGCTCTCTCACCTCCTGACCAGCTCTTGGATTCGCTATATGCCTTCGCATACGTCATCCAAACTCATGCCGGATACGTTCAATAGGATTCATGTCTGTACTGAGTGCTGGCCAATGAAATCTTCTAACCCCCATCTAATCCAGATATTCTCTAACAACCCTCGCTACGTGAAGTCTTTGATTATCTTACACGAAAATGCCATGCTCGTCAATGTGAGCATGAAAGACATGACATGATCTTCTATAACTTCTGTAATGTACCTGTGGGCTCTCAGGGAGCAATGCTCTATGAAGACTAACTCTGCGCGTACATGTGAAGACATTCCTGCCCAAACCATAGACGATCCACCGTCAAATGGAAGTCGCTCGTCAATACAAACAGCAGCATATCTTTCTCCTGGTCTTCTTCATACTCACCGACTTCCGTCTGACCCATTGAGGAAAGAACACGACTCATCTGAAAATAAAACCTTGCTCGAGTTCTCATTATTCCATGCCAAGTGATTTCGGGAAAAACCCAATCTGGCAATTCGGTGCCGGCGTTGCAATGGCGGATATGTAGCCATCTTTCTGTAAGACAATCCAGTCGCACGAAGCTTTATTCTAACGGTTCTTTCATTAACATTCACATTTCTAACTTCTTGGAGTTGATTTCGCAGCAAAACTGCAGACGCTGTTCTATTCCGAATGAAAAAACGGTCATCTATTGGGGTGGCGATCCTTTTGCGCGCAGATAATACTTTTCTGGTTATTAGGCCAGTCTCCTCAGAGTGTTAGTACAAATTTTGTAGAGTACATAAGCTTTTACCAACAATTCTTGTTGTTTCACGTTGTCGTCGACCATCTTGTCTCAACATTGCAATTATTGCTACAACAATGGGATCTGAAGGCATTATTACTAATGTGTTTAATAAACAGTAGAAATACTAAACCATGCAACCGATAGGTTTTATACAAAGAATTCAACGCTGAACTGAAAAATAGACAATGCAATGTGAGTTCTTAGTTAGAGCTAATGCTCGCTATTTCTACGAAATGTCCTAAATACCGTGATAACACATGACAGATAACAAAAATGTCACATAATATTTCTCCGAAAATACATGACTCAACACCTAGTAGTACAATGATTTACGAGTTGTAAACCATAAACCTACTAAATGTTTTACTCGCCAGTGTATAAGCTGCGGAACAGTGACCCTTAAACTTTTTGAAAAATAAATTCCTCTATAGGCGATCAATATTATTCCAACTGTACAATCGCCAAAGCAGTGGCTTCTAAAGTTTACCATAATTAAACGATCGGTAAAACCAGAAATAAATCAGAGGTTAGACAATATAACAGTTCCTCCTTAATTGTTCTCCAAACGAAAGCCACTCTTTATATTCCACCTATTAGCGGTGAAGCGGTGACCCTCAAAGTTTTTGTAAAAATTATATCCCTCTTGGCGATAAATATTATTCACAATTGTTCAATTGCTACCTCACCAGTGAGTTCTAAAATTTTCGTAAGATGCTTCTATCCACTTGACAAAAAAATGAACATATGGCATCAGAAAAGAATGCCACAAGAGTGAGGATGCGGACAAATAATAGCAATTCATAAAAAAGCAGAGGTTATGTAACAACTATAGAGAGATCACCCTGCACATCACAGCATACGAGCTACTGTCCACGCTGCTACAGAGGAGACTGGCAGAAGTAACAAAGGACACGGTGGAGCAATATCAGAATGGATTTAAACAAGGAGAAACAACAATAGATTCAATACACACAGTAAAACAACTAATGGAAAAGACTCAGTAGTACAAAATAGAAATAGAACTGGTTTTCATAGACTTCCAGCACGCTTTCGATAGCATTAATAGAAATGAACTGAAAAGAGCGCAAAATTGAGGAGGCTAATAATGATGTCAATGGAAAGAATAACAGCGTGTGTTTTAACGCAGAAAGGAGAGATAGAAGAGTTTGAATTCAATAAAGGAGTAAGGCAAGGAGACGCACTATCAGCAACATTATTCAACCTAGTTCTACAATATGTACTCCAAAGGATAAAGAAAGAGACATTAAGGACAAGAGGAGAAGATATAGTAACATACGCTGATGACATTGCATTAATAACAAAAAGAAAAAACAGAAGTAGAATGAAGGAAGTGCTAGAAGAGATAGTCACAGAGGAAGCAAGAATGGGATTGAAAATCAATGAAGAAGAAACCAATATAATGAGACTAGATGAAGAATACGAAAGAAAGAGATCCAGATAGGAAAGTATGCGTTTGAGAAAGTGGAGAGATTCAAATATCTAGGAGTGCCAATTACCAATAAGTGCGAACGTGAAGCAGAAATCAAAAGAAGATAATCACAACGAACAGGATTTTCTACGCAAATAAAAAGCTGATAAGAAGTAAGGCGTTAAGCAAGAACAGCAAACTGAAGATCTACAAAACAATAATTAGACCAATACTGCTGTATGCCACGGAAATGCTGTCTATGACGAAGAAATATCAGGAGGACCTAAGAATAGTAGAAAGAAAAGTGATGAGAACTATCCTGGGACCAATTAGATTAAATGAGAATGAATACAGAATGGATGTAGCGAGCAAAATTAAGCAATCAAGAGCAAGGTATGGAGAGCGGGTCGAGGAGCTGTAATCCATGATGTAACAGAGCAGAAGCTGGGATGCAGAAGAAGGAAAGGAAGACCGAAGAGTACATGGCTGAAGGAAGTGGAACAGGATATAAGAAGGAAGATAAGAAAAAACGATAACACATAAAACTATGGAAGCAATTATGTGAAAGAATACAATCAGAAGAAGGGGCTGATCTCCCAAATGGTAATGATCTAGAGATCCGAATAGGAGGTTCAACCCATTCGGGGGTGTATAGCCACAATGATAATAATGTTATTATTTGAAATTTTTCTTTATTTGTACAATTTTATTTACTCTTATGTCCTGTAATTGGGTTAAACTGTTGGACATTAAACCTCATTAATATTATTATTATTAAGTGAATGGTCGCTCAGATCAGACATAAATCAGCGGTTCCCAAACGCAGCAATCCCAAAATTTGCAATATTAAACAATTCAACAGCCAATAGTAAGATAGGTCTTTGGAATTTCTCTCCCATCTCAAAAATGTCTGTCTCTAAATCTCGAAAAAAGCATCAACATTTTGCAACCAACATTTTTCAAAACATCAAGACATCAAATCTCCGCATCGATCTCATTTGATCTAACCTTTGGTCTCTTACTCCCTCGGTTTTGCATAATCGAACTGCCACCGATTATATTATCCGTATACACGCATGCAGACCTAATTCATATTTCGCAAAACTCGGCCGGTACATAAATAAGAATATAATAACGACAATATCGAAAACGTCGTCGTCGTCTCGTATCGTTCGTTATTGGACAACACCTATTTTTCTGGGGCCCGGCGCGATAATAAAAAGTTCATAAATAACGCCAAGTGACATTACCCACGATTTCGATACACCAACAATACATAATAAACACGTATCGGCGGCGATTCTCGCTTAAGCAAAATAACCCGAATTGCATCACGATAACGGTGAACTACTTTTGATAGAGTCGCCGCTTTATTATCTAATAACAGAAGAAACGATAGTCGGCGAGCAGCAATGACCAATTCATTATTATTAGTTTCTATTTCGTTTTATTTCTTTTTTTTTATTTCGCGTTTGGGACAATCGATGTTATATAATGAATAACACGACTCGCTCATTATTTTGTTTGCTAATAAGTACCAGTTTTGTTGCAGAACTTTTCAATAGTAGCAGTCGAAATTGCTTCGAACACATTTTCCGTTTTGATCTTTCATCGGATCAAGTTTTGCTAATTCGCTTTTATTTTCGATCGTAAGATTGGGAACTGACAAATTCGTTTAGTTTTCCTCCAAGTTCTGGTACACCTAGTGATGGGCAATCGATTCTCGCTTCTGGGAATATTCGATCAATTCAGTAACTAAGGAATTTCGAATCACTTCGAATTTTATTCGAATTCGTACAATCTTGAAAATCTTGATAGGTTTTAAAACTCTTAATAGGTCTTGAAAATCTTGATAGGTCTTGAATGGTTCTGATAGTCCTGAGAGATTTTTTAAGGCATCAAGTTCATCAACTTCTTGGATTTTGTGACACTTCGCTCATTTGTTCGCCATTTTCTGTGAATGGGGAATATGCTATTGAATAATTTAACGCAGCATGATGAAGGAGACCATGTTTATTATTGCTTATGCAAAAACTAAATTTTGTTGATGGTACTATTTTTCAGTCTATTTCTTTTCTTGCTAAGAACGGTCCCTGCTATAGAGAATACTCTTTCCGACGAAATTGAAGTTGCTGGTACACATAAAACCGCTTTAGCTAATTTCGAAAGGAACGAGCATCTGGTGCTATTGGCTTTTCAATATTCTAAAGGATGGAATTCGTTATTGGCCGTGATTGATGTGTTCGCAAGCGTCGATTACATACACTGGTGAGACCTGCATGTATTCAAACCTAATTTCTATAATATAACCATATAATCCATTATCGATTATGAATAAAACTAATTTCAGAAAGTAATGACAGGAGAATCAAAATCAATAATCCACTCGTTGATTTGATTGTCACGGATCTTCAGCCTCTGAATATTGAAGAAGGATTCCGAGCATTACTGAACTACACGGAATCAAAATATGACATCCCTGGTAGGAAGATACTGTAAAAAATGATCGAAGATGCATGTTGCAGGAGAAAGTGCCTTGTAGAAAATATGCTTGCCGAGCTAGTAGTATATTGTACTGAGAATTTAGATAATGTAATAAACAAGATTTCACCGGCTTAAATTTTAATTAACGATATCATAAATATATGTATTATAACAAATTGTATTTACAAGATTTTTTGAAATATTTTACATAAATTGACAGTGGTTACCTAATGTGTATTGTATGTGTATAATTTCTTCTGTTCGATGAATTTCTTGCTATGGATCCCCTCCTAAATTCTTTCTTCGGTGAGGTGAAGCTCTGTTTATTTAATGGTTACTTCTATTAAAAACCTTTGGTTTTAAATATAGTTGAAATTCCTATTTTAACTTAATTTTAACTTACCAAAATCGTATTTCGATGATTTTACGTGTTGTTGCTTTTCGGTCGTCAACCAATCACTCATTCATCTTTTTCCGAGGTTGCTTCCCCCATCCAAAGGTTACTACATTTTCTCCGTTGTTCAGGTAACTAGATGTTTACTATTTCCATAGATAGCGCAGTTCATCACTGGCGTGACGTTATCATAGAGGTCTAGATTATAGATGGGCAACCTCCGGCCCGCGGGCCACATGCCGCCTCGAGTAAGATTTGCCCGGCCCGCTACTGAATTCTTTCGTTGCATATTAGCACGGCCCGTCTAAACTTAATTCATAATGAATCATAAGGATACCACAAAAATGTATATTTTTCAAGATTACTCGCAGCATAAAACTTCTACAAAAAAGGTTGCCCATGCCTGGTCTAGATTTTTGATGCCTCGGTGTTCTTGATTTCTTATATCCGGTTCTCATTAGGACTTCTTGTGACGTGAAAGTGTTGAATGTATGTGTTTAAATGGTTACATTGCTTTCTATCTTTTAATCGATGCTTTTTATAAAGATTGATATTTTTATTTCTAACTACATTCTTTTCTCCCATTAAACGTCTCTGGCTGGACTTAAAAAGAAGCTAACACACAAGCACTCTATTAGCCAATACACTGCAAGTCATGTTCCGGGATTAGGATCTGGAAAAGAAAGTAGCAGCTTGCAGCAGTAAGGATATTAGAACAACATCCAGCTAGTGTGTTTTGTTTTTGGTCATACGATATACTTGGTTGTGGAAAATGCTGTTTCTTCAGTGCAGGACTTAGTTATTATTTGCCAAAAATGTCGTCGCATAGTAACCCACTTCAAAACTATCTGTTCGGGAAAGGATAAGTTATCGGAAATGCAGAATTTACTAAAACATAAATTCATTGCGGAAGTAGGCACTCGGTGAAATTCAACCTGTGAAATGCTTAAAAGACTATTGGAACAGAAACAAGCAGTAATAGCAGCATTATCATATTTCACTCTGTCTTTCCAGTCTTTAGTAGCTGTAGAATGGGAAATGATGGCCAAATGTTTGATAACATTGAAGCCATTTCTTTTAATTCACTGTCGAATTGAGTGCTAAATCGTATGTCACGATTTCAAAAGTAATCGTTTCGGTTAAACAAATTATTATATTTCTTAATTCCAGCGATGATACCATCCTGACCGTAAAGCTAAAACCGATGATGCACAAATATTTCCATTTGATCGAAACTAATCCTACTTACGCGTTGGCAATGGTTATTGATCTTCGATTCAAAATATTAGGATTTGCGCTCAACGAAAATGCTGCGAATGCAAAGAAGTTACCGACAGATAAGATACTGAATTTATTTGAGACGCACACGAACACATCAGTCACGGCCAATAACGGATCGCAAGGCAAGCCGATCACAGTTCGTCATTCTGGTCTTCTTTTGACAATGATGTATTTATTGAAAACTTCAAGATCTATGAACGAAGTAGAATTCTACATTCCGGACAACGATCCTCTAGAACAGGGGGCCTTCAAACTACGGCCCGCGGGCCAAATCCGGCCCGCCAGTGTCATCAATCCGGCCCGCGACAGCTAATAGCTTATTGTTGTTGTGATAAGTTGGATAAAAAACACAGAATGATAATAACTCGGATTTATTTACTTGCTAGGTAAAGCTTAATGACAAGTATAATACGCAGAAAACTCACCGGAGTAATCAGTATGGCTCCAAGGCTGAAAAGTTTAGAGCCCCCTGCTTTAGAATATTGAAAAGCTAATAATACCAGTTATGCGTTCCTCTGGAAATTAGCTAACGAGGTTTTGTGTGGACCAGTAACTTCAATTTCGTTGGAAAGGGTATTCATTATCTTAGTAAGAGAAGAAATAGACTGAAAAATAGCACCGTCAACAAAATTGTGTTTATTCATAAGCAATAATAAACATGCTCCCCTTTCATCATGCTGCGTTAAATTATTCCATAGCATATTCCATATTTACAGGAAATGGCGAACAAATGAACAAAGCGTTACAGAATCCAAGAAGTTGGTTGACTTAATGCCTTTAAAGACTTTTCAAAACTTTCAGAACCAATTAAAACCTATCAAAACTTTCAAAACCTATTAAGGCTTTCAAGACCTATCAAGACCTAACAAGATTTTCACTATTGTACGAATTCGAATAATGTTCAAAGTGATTTCATTCTTTTTCATATATTCAAAGTGATTCGATGTGTCTTGAGGCCCATCACTAGTATACCGGCAATTTCCACATTTTCTATGTTTAAGATATTCCCACTACAAAAGAAAAAACGGAAATTGCCAAATCCTGAACGAAACGATTGTCATTTATTTATTTATCTATCGTCGACTTATTATTCACTTTGCCCTGAGATTTACTCTTGTTATCATCGCCGTATCTAATAACAACAAATACGTACATACACGTACGGATTTAACGAATCGAAGAATGAATCTTTCACGCGTATTTATTCCTGCTTCACCTGCGGGACGTGGTGACTGGTGACCGCTCAACACACTACAAGGGCCGATATTATGGCGTTTTATCAATCGATCGACGAGGAAACATCTGCATTTCGATGATTGATTTCGATACCCTGTGTAAATTTCCTTGAAGGTGGTTCGTATGTACACACATATTCACACGTACTAGAGACGCACACATATGAATTGTGTGCCCGTCGATAAACGTGTTTGTTTTTGTAACATGTGGAAACGGGAGTTTGATCAATTTCGGTTGTACAAGAATGTGATAACGTAACATGATCGAATTAATCGTGCAGATGATGATCATGATGACGGTAACAAGCGTACCTACTTATATGTAAATATCTTGGAGTTTTCATTGATTTATATCGCAGTAATGTATTGATAGTAAATGTGCTGTGATTGTGACTAATCGGCGACGAAGAAATAACAATCTGGTTAGAGAGTCATTTTTCCAAAAAGTTTGGGGAAGATATTTCGTTCGTATAAATATACGGACGTACGATATGCGCCATAAGTTCTCGGCCTGATATAGAAAAAATAATCTTGGTAAAATATAACAATTTATATTTATACAATATAATCTCCCCCAACGTCTAAACATTTCCTCGATTAATAATTTTATATTCTGTGACGTCTTCTTCAAGGAGTAGTTCAGATTTTTCCGAATTCGGTTTCCAGACGGCCAGCCAGCTGACAGTGGAGTACATCTCCAATACTGTAGTAAAATGAATGGGCGCCACTTGATCTTATCTTAACATCCGGAAATCTACCTTTTACCTAGCAACGATAAGACCAAGAAAGTTCGCTACATATGCAACCACAAATTTACGACGAGGGAAGGTATAAAGGGAAGCACAGAACATTCAATTAACGTCCAATTTAATAAAAGAAGTGCGAAAAATAACTTGATTGGCATAAAGCCACGAACACCCTGTATATAAACAAAAAAAAAAAAAAAGAGAATTTAGTCCGACAAATATAACACAAATTTTAATGTTTGATGTAAAATGAATGCTTTGAACTCGAATACGATTTAAAATCTGTAGGAACTTTTGTACCTAACCCTGTGCATTCTCATTAAAATTATACGCGGGAAACAACAATGATTAGACTATCATAAAATTGAAACTAAGCATATATGGCTAATACGATAAATTTCAAACTAAATTAATAACAGCGTTATGACTAAGGTTTGATAAAAGAGTGGATGACGTGTTATCATTAGGTAGTGTAGACCGGTCTTTGTCTCCACTTACGTGCAAGGCGCGACATTAAAATGCTGAGGAAGGGCGTCGGATCGGTTTACACTACTTAATGATAACACGTTATCCAATCTTTTATCAAACCTTAGTTATAATAATAATAATAATAATAATAACTTTAATATCCAACAGGCCAAGCCCAATTACAGGGTATACAAAAATACATAATAAAGATAATAATAACAATCACAGTCTAATAGTGTCACCATGCACAAAACAAAAAAAGTCAAGTTTCATTGAATGCACTACCCGGTTGTTTGTTTCCAATTCTGGAAAGGATATATGTTGGAACTCGTTTCATTGCAGCTGTTCTGGTAAATGGAACTGTGAATGTGCTTCCATATCTTGAGTTAATCCGTGGAACAGAAAAATTCATACGATTTAATATAAATGGGCAGTCAATTTTGTTCTCCAAAAGTCCATTCAGAAACTTCTCACAAATAGCATCTCGTCTTACATTCAATGGTCGCAGTTCATGTCGCACTAGCAGTTTATCCTGACGAGTACCCCTCGCTAGATATATTCCATCGATTTTAAATGAGAGAAATTTTAGAAATTTACGATGAACCCGATCTATTGACAAGGAATCGCAAGCAAATAAAGAATATCAAATCAGACATGCATATTCAATCTTACTCACGACATAAGCGTGATATAGTGATTTTATTGACAATATATTTTTAAAGTATTTGGAAACACGTAATATGAATCCCAGTGATTTAAAGACCTGAGGACACATATTAGTGATATGTGACTTGAAAGATAGAGTAGAGTCAAACAGTACTCCCAAATCCTTAATTTCTGTTACGCGGTTTAGGTTGTTGCCATTAACAGCATAAGTTCCCATACAAGGTGTGCAGGACCTAGTATAAGTAACTATGCAACATTTGTCAATATTTAATCTAAGCTTAAATAGGTCGCACCAATTGGTTAGTGTATCTAGATTGTATTGAAGTTTATTTACATCATCTATGGAAGAAATCTCTGAATATATTTTAATATCGTCTGCATATCCAAGAATCGGACAATCGATCTTAACTAGCAAATCATTAATAAATAATACTAATACAGTTATGACTGTTAGGTGTACACCCACTCACAATTCATATACAACAGATTGTTCTAATGATTGAGCAACAGCTATCGGTTTAGTTATATTCAACACCAACTCAACCTGAAGGGTCCACTGCGAGGTGTATTATATCTCAAAGATAATGATAATAAACCAAAGGGTAAGTTACGGTTATGTTCCGTAAGGATAGAGTGTGATCTTTCTTGCAACTCTGGTACTAGGGTAATCTAACCTCGACTGTTAATGGTTACTTCTATAAATCCTATTTCTGGTTTCGAAGCCTAACAGTAGGGTGGCCGTAGCTGTTGTTCTGTTCTGGCGGGCAGTGATACGCCACTGGCAGATATCAGCCCCCAAATTTACACCTGAACACTAATGGATCTCAAACCAATTTTATGAGTCCAACACAAAAAGTGCCTAAAAACGGAATATAACCGATTAGTTACGTATACCTAATATATAGATGACTTTCTTTAAACTATAGAAGAAGAATAAAGATCTTCTCTTCTTTTAATCGTAATGTTGTTCGATTTTACATAAAAATAACATAACACATAATGCACATAATCCCGACACGTTTTAATCTTTCATCTTCATAACATAATTTGCATAATCTCATCAGAACTAGCTTCTCTCACGACTAACTACGTTCGTCGTTCCCCACCAACCTGGCCAGTATGACCAACTTAAAATTACGCGACAAATTTAAATTCCAACGGCTGAGTACTATAGAACAAATTAAGAAATTTAATTTAGACGAGTAATATTTTAAAATTGCTACCTAACGCGTAAAAACGATACTTTCTCACAAGATTATTTAGAGAACCGGAAGATATATAATCCGTAAGATATTACGCTAGGAGAAACTACTATTCAGATTTCTGCGATTATTCTCAAATAGCTCGATAAAATCCAAATAAACTCAAAAACCACAAAATGCTCCAGCTAATTGAGAAAATCTTCCAGAACTATTGTCCCCTTGCCGGATCGGAAACGGGAGAGGCGACAAAGCAATTCGTATTCAAATGAAGTTAGCCACAGAGATCCGATGAGCAGAAGAATTCTGTTTCTAGAAATATGAAATAGCGCCATGTGTGATTTGACATCCCATTGATATCAATGATCAATATTAAAAAAATACTAAAGACAAATCTAACGCTGGCTGATATCTATATATATTTTATTGTTATTATTATTTTATACTATATTGGCACGTAACAACCCTTGTAAAAATAATTTAAAGTTTTGCCCTCTAAATGTTCTATTACAGCTGCTTGCAACTCACTATCGTCCCCAAAACGATTTCCCCTAAGGCTTTTCTTTTTATACAACAGAACCGTCGTTTCATCTCCTGTGACAATGGACTCCAAAATCGTTTTGGGTCCGTCTCCACCCGTGTTTAAAAACGAACGCGCACATTCGACGCGACGTTGACGTTGGTGTGCGGAAAGAAGACGCGGTACCATCTTGCACTATAATCTTATTCATGCCCAAATGGTCATGGAGAATTCGGCGAATACTCGTTACAGAAATGTTAGACATTACTGCTAATTGCTTCACTTTCAAACGGCAATCTTCTAATACCATATTTCGTCAACCATCGCCATTTTTTCAGACGTTAGAACTTAGCAGTTAACCGACCGAGGCGTTCATCGTCTTCAAAAGATTTTCGCCCTAAACGGAAACATTTTGCTTACTTTTTTACAACGGAATATGAAGGAGATAAATTGCCATAAACGCCGTCTAAACGTTGTTTGATGTGTGGTACTCTGACGTTGTCGTTAACTGCGACATTTTAACGCACTAGTCACGTTGTCCGGCTGGCTACTAGAAACTATATTGGGCGTGCGGTAATATACGTATATACTGCATACCTCACGCATGTGCAGCTATGACGCAACGCGGTTTGAAACATCCTTGAACCTGCATAAGACTGTCAGGCCGAGAATTTATGCTGCCTACCTCGTACGTACGCTGGATTTAGCGGTAATCGATACGTCGATTTCGAGGTTTTATGCCATCATCGAAGCTGTGGCATTGTTCTTGTGTAACCGATACGTATCGAGATCGCGCGTATTAATTTTTGATTAATCGTCAGATAGCCGATCCGTACGCGGTTCTCAGCGTGTTACAATTTAAACTGGTAATTGTCGGTGTGTTAGAAGCGCCACAATTCGATTAGTTAATGGCGTAGATGGATGATTAGGTACAACCGGTGTGAGCCTATCGGCGATTGACAATTACGGTGCAACTTATCGTCGCTGCTGCAGCTCGTATGTACGTACGTATCTTACAACTGCTAAATATGTACGGGTGCTATTGGGATAGGGCGATAAAAAAGCGACAAATAATTCTGTTTCAAAAGCAAGTTCTTTCATTATAAATCAACTCTGCACAGGGAAGGTATGTCCGTTTGTTAGAGCTGACGCTCAAGGACTGTATGACGCATCAACAAGTCCCGCGTGCATCGGCCCGTAATTTTATCTCGGAAAACAGTTTAGGTTTAACTTTAAATTTCTCCTTTGTCCCTAATTTACTGCTGACCAATATGTTTGTCGATTCATTTCTGAAACCACCTGTATCCGTTATGGTTAGCTGCGACGTTGTGACTTTGTTGAAAGGGAAATCAAAAAAGGAAAGTCAGAAACGTGACCAATACGGAAGTTCGTCGTTACAGTGCGGATAACTCATCTCGTTGGTGATAAAGATGGAGATCCAGGCCTTGTTAGTCCAATGGAAACGGCATAGGTTAAAGTTCGAGAATTTAGTAACAAAGGGCCACTCTCCAATTATAGAATTGGATCACATCTGAGTGTATGGAGTCAGAGAAGCCCTCCAGCTCTCTAGTAGGTGAATAGAGGTTATTCGAACCGTCTACGTCCTGGATCTCTATCCTCCCGCGAAGCGACCAGCAAAATTACTTGAACACTATTTAATGATACCATGGAAGAAATAAAAAATTAATTGAGGCGAGAGAATGACGTTTAACAACACTTTATTCGACGCTTGAGGTGTAACGATTCAATTAAATTAAGCCAGCTTTTTATTTAAGGTTTACACACTCTTGGTAGCCGTTGGAATTCCAGTGGTTTTACAGCCACCTTACAGCTGTAATGAAATGTATATGCAAGTGACAAGTAACTACTAAAAAAATGAAATGTTTTGTTCCACAAATATAGTACTACATAGCAAACGTAAGGAAAACTCTTTTTACCCGAGAAACCAATCTGATTCCCTCCCCCTTCAAATACTAACAGAATCGAATGTTTCAAAAGTAAGAAAACCCCTTCACACTCGAAAGCAAATCCCCGATTTACTAACCTTAGATTAAATAAATGAGTCTAGGGATTTTTACCAAAAACGATACAAAAATAAAATAAAAGCGGGACTTAGCGTGATGAAGTTTCCGTTGTCAACCTTCGTACGGCGTGGGAATCGGTATCGGGACCGAAGATGTCAAAGATGGCGAACTTTCTCGCACTTGATGTAAAAATGTCGGGAAAACAGCCGGTCACAGCAAACTGAAGACTAAATCGGCTCCTAGCTTCTACGATAATTCTCCGATACTCCCAAAAATAAATTTTAGCTGTCTACTAGTCCTATACTAGTATATACTAGTTTATACTAGCTTACATTAATTGTACTAGCCTGCACTAGTTCCCTATTACAACGTGAAACAGAAAAATAACGACATTGTAATTACCAAAAGGAAAGGCTCACCTCCAAGTGAGGGAGAAGCAAATGCTTAACGTGGGCGATTAGTTCGAACAGCAAACTTGGGGAAGCGAAACTTCCAGATGCACACAACGATATTAGTTCACTTCCCAGGGGCGAATTTCCGTGTATATCCTCGACAAACGAGACTTAAACGCGAAAACGGAATAACTTATTCACGGAAAACGACCTGTTCCACTGAACGCTAGAAGCGGAATCCCCACACTTACATCCAAAATGCGCGAGTTGTATCAGAAACCTACGAAAGCGGGGCGCTGTCTACGGTAAAAGTGGAAACTAGATGCCAAAATTAACAATACTGGAACCGGAACGCTGTGACAATTAACCGTAACAATATAACTACATATTCCATTTTAAGTTTTTCAACAAGCGCCAACATAATCTTACGATGTATATGTTTGTGACCAATCTCAAGATGGTAGCTAATAGACGATTTTCAATGATCTCGTGTATTCCTTAATAAAAGTACGAAACTCTAATACTACAAACATCACACCCACTGCTTCGGGTTGATATTGATGTCACCCACGGATTAGCATCGTACGAGATTGCCGCAATCGTACGGTGACAAAGCACGCGAATCGATTCAGCCTCTAATCCATGTGAAAAGGAAAAATTTCCGTAGACGCGGGGCACGTGCCTCTCTCGTCTAGCCGCGGCCGAAAAAATCGGAATAGCTAAACGCTTAGCAACCGTAGATTTTTCCGCGGAAGTGCATACCTAGCGCGGTTCTGGAGCGCCACGCGCCTAGACTCGCGCTGTTATCATTGCAGAAATACCGGGTTAGTCACCGTCCGTTACGTGTTAATAAGAACATAAGAAGTACGTTTGCTTATGTACATACGTAAGTCGATACTATACGGAGTTCATTGGGGTCGTAACAGGACGTGAGCGGTTATCGACTTACATATTTCACGTGAAGAAATGGACTTTCAGGCAATTGCTGAGCCATTTTCGAGGATTAGATAAGGCGAAGAAACAGTCGCTCAACTTCATTTTAGTTTTGTCAGCAATTGGTGGTGAATTGACTATAGATCAATTTGGCCGTTACTAACACTCCCTCTCTCTAAATTCCACTACGTTGCTTACAAGTTAAAATGACGCAGAGAGGGAGGTAAATGCTACCCCTAGGAGCTTAGGTACCTACTCTCAGAACCGCGTACAATGCCTCCTAGGTTACCACCAACACGATTAGCTAGCTTGCCCGGTCTAGCTATTGTAAATTTCGCCCCACAAGATAATAACCAAAACCAAAAAATCCTGAAGCAATAAGACAGTTGCAGAAAGATGAGCACAACATAGCTAAAAGCACATTTCTGACGAATACGGCACTACGACCTGGAAAAGGGACGACTAACACGCAGTAAAACATCGGTTAGGTCCCTCGTGAAGTTATGGAGCGTCACAGGAAAATACACGAAAAATGGAAACGACACCATTCCATTCTTCTGACAGGACACAAACCGGTTTAACAAGCGATTTTGGAATCAGAACACATTGAACTTCTATCAACCAATCTATGTAGTCGGCCGAACGCAGAAAATCCCCTGCACGTTCTATGGACGAAAATTCCGGAAATGGATCCGATGCAGGTGTCAGGGAAAGGTGAAGCAACTCTAACAAACAAAATTACCCCAAAACTTTGATCAACCTCTGATCATAAAAATAACTCACCGCCGCCAAAAGGTAAGAGCGCAATACGGACCAAGTTTCTTAAGACGTAGGACTCACAGTATAACACAAAGGCAGGCAATTCTGCATTCTTCTTTAAGGGTAGTCAGTTTTATTTCGACTTTGACTCGTTGGTAAATTATACCAGGTCAAGGCACACCTTTCTGGTGGTATTCATATGGCTTCATATGCATATCCTGTCCTTATCTCTTCGATTCCTCGTTAGTCTTGATAATCTTGGTTGTCGTTCTTCTTTCATTCTCATCCTTCTTTGTTAACTCAATTGTTTTCTTGGAATTTCGAAAAATTTTGCTTGCGCCTTGTACACCATGTCGTGTTTTACTTTCTTGATCGGGTATTCTGTCGGGTATAGGATATGTTTCGTAATTAATAACTTACTCGGTCGCTTTATTATGACCATGAATACATGAAGTCCGATTACACATCGTAGAAAACGGAACGTAGTCCGTGCGCAACTAAGAAAAATTACTGGATACGACCGCACACACTCGGTCAACATCGACAAAGAATTTGCCCTGAAATATCACTATGACTGTATATTGCACGCTAGCAATAACAGTATGGAAATTTAAGAAACATATCACATGTACCCTCCGCCACCCGCACAACCGAAAGTCTCTTTAAAGTCGCCTCAATTCCATTCCCTTGATCGCACGCACGCTCAATTTCAATAGATTGTACCTCAAAGTGCGCTAACTGCTTTGTACTGAGATGAGATACCGAGTTTCACGTTCTCTCAAATTTTGTTTCGTGTTGCTACTGCATATTTGATGCGATGCTTCGCTATTTAGGGAATGGTGAAACTACAACTAGTGACACATGGTCCATCCGAAGCTTTCATCATGAAGAATTCGTGTGCCAAATGTATGAATGTTTGTAATTTGGAGTGAAATGAAATATATTAGCTCTTGCCCTTATCACATCGATTCCTTCCAAAGCTCTAAATACGTACGTGGGCGATCATCTTCGATGTAGAAAAGTACAATGTTCCGTCATTAGCGTAAGATGTTGCGGTTCTTAGGTGGGGGTTCACAAGGCGAGCATGCCGTCAGTAAGGGCGAAAGGGGTAAAAAGCTACCACAGGTTATCAATCGATTCCTGACTTTCATTTGGAGCACATCGACTCCTTCGAGAGCTCGAAATTCGTACGTGTCTAGGTCGACCAGTGGTCATCTTCGTTGGGGAAAAGTAGAACGTTCCGCCATTAGCGTTAGATGTTGTGGTTCTTAGCGGGGGTTCACAAGACGACCATGCCGCCACCGACAGGGAAAGGGACGAAAACCTAACCCAGGTTATCAATCGATCCTTGGGTTCATTTTGGACCACATCGATTCTATTGAAAGCTCGAAATACTGTTATCCCAAAACTTCACTACACACCGCTATGTCGCTCGGATAGCAACAACTGGGGGTATAATTTTCTAGAGTGGACAACAAGATAAGAACAAATAATACGCGATACTTCAAAAGTCAAGCCAATGCCGTGCTCAGCTCAGTGGGAGGTCGTGTAGGTTCCGTCTCGAGGTTTATTAACAGCAGTTGGATTCCGAATCTTTTCAGTCTTTTAAAGTAATACGGGCACCAACCATAAATTTTAGGATAAAGGTAATAGGAGCTTACCAGTTAATACTCATGATAAATATATTGGGCCAGGAGTGACCAAGATCACCTGGTATGGTGCATGTATACGATAGTTAATTCTATATGCTTTTACTTTTGACGTAATCAACAAAGTCCTACTTTAAAAACTTTACACGGCTATTCAAGAATTTGTATATTCAGCCTTTAGATGGATTTCATTAATAAAATTCAGAACTACATAATATTTTAGATTAATTAGCTAAGTAATGCGGTAAGGGTGTTAGTGTAAAACGTTTTATCGTAGACTTTCACAAGATAAAATACATTAATAGGAAGTCCATACAAATGTTAAGTATAGTGGTATAGTGGTTGGATTTAAAGAATTGTCCGATGAATGTGACTATCATCCATATACAGTCCGCTCCTACCAATTCCTTTTGGGTGTACAACGGCTAAGGCGTTAAGTTTGGTTCGCCCTGGTTTATTGAGGATTCGATATTGGTTTTTCCTCCTCCCGAACGGCAATTGTTGAATTTTGGAAGATACAACTGAAGGTTCGCTGATTAATCCCCTACTTGAGGCTAAAATGATATCTTTTCGATATTTCGCGAAAACAATAACACAACACTTTACAATTCACTCAGCGAAACTCTCGGATATTGTCCCGATCTTTACACATTGGCCACTTATAGTCTAGTCCCACTTGTTGCTATGCCGGGACGAAGATTGGCTTCGCGTTCTCGTGATTGGAAAACTTGGTAGAAAGTTATTCAAGGGCATCTAATAAACGCTGCAATTTGATTGGTTTGGGGGTACCGCTATTAAACAATGGGAAATATAAGTTTGCCCGATGAATGGGAATAAAATTTGGGGGTACGACGTACACGGGGAAGAATAAACATATTAAGCGAAATATTTCTGAATCGGAGGTAACAAAATTTGTGTTCGTAATACGTGCGTATTTCCAGCGGCAAGCGGGCATTTTCGGTGTAGAAAAGGAGAACGTTCCGCCATTAGCGTTAGATGTTATGGTTCTTAGCAAGGGGTTCACAAGATGAGCACGCCGCAAGCGACAGCAAAAGACAAGCGACAAGCTAGCATAGGTTATCAGTCGCTTCTTGGCTCCCTTTCGGACCATATCGACTCCATTGAAAGCTCGAAATACGTACCTGTTTCGATCGACGAGCGGTCATCCTCGGTGTAGAATCATAAAAGGGCGTGAGTTTCGTACGTTTTAGCCCACTGTTTCCCTACCGCTTCGTGCTTTTACTGGCCTTGACGTGGTATACAGGTTAAGAATCAGTGTTTTAACTGATTTCGGGCCAAACATGTACTATGTACGTGCGTCCACTCATAACGTGAAACTTGGACATATTTTTGAAGTTTAGCAATAAAAACAGATTTAAAAACTAGGGAATTGTTATGTATCTCGATGTGTTCAGGTTCGCACGTATTTACGTATCCTAGCTATGTACAATGCATCTGTACGTAGCGAACGGTCGGTGACATTCGAAGATGGGACGCAGCGGATCGGAACCGTCGTGCGTGGGGTTTATAATTTTTATAATGGCACCTGTTCTCTCTCCCCGATCGGTGATATAATGGAATACTTATGTACGTGTTCCGGGCCGCGTCGCGCGCGGGGAACTCGTTAAGTGAAAATAATAAATATCGGAGATAATGCGGAATACCGATCGCGCGTCGCGAATAATAGATATGTATATCTCAACGCCGCTGCGCGCTGCACCGCGCCGAGGAGGTTAGGTACTGTTAGAGCCCCGGCCTCATAAATTTCGATTCGTATTAAACGTCTCTTCGCGTACGCGCGTACGTAGGTAACGATCGTTTAATGGAGCTAACTTATTTTCCGGAGGGCGGCCTCCACGCTCGTTTACGCGTTAATTAAAACGGATTGATTCACGAGCGCCGCGGTTACGTGCCGCGTTTAGACATCTGAATAATTCTCGTAAACGTACGAGGGAAGTTTCCAGTTTTTACCATGGTATACTTTTGCTTTATTCGCGATTATTCGTAAACCCCAGCAAAATCCCGATTTCAGTCGGTGTCAAATACTGATACAGAGTAAGGTCGGAATTAAGAGTCTGCAAATTAACGAAACTTCTAAAACCTACTTTTCATCTTACCCGCTAAGCCTTAGAAGAAGATATCGCGACATGATACCAATCAATTTCGACCTATATAGCTCGTTGTATTGTGATCGGTAATTATCTCGAGTGTTTCTGGGTAAACGGATACGACGCACACGCATCTTTCATTTATTTATTACGTACGTTACGAAGGGGTACACATTACGATATCCCCAATAAAGTGGAGGTATTCGCGGACAACTTTCAGAAAGTCTATTAAGGGCGCGAAGACCTAGACTTCTCTAAGGAACTGAAAGCTGAGCTGGAGAACGCCATGGAATGTGGAGCTGTAAAATATAATCCCAAGATTTCGGTTAATCGTAGTCCTTGAGTTTCCTGGGCATAATCATTTTCTATTAGACTAGAGCCTAGGTTACAGTTAGGCCAGAGGTTAAAAGGATTAGGCTATTAGGAAGGAGGATTTGCAGTAGGTTAAAGGGGGTGATTGCCTTAGAGGGTCAGGATATTCCTAGTTCAGAAGAAAAGTACTTCTGATGTAATACATGAGATTATCCCTCAGCGTAGCCCTATAGTAACTGGATAAGTGTGAAGATCTTTCCATGTGATCATTGGTACATTACTAGTATGGTTGTTAAAGCTTATAGTAGGCATACAGATCTGCTAAAGAAATGTAGTCACTTGATTACTCTAATTAGGGTAATCATACCTCTAAAGGCCCCCAGGATAGACCAGAGTCTGGCGTCAACTAGGTGATATGCATGATTTTTGTGGCTAGACATTAAAGTGGAGAGTTCTTAGCACTGCATAGTGTACTATAGTAATACTTGAATGGTTAATTACCATTAGAAAATTTATCATTTATTACAATTCAGTATATCAAAATTCACAGTTAATGTTGGGGTTATGGTCTTCAATTGTCATACGGTTTATTTTGGGATTCTATTTATACCTTTTCGACACGACGCCCATCACCTTTTGAGCATTTTATTACTCCACGGGTGTTAGCTTCTTTTTTAACTGCAGCCAGAGACGTTTAATGGGAGAAACAAATGTGATTAGAAATAAAATTATTAATTATTATAAAAAGCATCGGTTAATAGACAGAAAAGCATTGTTAACATTCAGACACATATATACAATACTTGTACATTACAAGAATTCATAAAAAATTTCTGGAAATAACCAAGGATACATCGACATTCAATATAGGTTTCTATAACAGCGATATACCTAGATGAACTGGAGTGAAGGTGCATTCAAGTTTCCGTTTCGTGGACAACTTAGAAATAAAGCAGTGTAGTCCTGGTTTTCAAAAGAGATAAAAAGTTTGTTTGGTTAACGACGAAGAAAAATTGACAAGATAGATAAGTCAACAAATAAGTCTATAAATATATTTCGAATAAAAGGGTTTTAAGAAGAAGTACCAGTGAATGAAAGAACCTCACTATACCGTAGAAGATAGAATCTAAGAAGGGGAAGAATCCATAGAAATTACAGGTGCATCGAGAATAGAAGTTAAGAGAGGAGATATAGGAAGAACCATCATTGAAAAAGAAATTACACTCACACACACACCACACTGGGTAATTATCTTGATTTGATGTTAAATATTTCTCAAAATCTATAAATATAATTTGTTACAATTTATGCTTTTTATATCATTAATTAAGAGCTAGGTCGGTGCAATTTTGTTTAAGAAATTAACTAAATTTTCAGGACAATAGACATAAGGTTGAATTACAGCCACTGCTGATTCAAGGACTAGCAAGATGATTCGAATGGCTAAGAGAACTACGAGCATGAACAAATTTAAACCTGGTCCAGCGTTGCCCAGTAGGGTTACGAAGAGGGGTCCAGCAATTATATTAGCCACTGCTCGGACAGCCAATGTTCTGGGACGGATAATATTACTTACTATTTCAATAATACTATAAAAAGTATTAGTGCAGGAGGAATCCCTTGGGGGACCAAGTGCGCTAGTCTGCTTTTGTATTATTAATTCACCCGTAGATTATGAATCTCAACCAAAGGGGCAGGGCAAGTCTGAGTGTTAGGATATGATTACTAGTTCTTGTGAAAATGTGCGAGAATAGTCCTAGAAAGTTATTAAATAGAATTATTGAGAATAAAGAAATGAAGATAAGGGTTATGCCCCGCTTTACCGCTTCTACCAGTTAAAGAGAAGGGGATCACCGGTTATATCAAGAGACTAGCGAAAAGGATGGTTCCTGGCCCGGATCAAAATGATCGACATCATCCTCAAGAAGTTTCTCCAGATCTGCCATCGCGAAGATCGTTACTGTGGTGAACACCATCCTCGCCTTAAACGTCGTCTCTGGAAATCTTCTGACGTTGAGATCATTCCCAAACCGGGGATTCCCCCAGAACTACCGCTGCCATTATCTTCCTGTCAGGTCCTAGTCGTGGCTTGGAATAAATTCCCGAGGACAATAAGAAGAGCACACTGGTTTGTCCGAAACGTCCAAATCCACAACAATCTTTACATCCTACCCTCTCTAGAGGAATATGCCAGACACCTGGTTAGAGCTACGTTAGAGGGAGTTGGAAAGTCGGACAATCTAGTCGTGAGCTATTTTACGCAGGTGGACTCCGACAGACCTCCGCCCCTATCTTACGTGCGGCG
Organism: Chrysina gloriosa; assembly: GCA_038088585.1. Lineage (NCBI taxonomy): Eukaryota > Metazoa > Arthropoda > Insecta > Coleoptera > Scarabaeidae > Chrysina > Chrysina gloriosa. Next base: position 57,712,268 of record CM076089.1, read on the forward strand.
GGTCCAGGGGGTAATAGAACAGTAGCTATGACGTTTGCGAAGTTATCAAATAGATCATGAAAGGGCCTTGGACTTCTCCAAGCCCGGGTCCTATAGGAAAGAAGGGCAAATCGAAGGTAATAAATCAGATGAAACAAAGAAACAAAACATACGTAGAGTTTGAAACAGTAAGCTGTATGTTAATAATAATAATGATAATAATAATAGTGTTCATTGTCCAACGATTATACCCATAACAGGAAAAATTAACAATAGATACACACATACATGTGCATACAACAAACAAGTTAAACTGATTGAATTACAAGATCAAATAAAAAATAAAAAAGGGAAAAAACAATTGAATAAATTCATTAATTCCATAAAAAAGTCATTATATAGCGCATCAGCAAAGTGGTACATAGATGGGAACGGAGAGCCATGCAGCAGCAAATTGGGCCTGGAACACGGTAAACCAAAATTAGGAGAGGAACGATCGGATATCCGGGGAACAAGGATATTAATAGAGGAAAATAAATCCGAGAAATCAATGAGACCATGTACGATTTTCCATAAAAATCGAGCTTCCTTGGCTTCACGGCGACTTGCTCAGGCCATCACATCATGTCTTCTCAGTAGTACTTCACAGTCAGGGTAGATGCCATCCATTTTAAAAGATAAATGTTTTAAAAAGCATCGTTGCACCTTTTCAATAGATAGTTGGAGATAAAGAAAGAAGGAAGACCAAACTGGTGAAGCATATTCCAATTTGCTGATGACAAAGCTAAAGAACAAGGTTTTAAGCAACGAGGTACTACTGAAAAATTTACGGGTTCGTAACACAGAACCCAATGCCCTAGATGCAGAAACACAAATATGGTTAATGTAAGGTGCAAAACTATAGCGGGAGTCAAATAAAACGCCTAGGTCCAGTACACTATCAACTTTAGGAAGGGCAGAATCTAGGATGGAATAGGTTGACTCCATGGAGTTAACCTTTTAGCGAAGGAGACAGAACAGCATTTTTTGTATTTAATTTCAGTTTATTTACTGAACACCAACGTACAATAATATTTAAATTTTGCTGTAAAAGGATCATATCGCCCCATATCTTAATAGTATGCTAGATCTTGATGTCATCCACATAGGCGAGAACGGGAACAGATAAAGACACTAACAAGTCATTAATGAAAAGGACAAATACTAGAGGCTACAAATGAGACCCCTGTGGAACACCAGAAGACGAATGAAATTCGAAAGATTTGTAGCTATTGTAAAAGACATGGTGGGATCTGTTGCTTAAATAGGATTTAAGAAGACGCAGCAAAGAAGGACCCATTCCAAAAGCAGATAACTTGCCAAGTAAAATGCGATGGTCTAGTACAGGGGTCTCCAAACTGCGGCCCGCGGACCAAATCCCGCCCGTCACTGTCTCAATCAGGTCCGCGACAGCTAATAGCTTATTGTTGTTGTGATAATTTGGATAAAAAACACAGAATGATAATAATTCGGATTTATTTACTTGCTAGGTAAAGCTTAATGACAAGTATAATACGCAGAAAACTCACTGAAGCAATCGGTATGGCCCCAAGGCTGAAAAGTTTGGAGACCCCTGGTCTAGTATATCTAGTATATCACTACTGAGTTCCGTGTATATAGCATCCACCTGTCCACGAGTATCATACTGTTCACTAAGAAACTGACAAATTGTTACGAGGTTGGTAACGGTGGATCTCCCACCAACAAAACCATATTGGTAGGGTGAGATGTAGGATTTTCTATTGGTATACAAACAAGTATAAATAATGCTTTCAAAAACTATAGCAAAATTTGACAAGATTGCTATTGGTCTATAATTGTCCACATATGAAACATCATCACGTTTAAAGACAGGACTTAATCTAGCTCACTTCCAAACTGTGGGAAAAGTACCGGCTCGAATAGCCATATTAATAACCAAGGCTAGAGGTTTTCCCAAAGCAAATCTCGCATTGTGCAACAAGAAAACTGGGAATAGAATGGTCACCAGCAGTATTTTTTGTGGAAATTTTGCCAGCACACGTATTACTTCTTCCTCCAGAACAGGCAATAATGTGAAAGGTAAATGGTTTGAGTATTCATCGTTTAAAGTAAAATTAGTCGTAGAACAGTATGTTGATGTAAATTTATTGGCAAAAGCATTAAGTATGTTGCTGGACACTCACTCCCACTGGGCTAAACGACAAATTTTATTTTCTCGAAAATGCTCGAGTAGTGCGTCGTATCCGTTTACCCAAAAACACTCGATACTAATTACCGATCACTACGATGAGTTTCGTCGAAATCGCACCAATCGCCGTCGCGATGCCTCCTCATCAGACAGTATTCTCGGACGCACGAATATCTTGCGCCTACGCGGACTCTTACGTGTCAAAGTTTTACCTTTGATGATTGCCTCTTTGACAAAATCCGAAAAGACGGGCAACCGTCCCGTGCGTGCGGGTGCCAAAATGTTGTGTTGGGAATACGCGACCTTAGATATCAACCCGCGCACACGTATATATGTATGTAGATATATATCTCTCGATCTGATCTCCGAGATATGACCCTACACGCATAAACGCAACGATCGCGTTAGAATATAGGCTGGAACGTAATTTAATAAGGACTCGAAGCGTGTAATTATAACGGCGCGAGTTTCGCCGCCTCGCAAAAGGTTACAAAACGCACGCTTCGATACGTGGCCCTATCCGCGTTTAGACGTTGGAAAAAATCGCAAACGCAAGGTTGAAATCCGAACAGGATTCTCGAACGGCGATTAATAAATACCTTAATCGATACGCGGCGCGCTTATTTTATCTGTGGATCTCAGGAACAGGCGTTTCACTAGGTCGAGGCGAGCATTATCAAAAAAATGTCTATTGTCAAATTCGGAAAGAGATGGTTTGAAGATTGCCTTATTGCTAGTGAAACAGATGTCACTGAAATTAATTAATCTCTGTGGTGAGTTTACCGATGTGATAAGGTGCCACGCACTGTAGTATAACACAGATTTGCTGGCAGTGATGTTTAAAGTATCACTGGCTTCGCCAGCTGTTCGTTGATGAGCATCCGTTAGATAGTATTCAGAGCAGAGGCATCACCGATTTTAGTGGTACTGATACTAACTTTACGGGCCCATGCTGACATAGTCCTTCAAAGATGAAACTTGTGGTATTCTACAGCAAAAAATAAGCATAAAAACTGAAGACTAGGCCGTTTTAAGTCGTTTGTGAGTACTAGCGATTTCATTTGCTTGATCGAAGGAGATTGATATCTTCTTCAAAATAGCTAAACCCATGACTGTAGGGTATCTAGGGGGCTTTTGTATATATCCTTATCTCTCGCACCTATCTAAAACCTCGTAAGAAAACCGGATAGGCGCGGTTTAATATTATAGTTTCCTTCTCCTTTCTTGAGTTCACACCCTCGAGGCACTCTATCGTTGCTTCCCTCTTTCTAGTGGCTAGGGTCTCTCGCTGCGGTACATTGGCCCTTTTGTATCACCTCTCCTTCATCCTCTCATGTTTGTGCCCCCGTAATCACTTGCAGTACACTAGTCGGAGCTGCTCTGAATGTTCTTGAGCAAGCTAGCAGAGAGGGCCCTTGCTCCGCCATGAAATGCCTCTTGACTCTGCAGTCCTTGGCTCTTTCCCCCAGATCTCTGCGCCGGATATGAGTATTGACCCCAGATACCGTTCGTCTACACTTTCCCTAAGTTCTTGGTCCACTCACCAGGTTCTTCCTACTACAACGTAGGTTCCCTGGTCATTTCCAGAATCTTCCCTCTTTTCGTCTTGGCGTGCTCCACCCAGTTGCCCGCGGAGTGCAGAGCTACATCGAGGTACGTGATAGATGCACTGTGCCCTCGTGCTAATTACTAGTTTTTTGAGTAGTGTTCATTCATTCTTCAAAACGCTGTACTTTAGCCCGTTCCTTACGACTCAGACTCCGCAACGTTCCCAACCCCTCTTCCAAAGCTTCTCTATCTTCTTGACGCTCTTGGCTCCAAGTACCAATACCTGGTGGTCCAGGTACGCTAGTCCTTTTACCGTTGAGATTGAGGAATAAGCAGCCATATGACAACGCCGCGCTTGACGATCATCGCCGAGCGGCGTTCAGGTCGCATTGGAAGAGCTGTCGAGCCTCGCTCTCTCGCTAGTCTCTTGGGAAGAACTGCGCGCTGTAGTGTTAAAATTTATTGTCTCCATATTGCGTTATCAAAAGGACATCCGTGTATATATCCGACAGTACAGTATTGGGTAAAAGTAATAAAACATAATAACACTAGGGAAATGATCCACAATAAAAATTAAACGTGCTCATCGTATGGAAGAGATGCCCTCGCTATATTACATGGCCAACTAGTCGCTCGTGCCGCACGGTATGGACACACGAATGAATTGTATGATACTACGGCAATTTACAAGTGCTAAATTCGTTGCCAACTTAAATTTGTTATCACATAATTAAAACTTCACACTTTGAAAATTGCTATTCCACAAAATGGTGGCGTTAAAATAAAGCAATGACAAAAGAGAGTCAATACCTACATGGCCTGCTTCCGAAATACACATGACGAACATCTTCTTCGATACACTGCTAGAAGGGGTGCTTTTGTTGGATTTTTCTCATCTTGAGGCAACCCGAGCAACCGATTCGCATTCATTTTCGAGTTGATAGTACTAAAACTACAATTCCTCACCGCATCAAAGATTATGTTATCGATCGATCTATCAACGAAAATTTAAACAAAATAGAACCGTCCGCTTTTCGATCATAATAAATCAAAATTCGGGGGTGAAACTCACCCTTTTCTCCTTACACCACGAGACACATTCCGTCGAGCTCCGAAATCTTCGCGGCGACAAACACCTGAGACGATAAATATTTTTAAATACGTACATACGCATCGAGTAGCGTAGACTTTTCGGTAGACTTAATCACGTTCGTAAGTAAGGCGGTCATGGGAGCGGACCGCTTCAAATGTTTCGGATCGTGAGCGCGCATAGCCGAGCCGATTCAGAGACAGGATGAGTCTTTTCACCACCCAACTTAAATAGAAAACGGCGTTGAATGGGTTAAACGGTGCGCGGGTGAGGCTCAGGTGCTCGTTTTTGTAAAGGATTCGTTTTTTCCTCTTTCTTTTTGTTATTAATTATGTTAAAGTTTCAATAATTTTTTATTATCGTGTTGGTACGTACGTACGTAGGTTACGCGTACGTACATTGTATAGGATTTCCTTCTTGACGAGGTCTCGGATAAAAGAAGAGGATGTCCTTTATGAGAGATTCGAACGATGCGATGTATTGCGTTCGTATTTTAGTGCGCCTCAATGGTACTAAATCGAAAATTTACATTCCCGAAGGTGTACGATGACGTTTTCAATAGAAGTATAAGAAGTCCAATAGCATTATAATTTAATAATTAGTAATGACGAAATATGCTACGTGCGTTCCATAAATGAAAAATACCGGAAGACTGCGCGGGAAGAGTTCTTAAGACTCCTGACGGACAAGGCAGAAACACAGCGTTCAGGAAGCAGGTGGCCATCAGATTCCTTCGGAGAGACTTGTTGACCCGCAGAAACGACAGGGACTAGCTGCGATTCCAAAGGAATTGGATACTTACTTTCCTCCTGCTCCGACACTGATCTGCAATGAGGGGGATTAAACACACAGAACAAAGCAAGAAATGAAACTAAATCGTTAGTTGCGTAGAGCGTTCCTTAAGTAAAGATGAAATTTAACCTTCTGTCTACCACGTGGGTCCAATGGACCCACTCTGACATTCTCTTACCCAATTAAAATCACTTTTTCTTTCTGGTTTTAGGACTTTGTCTAAATTGACTTGTACCATTCTGCTGCGGATTGATTTGAAGTAATTATTGGTATGAATTTAGTTAGCACTAACTACCGCGTGGGCCCAGTCGACCCCGTAATACATTCCCGCAAGTGAGTAAGAAACGACAAATACAAGAAATCAAGCCACAACTAGTGATGCAGCCGAATTACCAACATCTCCAAGAAAAAAGGCAAGGTGCAGTGTACGTCCACCTAAGAAAGATAGGAAGACAAAAACAGTGTGTGCAACGTGCAAACGAAAACGTATGTGGGGCACATGCATCGGTAATATATAATATGTAACATTATATTCTGATTGGTTCCTGCGGCAACGAGGCTCTAAACGGAAATCCTCTCGAGGAGAGGAGAAAGGAACGGTACGTTTCCGTGCATTGATTCGTCAGTTTTAACACATATATCGGACAAAAAACTTAACTATTTGGCGATCTCGGGTAGCTAACACTAACTACTAGAATTGCTCAATTTGCGCCAACAGTAGGGGAAGGCGGGGTATGGTGACGAATGGGGAAAGGTGACGAATTTAGTGTTTCCCACAGTATAATAGTCCCCTAGTGATGGAAAATGTTATTCTCTAAGATAAACAAGCGTGTGTGCACGTTGAAGCAAGGTTTGATAAAAATTTCGTGTACATGGTATTTTATTGTAATTTATGATGGTCAAAATGCAGGGAATCCGCATTCTACGGTAAGTTTTTCAACTTGTTTATTATAATATTCTGAAAGTACAACTTAATATCTACCAATTCATAGGAGATCCATTTCTTTTCCAATTGTTTTGGTTAGTTGTAAACGTTGTTTTGATAAAAATGTAAAGGGGAAAGATAACGAATTTTAATCACCATTTCAGATTTCTGATTCTGCGATACCACCTATTGCAAATGATTGTCCTGCAAACCAGCACCCTCTACCACAATCCCCCTCCCAAACTATCTGTCAATCCATCGATCTATCTCCATCTACTTCTTCCGCCCTTCCTCCACTTCTGGCAAATAAAAAGACCGCCAGAAAACCAAGAATGAAATTGCCGTTGTTTCTTTTATCAGGAACTCCTGTAAAAGAAGCGTTGGAACAGAAAATAAAGGAGCAAGAAGAGAGAGAGAGCTAAAAAGACAGAACAGATTGACTGAGAACACAAACAAAAAAGCGCGACGTCATTTGAACTTCCCTTCATTTTCTGATGACGGGCTACCTCATCCCGTACCTTACATCGGCACTGATCATATGAACCTGCCGGATTTTGAAGAAGACAAATTGTGCATCATATGCTCGGAAGAAGGCAAGGGCGAACTGTGGTACCAGTGCTTTAAGTGCTTCAAATGGGCTCATTCTGAATGTTCCGGATGGGATCAGAGAGTGGCTAGCCATAGGCCCTATAAATACAACTTTTACACTTAAAGTTTCATTTCATTTTAAAGTTTCAAAGTTTTATAGAAGTTCTTTTTCTTCTTTTATCGAAGTTACTTATTAATAAAGGTATTTTTATGTTTTCAAATCCCAGGTTTTGTTCGTCAAATCCATAGCTGGGGTAAGATGACGAAAATTACATTTCTTGGGAAGAACCATGTCTCGTCCCTTTCAAGATGAAAGAGGCAATTGAGAAAAATGCCTGGTATTAGTAAGACATGGAAGAAGTTCTCATAAAAATTCTTAAATCCATTTACAGTGGCCCGGAAAAATCGTAGAAGCTTTACCTCGTCATCTTACCCCGCCTTCCCCTACTACAACTATCTAAAACGACTGTACTAGAATAGCAACATTGCGCTATACGACTACAAATAGCTTCATACTATACATTGAAACTATTAGGTATTATGAATTCGAATACCGCAATGTTGCTATTGTTGTACAGTGGTTTCGGATAGTTGTAGTACAATTGGGGGAAATTGAGCAACTCTACTAATTATCGAGGAAGCGAAGCAAAAGCCGGATTTCTTGAACGATAAAACCGAAAGTTGCGGTGTAAAAAATAGAAAAATAGGCTTTAAGAGAAAATCGTGTTAAAATGATATATAAAGTACAAATGTTTTCAAAAGTATGAAAAGAATTTGGAATTTAGGAAAACCTTTCGAAAGGTTGTGAAAAAGAGGAAAGTACCAAACGATAAACTTAGACTCTAACAAATAATGATTCCGAAGGCTTGACGGGCCGGAGGGATAAAGTAAATAAAAATCACATATAATGCAGGGCCTTTGCATCTTCTTTCCAAATTTCAAGAAATCCTAGAAGCAATCGCATGCTGAGAAAACATTCCCCTTCCTATACTCACGTCAAAATGAAAGACGTATACTATACTATATAAATCGGTCTCACAGACCGTATGCGTGAGTATAGGAAGGTTAAGAAATCGAATCAAGCAGATTTCCTACTATAACTTTTTCTTCTCGCTGGAACACCGGTGCGAAATCCATTATTATAAGAATCTATCATAATAGCAAGCAGGCGCCCGTTCAAGGCTTTCTAGACGAGCAAGTGGGTTGCCGAACAACTAGACCGAATAGATCGCGGATTTTTTTCTTCGCTTTGTAAGTAGTTACGTAGTCGGAGCGCGCTAGCCTGCCATTGGCGTGCTTATTAATCGATCTTTGGCGAAATGTGTCGCGTCGTCGCTGCGAGGGACGCGGTAGGTGTGTTCGGGACACCTCTAACGCGGTCGCGTTAAGAATTAATGGCCTCGATACTTCGATAATGGCCGAGGGAGCTCCGTTCCGTGTCAATCTTGCGGAAGAACGAGAAAAGAAACGGTCAATTTTGATGCGAGGCGACCGGTACCGATGGTAGAAACTTGTTTCGAAACACAATAAATATCTGAAAAAATTGATAAAATGTGTAAATTCTGGAAGCGTTACATATTCATACATACGTAAAAATACAAATCTTCATAACAAAGATGTCGGTCCTATTGGATTCTCTGTACTTTTTGATCTATTCGCTATATTAATGATGACGTCAAGTGTTGAATTGGTAACTAGATACGTACGAAGTGACACACATAAATACGTAAAAATACGAATCTCCGAAATAAAGATGTCGGTCCTATTAGATGCTCGGCACTTTTCGATCTATTCTCTATATTAATGATTGCGTCAAATGTTGAATAGGTAACTAGATGCGTACGAAGTAACACACATAAATACGTAAAAATACGAATTTCCGAAATAAAGGTGTCGGTCCTATTAGACACTCGCCACTTTTCAATCTATTCGCTATACTAATGATGACGTGAAATGTTGAATGGGTTGCGTCTATGTATCCAAACAAACGCCACACAAACAGGATACAGATGTTCTCGAAACTACGCAATCCTAAAGCTGCTTCAGAAGCAAATAAGAGTCTAAATATTAGTATTTTATGTGAGAGTATGTGAAATTTTATTTCACTTTTTTTGGTAGTATTTAAAACTCTCTCCAACCTCTTGTAAATTATTTTTCAAATTGTTTTCAGTCGTTTCTGACTTATCGAGGGCGCTATACCAATAATTATCTCCGTTCATCAGATGGAGGCACCGTTATGGTGTTAAAATCTTGAATGATGAACGTGTATATAACATCTCTCCCTCCGTGATAATTATTGGTATATGTAATGTAGGCCGCAGTACGGTCCTTGCACAACTTTTTATAAGAGGTGCCAAATAAATACATCTCAGTGAGATAATTTATGTGAGAGTATGTGAAATTTTATTTCACTCTTTTTGGTAGTATTTAAAACTCTCTCCAACCTCTTCTAAACTATTTTTCAAATAGTTCTGATTATACGAAGACTTAAGATATAATTTACAATAGTAGTAGTGTTCGGGAGCGAAATCAGTGTTTCGGCAATCGCAATCGTCATCATCAATATTTCCTCGTATTTCCCTACCAAAGATATGTTTTTTATTTTAATGCTTTAGTCGCATTGTACTACATTCATGACCAGAGGTTGGTCGGCGTTTTGGAGAAACTTGGTTTGTTAGAATTGTATTGCTTACGTGAGTGAGATTTCCAGCATTTGACGGATTACACCGACTGGCAGGTGTAATGCCTTGAAATTGCCGACGAGTTAAGACATTACATTTTGATTCATTACTCAAGTCATCTGTTTCCAGAAATCTAAGTCTTTATGCAAATGCTCTTTGGCGAGAGCCAATTTTTTCTAATATTTTCTTTTTCAATAAGAAGTCTTATTTTGATATGTAAAAACGAGTATTTTTAAGCGAAATCAACGGATGTTTATTTAACCATTCGTATACACTAGGGGTCCAGTGGACCCCAACGCCAACTGTCTCAATCAACAGGTTTCAATATGAAACCTGTAAGAGCCAATGCGGTCAATTTTTCAAATAAATACCTTTTTTCAAGGACTCATTTCGCACTATTTTTTTCATAAAAATACAGTATGTTAACAGTATTTTCGTGCAAGTTCCATTTAATTATCTATAAAAATAACGCAGTTGTGATTTTTGAATAAAAACGCGGTTTTTCACGACTTCTCTCATTGTCGTACATATTTGAGAACCTTAATTTCTCTTTAAATTTTTTATTGTAATCCTATAGCATTCTAGATAGTTTGAGCTACGTTTTCTCGTTTGTTTCATTCAAATCAGATGAATAGTTTTCTTATAATAAGCATTCAAAAATCGATGGGGTTCCCTGGACCCCGTGTGTATGGCCCGGGATTTTCCGGTGGTGTGTATACCAAGGGTTAATTGTAAAGAGGAGGGTATGCCATTATAATGGAAAATAATATCAGCCCAATGGCCGCCACGGCTATGCTTGCACGATATTATTCTTTTCATGAAATTTTCCATCATCAATTCGCACATTTGTGGCTGTATGTCCTCAATAACTTCACGAATTCCATCTTTGAGGTCTTGAATCGATTGTGGGCAATTGGCATAGACCTTATCTTTCACGGAGCTCCAAAGAAAAAGTCCAAAGGTGTTAAATCACAAGATCTCGATGACCAATTGTGATCGCCTCTTCGAGAAATCACACGGTCATGAAACTTTTCACGCAAAACAGCGATGGTATCGTTACTTGTGTGGCATTTAGCGCCTTCTTGTTGAAAATAAACGTCGTCCACATCAGTATCTTCTAATTCCGGCCGTACAAAATCACTAATCATCGTTCGATAGCGCAATCCATTCACCGTAACAGTTGCTCCAGCCTCATTTTCGAAAAAGTAAGGTCCAATGACCCCGCCAGACAAAAAACCACACCAAACAGTCACACGTTGAGGATGGAGAGACTTTTCAACAATAATTCTTGGGTTTTCCGAGCCCCAAATGCGACAATTCTGCTTGTTAATCTAGCCTCCGAGGTGAAAATGGACCTCACCACATGATCTTTCGATGAAATTCTGGGTCAGTTTGATGCATTTCAAGGATCAGGAAAGACACGACGTTGTTGACGGTTCGTAGGCTTCAGTTCTTGTGTTAACTGAACTTTAAAAGCTGTAAGACCTAAGTCTGTATGGAAAATACAGTGTAATGTCGTTTGTGGAATGCCCAATTCCAAAGATCGACGACAAATGGACAAACTTGGGTTTTCTTAACACTATGGACTACAACAGCAATATTCTCATTTGTTCTTGAGCGGCGTGCACGAGTTCGATTCTTCATATCACTAGCTTCTCCCAACAGCTCAAATTCTTCCACCAGTTTCACAATTGCTGGCCGACAAGGTGCTTCATGACGACCCAAAAATGCATTAGCTTTGCGAACTGTGACCGCAAAATTTTCACCATTTTTGTAGTGAATTTTAATAATATCAATGCGTTGTTGAAGCGTATATCGTTCCATTTTTATTAATGGCGTAGGTTTTATTTGTCATCTGTTAAGTAGTTACAGGTTGAGTCATGACAACTGTTAAAATGGCGAGTTATTAAAAATGAAACGTCTTATTGGAACAGCCTTTATCATGGTACTCCTCCATTCTGAGTTGCCAGAAGCAAAGGGTCGGATTTGTCAACCTGAACAATTATTTGTCGGGGTAGGTGCCGTCTTTCTTGGCTTATTGCGAAGTATGTGGTTGAAAGTTAAATTTTTTATAGTATTGGATAGCATTCTTCACCTTACGGCGACGGTTTCATTACCTCTGCAACGTTTTGGTATTTTTCGACGCATTCAATATGATCTTTCTCACGGAGAGTTTTCTCATTAATATTGATTATCAATATTTTATTGAGATTAAGTTAAAAATACCTTAGCAAACTATTGGCACGCATTTCGGACGGAAGATCGTCCTGTAAAGAGCCAATTTTCAAACACATGGCACATTTTTGTAAGTAATTAGGGGTTGACCTTGTGATACCAATGCGCTTTGTTCGCAAAATACGCACTTATTTATTTTGTGCATGCAGCATTGCTGGACAGATAACAGGGCTATTTTACCATATAAATCGCAAATATAAACCCGGCGGTTCGATATCGTGGTGGCTTTATCTAGATTTTGCTGATTCTGCGACACTCCATAACCTTCCAAGGGATATAGCCGATGTTTTATCGCATGGTACTCGCCCCTATTCCAAGTCGTGCTGCCATATACCGGATAGAGGGATGCCTCTTATCGTGTTAAATTCATCTTTCTGCGACTGTTCGTGGTCATCCTTCTTTTTCTGAGACTTACGTAACATTCAACGGTGATTACACCCAAGTTAGTCGAAAAATATTTCCCAAGATTTCAAGAGGATTGGGCTGATTTGGACAGACTCCATTACTTTTCCCACGTCGTAATCCAGTAGCTCGATTAGAGGCATGATTTTTATCGTGTTCAATTCATCTTTCTGCTACTGTTTGTATTGTTTTAGGATATTCGGTTTCGTTTTTATTCCATTTTACCTTTTTCTTCTGCATCATTCAAAGGTGAATAGCCCATGAGTTTGTCAAGAAATATTTCACAAGGTCTGAAGCCGATATTGCAGATTTCACGAGGGATCCAACCGATGTCTTACCGCTTGGTACCGCTTGCTCCCTTTTGTACCTCATAGTGCCCTACTTGGTTACAGTGTTTCTGGTTTTGGTTTGTGTCAAAAAATGCGACGATTTTAGATCCATCGAGTTTATCTTCTTTAAATCTCCGAAATTGGACAACGCCTGGCAAAATTTATAACAGTCCCGAATTTGCTACATTTTGTTCAACCCGAGGAAGTGGTGGTAGATATAACGTTTTGCCATGCCTCAAGGGACATTTACTTTTATACCATTTCACCTTTCCTAAAATCGCGAACTGATCAGAAAATCGGTTTCATACCCATCTGATTCAGAAGAACTTAAATTAGCACGACACCACAGATACATAAACGCGTGAGTTATTCAGAAATGCATATCGCTCAGAAATTTTCATAACAAGTCATACTTTTTCTAAGTAGGTGATTTCCTGGCAGATACGTACGTATCAACAACTCGCATCAACTTTTAGTTATTGTCGTCTTTATTAACTTGCATTATCTAGGTCTGTTTACACAAGTTCTTCGAACGATCCGAAAATACGCTTTCGCACGAACGTTAGGCATCCGATATCTCTACAAGGCGCGCGTATCTGTCTAAACTGGTGAATAATAAGTCGATTATGCACGCGTATGTAGACGTGCAGTGGTGATATCAATTAAAAGCAAACGTCGGCAGATGTTTTCGAATAAATATACGCATCTGTCAATAAATCATATTTCCGCGACCCGCTGGCTGTTTAACAATGATTCACGTCGTCGATCAATTAATTACGATAACAACAACGGAAGATGAGGACGAAGAGAAAAGAAAGGAATCAAAAAAGGCAAAGAAGATTTCATCGCCCGACGGCTCGGGTGTCTTGAATTGCCGTACTTTAAACATATGGAGACGGATCGAGTTCCCTTATCGTTTCTCAGTAACGCGCGGTCTTTGATCGAAATAACATTATTGTCTGGAAACATTTATTTGTCATTTTTCACGAAAGTTCGTTAGTTTAGCGTTGCAAAATAGCCATAAAGAAACCAGTAATAGGTCGATTGAAACCGACTAATTACTTAACTTATTACGTGCTTTCTTTCACAAGGACGCCTCGAAAGCTTGGCACCACCGCATCTTAAACACTCTCGAAAATACGGCGTCTAGGAATCCAGGTAGCCCACGTATCAGTTAACAAGCAGAAACGGCTTCTGTTAGTACAGCGTAGGGTGCGGGTCGAAGGTTAGCTCCTCAAAAAGAGTGTGCAAAAGCGTCGTCATCTTGCAAACAAAGGAACTCAGGGGGTCCTTGAAGGAATAAATTAGAGAAACCACTTCAACCTTACCTAAATCTTAACAATAAAATCTATGGAAGGGATGGAGGGTATTAAATAAAATAATGCGAAAGGGATTGAGCTGAAATAAAATAATATGAAAGAGGTTGAGCTCAAATAAAATGCGCCGGCTGATGGTGCAACTAAAGTATGAACGCTATTGATTCGGTAATATATCAAAATTAGGCGTTCTTCTACATCGGCGAATGTAAGAATGAGATTAAACTTCACGACGGTTCGTTAAACGGAAGGGGCGGTTCGCAAAATTATCTGAAATTGCCTCACGGATATTGTGTCCGATTGGATTAAGGAAAATGGCGCAAGGACAATTAAATAAAGGTTAACAAGTGACAAGTTAGCAGTAATTTTGAAACGAGTTATATAATTTACCGGTAAATTTCTATGAAAATTTCTAACAGCAACGTTGTTATTCATAATCTAAACCCAAACAAATTCGTACGCAAAGTAGATTAAATTTACAGATAAATATCAAAACGAAAAGAACAATGAAATGTCAAATAGCAACATTAAATACTACTTTGCCAAAATGACAAAACAACAAAATCTGTAGAAGTGAAGGAGGGTGTTCAATAAAATAACATGAAAGGGGGTTGAAATATTATATTTTTGTCACAGCCGTTAAAATATGGTGCAACACGTAACGCGTACGATGCGCGAAGCGCTATAAATAGGCCGCCGTAATCTTGCGAACAAAGGAGCTAAAGGCTTCCTTGAAGGGATAAATTGGAGAAACCACTTCAGCTTTACAAAAATCCTAACAACCAAATCTGTGGAATTAATGGAGGGTGTTAAACAAAATGATGTGAAAGAGGTTGAGCTCAACTAAAATTTATATGAAAGAGGTTGAGATCAAATAAAATATATATGAAAGGGGTTGAAATATCGAATTTTTTACAGCATTTAAAATATTGTGCAAAACAGAACGCCTATAAACGCGCGACAAGCTGTTATTAGGCCGTCGTAATATAGCGAACAAAGAAACTAACGGCGTGCTTGAAGGGATAAATTAGAGAAACCACTTCAACTGTACCAAAACATATTAACAAATAATCTGTGGAAAAGAAGGAGGATGTTAACTACAATAACGTAAAAAGGGGTTGAGCTCAAATAAAATTTATATGGAAGGGATTGAAATATCGAAGTTTTGTTACAACCGTCACTATATTGCACAACACACAACGCGTTGGGCCCGACAAGCGCTGTCACTGGGCCGTCGTAATCTTGCGAACAAAGAAACTAAGGGCGTCCTTGAAGAGATAAATTGAAGAAACCCTACCTTATTGAGGATGCAAGTCTGAAAGATATTGATGCCTGTTACAGCTGGTTTAACATTGTTGAGGGGTGAGTCGAGTGATTCCGTTCGAGATTAAAAGTGAGGCCAGGCACATTCAGTAGAAATTCTCGAGGGGAGGACGAAGCGACGTTTCCTGAATACTTTCAATGCAAAAAACTTTATACGGACTTTTACTTTGCGATTTCGACGAAGCAGAACGGTACAAATATATCGGTAATTTTCACCAATTTTCGGTATTCACAGGAACTAAGCCACATAACACTTCCTAATTTCCTTTCCCCAAAAGAAAATGGGCCGGGAGGTTCCTAACTGATATATGTCAAAGTGAGGGTTCCTAATTGACGTATAGTATGTCCCGATCGAAAAATCTATTTTTAGCGTCGCAAAAAACCGACAAAATAAGTGTAGTACGGTCAGATCCTATGATATTCAATAGGAAATAAAACAAATAAATAATACGGAAATAAAACCGAATTTGAAGTTTTCCAGAACACCTCCTTCACACGACAAATCAACGATCCGATTTTTCCATATTTCTTTCAAAAGTAAATATTTCCACGTATCGTATTCGCGATTCGATTTAATCTTGAATCTGATTTAAAGCGCCCACACGAGGCCGAAACGTAATCTTTCAGTAATTTACTTTATCCTCGATTTTTTCGGCCCGAATGTTTGCGTCTTATCGTTTTCGCGAGCGCTCAAATATTGGTAATTTTTGGCGATCGCATCGATAGAGAAGTACCGGTAATTACGTGGATTATGTAATTTTCAATGTCAATTTGACCTTATGTATGCACATGTGCGGAAATTTTACAAAATAAATAAATATTTGATGTTTGTGCTTAACGCATTACGAGAAGATCGATTTAATTTAATTTAATTTAATTTAATTTGATTGAAGGATGGGCGTTTCCAGATTAAAATATTTTTCGGTTTGATCGATGAATAAAAAAATTTGATCTGTTCTAGTAGAAGAAAGAAGAAATTGTTCCACATCTACCGTTATGCCAGCTTCATGGTAGCTTGATGCGGGAGACGATCCCGATCTAGCCGTGCCAAATAGCTCACCACTGGATTATTCGACACTCTCAGCCTCTGAAGAGTTGACTGGAATGACTCTACAGCGTACCGCTGCGGGATGAGACTTGTAGATTTTTAAGTAGTTGGGCATGCTGGATACACGTAGATCATAATTCTGAAGGAATCTAGGGTCCCTGCCTAGTTTGGAAACTATCACGATGTCGAATGTCTTCTGAACTTAGGAAAAGCCGCCTAGGGTGTCGATGGTGTTGAGTATCTTCGAGGCCATAGATTTGGGCGACTTCCTGGATATCGTGTTGGTGATTTCATCATGGTCCCGAACCTGATTGTTCTTCAACATTAGGGAGACGTGCCATTGTATTCCTCAGGTCTTCATCGGAATCTTCCTCTTGCGAAAATCTCTACCCTACCAGGGTTGTCACCAGTCACCCCTGAAGTGGTATGCTAGGTACTGATAAAGCGTTGAACTTCAGAGTGACGGTGTCCACAGTGAGTCATCCTGGACCGACAGAGAGGGAACTTTATCCGAACGCTGCTGCCTTCTATAGACCTACAGTTTGGCCCTAAATTGTGCCGGCGTAAAATCGGGCCTGATAATACCCGACGGATACCCAATACGCTGTGCCCTCTTTTTGAGTTTCCTCTCCTCCCGGAGCAACGCCCTCAAGTCAGCAGACAAGATTGGAGGAGTTGCCCTCAATACAATGTGGCATCTACCAATGCGTTTCCAAAATTTTCTAAGCTGCTATAAAGAATGTTTAAACTTTGTCTTCAGGATTGGCGGTTTTGAGACAAGCAAAAAAATGTGTAAGAGACGACACTTTTTCGTAATGTTACAACGAATTTGTTTCTTTCTTGTTGATTCTATTTGGAAATACACTGTATATATTTATGTACGTACATATACAGAACGTCTCATGACATGACTACCACAGCTTGAGGATATGTTACTGAAGTAATTTCAAGTTAAAAATGTCTAACAAACATCTCTATCATAATTGAGCTACAAGCATTTGAAGTTTTAGATAACACAACTAAATACAGGTGTCACGCACCGCAGCAATAAAATATTATCGAAAATCATTTGAAAACAAGAAGTTCCTTTATCGAATTAGTTGTTCAAAATGTGAACTCAATTGCTAGCATAGTCTAACTCTTCTTAGAATTGAAGGGGTAATTCTGCTAACAGTCTCACAAGGGGAACGCCAAGATTGTGAATAACGGATTTTGATGGGTCCCGAGTATGTTATACAGGGACCTCCCCGAAGACCTGGCTACTAGATTTTGTAGGCATTCGCCCTAGTTTTCGAGAAAATTACAAAAGCCCTTTCCGCCGTACTCTGTATACTATTAATGTTAATAATTTCGTAACATAACGAGTGTGGTGCAGTGGGTAAGATATACACTTGCTGCGCTGACGGTACGTGTTCAAATCCTACTATTGGACTTTTTCAATCAAATATGCATCATGGTGTGTATTTTAAATTTCACAATCAAATCTTATAATTAAATCGTTTTATTCGCTATCAGTTTCCCCGCTCTCTACGCTTATACAAGATTCCGCATGATACCTGTCGTAAAAAGACATATTAATTTTATTGATAAAATTACCACGGCAAAATTTTGCATGAAATGAAATATATTAAATATCATATGCGTTGAGATTGAAAAGAAAAATTCGGTGATAGGATTTGAACACGTATCGTCCGCGCAGCAAGAGTACATCTTACCCACTGCATCACACACATTATGTTACGAAATTATTAACATTAACAGTATACAAAGTACGGCGGAAAAGACTTTTGTAATTTTTTCGAAAACTAGGGCGAATGGCTACAAAAGCTGGTAGCTAGGAACTCCAGATGGATCCCTCTATAACATATTCGAGATCCATCAAAATCCGTTATTCACAACCTTGACGTTCCCCATGTCAGTATCAGTTCGAGCAGTTTCTGCAACATCCATAATCTTAGCAACAAGTTTTTCTTTGTTCTCAAGTTTTTCTGCACAACCCAAATTTTTCAGCCTTCTGCATAAAAATAATCAAGGGGATTTAAGTCTCTGATGACCTTGTTGGACAAGGAATTGCCTAACCTCTTCCAATCCACCATTTCGTATAATTTTGGTTAAACAAAATCTGCTACTTGTCCATCAATGTGTGGAGATGCGCCATCGTGCCGTATCCACATTCGTCGTCTTACATTAAGAGGAACGTCACCTAATAATGCTGGAAGGTCATTTTCCAGGAAACGTAGCTATATACACATTCAATGCATGCTAGATAGATTTTGGGAAATTGCATGGAAAGGGACTAATCGCATTCCTTGTTTTCCCAGCAAAACATCCACACGAACGCGGATAAAAAGAAATTATCAACGTGGGAACCTAACTCGGAAAATCGGATCAAGCTGTTAGCTATTCCTCTAAGATAAGGCCCGTCTGCGTAATAACATCTGGTGCCGGTAAACTAATTATTTTTTAAACGTATCTACAGCGCGACGACAACCGACAGTTTATTTCGTTTAGGTATCCTTCGCCCGTGAAAGAAACGTATAATTTTCGACGACGCGAGCGTATGATTTTCGAAGGAACGACTCGAAGGCGATTGCACAGATATCGAATTACTACTATACGTTTCGACTTTTAGTTTAGATATGTAAATACCTTACCATACACGCGCGTTGTGGGAACCGAACGCTCTAAACACTGTTCTCCGATTACCGATCAGCCTCGATTTACGTAAAGAATAATACGTACATACGTAGGAAAAGGCGACCGGTATACGCAATTACGTCATCTATAGACTGGTAAAAACCGTAATAACACCTTCGACACCCCTTAATTTTTTACCGTTATGCCATGTAAAAACGTTTCGAATTGTGAGATCAGTAGCCCCGCTATTCGTCATCCGTAATACACGATTATTATTAGCCGGCGATTGCGAGGGCTAGAATAAGTATCGAATAACCGGGAGAGGTTAGGAGCCCAGAGTGTGTATGTATAATAAATAGTGAAACGAATGCACCTTTCACCGAGAACGACGAGCAGATGTATTTGCTGCGTCGCTACTGCGGCGGGCGCTCTTAGAAAACAATGCGAAAGAAAGGCACATCTGGATCGTGAGGGTGTACCTGAAACGATCAAACGGCGATGCGTTTACTGGAAGATTTAAGGGGACGATACGTCCTGTCGTAACTTGTAATATTGACAAAATATTGAATTGAAGTCGTGTTAAATAAAATTTAAATCAATGAAACGTCCATAATCACGGAGAGAATTATAATTTGCCTACCATTGCCCAGCTAGTAAGTCGTTGCACGGCTACTTTCCGAATTGCCCAACAAACGCACCTTCCAATGTCGTTTTGTAGAAAATCACCCAGACATATTTGGATTCTGACAAATAGTTACTCTAGTCTGTAGTACTCTAATCTGTAGCGGGAATTTTTAGGGTAATTGCGTTTTGGGGTCAAAAAGACACGAATCTTAGCAACAATCGTCCATTTTTCTAATGCGAGTGCTATTCAATCAAATTTGTACAATAAAAGAAGTTTCCTGTGGTTATCTTCGAAACGAAGAAACGCAAAGACATATATACGAAAATAGTCATCAAGGAAAATAGGTTAACAAAAAAAATCTGTTGAAGGTGTAGAATGCCTTTTGGGGATATTTAGGATGAGGATCTGTACCGCCACAGTTAATAGAACACTTGAACTAGTAATTCGAAAGAAATCTAAAGGACCCTCTCTAAAACGACTTCATAAGTTTGAGTCAGTTGTTATAATAGCCTGCAATGCAGATATAGACTGCATATTGTAGTATAGTAATACTCGAATGGTTAATTACCATTAGAAAATTCATCATTTATTACAATTCAATATATCAAAATTGACAGTTAATGTTGGGGTTATGGTCCTCAATTGTCAGACGGTTTATTTTGGGGTTCTATTTATACCTTTTCGACAGCACACCCACCACCTGTTGAGCATTCTATTACCCTACGAGTGTTAGCTTCTTATTTTAACTCCAGCCAGAGACGTTTAATGGAAGAAACCAATGTAACTAGAAATAAAATTATTAATTATAATAAAAAGCATCGATTAAAGAGAGAAAAGTATTGTAAACATTCAGACACATACATACAACACTTTTACATTACAAGAATCCATTAATTACTGGAAATAACAAGGATACATCGACATTCAATACAGGTGTCTATAACAACGATATGCCTGGATGAACTGGAGTCAAGGAGAATTAAGGTTTCCGTTTCGTGGGCAACGGAGAAATAACGTAGTGTAGTCCTGGTTTCCAAAAATAAAAATAAAAAGTTTGTTTGGTTAACGACGAAGAAAATTGACAAGATAGATAAGTCATCAAATAAGTCTATAAATATATTTCGAATAAAAGGGTTTTAAGAAGAAGTACCAGTGAATAAAAGAACCTCACCATACAGGAGAAGAAAGAATTTAAGAAAAAGAAGAGTCCATAGAAAATAGAGCCACACAGAAAAAGAAGTTATGAGAGCGGAGAATCCATAGAAAATAAAGCTGCATCGAGAAAAGAAGTTAAGAGAGGAGAGATCTGAAGAACCATCATCGAATAAAAGAAATTATACTCACACACACAACACTAGGTAATTATCTTGATTTTATGTTAAATATTTGTCAAAATTTATATATAATTTATTATAATTTATGTTTTTTATATCATTAATTAAAAGCAATTTTGTTTAAGAAATTAACTAAATTCTCAGTACAATATGACCCAATTTTGAAGATTTTGACCTTACAGGATCAACAATTTGGAGCTAGTTGCATTTGGGAGAGGTTCATTGATTTTGGAAAAGATGAATGGTCTCCTAGATTTTCAAGTTGCGGACTAATTTTGATGATTTTCGGAAACAGAAAGACAATCATTTCCAATTCGAAGGCATTTGAGGAGAAATAACCGATTTTAGAGTATTACATATGTATTGAGGCTGTAATCATAAGACTCTTCATCGGTTAGCGTGCGTCTCGAGCAGATGGGAAGATCATCTATCGTAGGCGAGGGATTCAGGTTCTCTTGCACCTGTCTGGCTGTAGCCAAGGGAGTAATCCCAAAGAAATGTAAACAACTCGCTCCAAAGCGACTTGCAAAATTTGAGTGGATTATAAGCGAATTTCCTAAGAGAGGCATGCAATAGCCTGCAGCTCAACCACAAATTGCATATGTTCCTATTTTGTAAATCTTGACGGTATAGGATCAACAATTTGTAACTCATTGCATTTTGGAGATTTTTATTGATTTTGAAAAAAAAATGAACTGTTACAAATCTTTTAGATCTTCAAGTGGCTGACTAATTTTGACGATGTTCGGAAACAGAAAGTCAATAATTTCCAATTCAAAAGCATTTGAGGAGCGACAACTGATTTTAGCGTCTTCTGTATTGAGGTTGTAACCATAAGACGCTTCCTCGATTAGCGTACGTCTCGAGTTGATGGGGAGATCTAAGGAATTTCACGTGAAGTATTATAGGAAGATCTTCACCTTCTTAGATTTATGTAACTTTATATCGTGGGTGAGGGATTCAAGCTCTCTTGCACTTGTCTCGCTGTAGTCAAAAGACTAATTCGAAAGCAATCTAAACGCCTCCCTCTGAAGCGACTTCCAAAATTTGCGTTGGTTGTCAGCGAGTTCCCCAAGAAAGTCGTGCGATAGCCTGCGATTCAGTCACAAATTGCATATGTTCCTGTTTTGTAAATCTTGACGGTATAGGATCAACAATTTCTAACTCATTACATTTGGGAGATGTTCATTGATTTTGACAAAGATGAACTGTTACAAGTCTCTTAGATCTTCAAGCGGCTGACTAATTTTGACGACTTTCGGTAACAGAAAGTCAATCATTTTCAATTCAAATGCATTTGGGAAGAGACAACCGATTTTAGCGTCTTCTGTATTGAGGCTGTGTCCTTAAGACGCTTCATCGGTTAATGTGCGCCTCCAGTTGATGGGGAATCTAGGGCATCTCACTTGAGGTATTATAGAGAAGATCTTCACATTCTTCCTCGATGTAACTTTCTATCGTGGGTGAGGGATTTGGGTTTTCTTGTACCTGTCTCACTGTAGCCAAAGGACTAATTCGAAGGAAGTCTAAACAACTCGCTCCAAAGCGACTTACAAAATTAGAGTGGGTTGTTATCCAGTTCCCAAAGAGAGCCGTGCAATAGCTTGTAACTTGGCCACAAATTCCGTAGGATCCTATTCTGCAAATTTTGACGCTACAGATATAACAATTTGGAGCTCGTTGCATTTGGGAGATGTTCATTGATATTGAAATGATGGACTGTTATAGGTCTCTTAGATCTTCAAGCTGCGGACTAATTTTGATGATTATTGGAAACAGAAAGTCAATCTTTTCGATTTAATCGTCGTCTGTATTGAGGTTGTACCTCAAAATTAATTTTTTTCATTAGGGATTTCGAAGGGAAAAGTCGATTTACTTAACACATATCTACTTAAACGTTTCCGCCAGATGCAACTTATTGTTAGTAAAAGCAAGCTCTACTAGCGTGTTGGAATTCGATCCGAGTCGATTAAGAGAAAAAAGCCGCCGAGCTGATAAAGTTATCAAGGCGACAGATGTTCTACAAAGCCACTTGATGGAACAACATCGAAGTGTCCTCGTTAACGCGCAGTATTTCTGAATGCTTCATTGTCAGTTTACTTACTTAGACTATACACGGCCGTCGAAAAGTTCGTTCCGTTTTAAAACTGGGCCGTTTTTTCGTTTGTTTGTTTCTTCAACTTTTTATTTGCCACTGTGGGGTATACGATAGACATACCCTAATGTAAAAAGCGTGTCTTAACGAAGCAACCCGACGAAAGGAGTTTTGTGACGCTTCTCGCCCTTCGACGCCTATATGCGTCGTGCACTTTCGGCCAAAATTACGGGCGCCGCACACTTTTGCGCACAATTAAGGGTGACGCCGTTCTGGAACCAGCAATTCTCGATCTGCGAGGTGCTTATAAGTAGAGTTTGTTAAAAATGTTGGTACCGGGCGAGGGCGTATGTCGGTGAACGCAGCGTCTAGCGCGAATTTGTTACCACCCTACCCTCCTACTTATTCCCCAAATGCGCTCTTGGCCGTTACCACCTTCTTAACAAACTCTACTTATAAGTTCTTATTATCGTTTGACATGACCGCCTGTAGCGCCACTGATGTTATTCCTTTCTTTCCCTGTAAAACTGCTACCACTTTATCGTTCCAAGTTTTGCTTGGTCTACCCCTTGTTAACTCCTCTTCTCGAAGTTTCGGCGGCAAATTGGAGAAGCAGGTAACAGTGGATCATTGCATGTGCAACTACGAACCGAAACGTCCATACAGGCGCGGTCAAAACTAACGAAATACGGGTGCGGTCAGAAAGAATGCAACACTCTGTCTTTTCTTGCTAGATCTTCTTCATCTGTCTGCCCTCTTACATTCTAATCATGTACCCAGACCATTTTAACTGTTGTCTCTCAATGACCGCCAATATTGACTCCACTTCCAATTCTGCTCTTACCAGTTCATTCCTTACCCTATTTGCTCTTATTACATCTTTAAACTGTCCTAAGATATTTCATATTAATCGCCTTAATTTGACTTTCCCATCGAATTAGTTAATGACCAACTTTCACTTCCATATAGCAAAGTTGGTTTGGAAATAGTCTTATATATAGTCATCTTGGTTTTTCTAATTATTGCCTTATATCCTAAGAACGCATTGAGGTTATAGTGAAGTGTTGAGGTATTATTTATTCTAGCGTTTATTTCACTTTAAATTGTTCCTTGTTTGTTTATAGGGGCTCCTAGGTATCTGAAGGCATCAACGTGCTCTACATATCCTCTGTTAGTTTACTTCTATGTTCAAATGTTTCTCCGCTTTCCTTATCGACATAACTTTTGTTTTCGTGGTATTTATTTTCATATCGTTTTTCTTCAGTTCATGTTACCCAAAGAGTTATGTTTTTTCTGCAGTTCCATTTCGTTATTGGCACACATCATCAAATCATCTGCAAAAGCGCATCTTATCACATAGATGGAGTTCAAGTTATAGTAACCGGCGTGTATTTTATGCGTTTCTCCTTTGGCTGCCTGGATAATATCCTTCATCAGCACGTTCAACAGTGTTGGGCTTGTCCCCTCTGGTCTAAGGCCCTCATTTATTTAAAAAGAAAGTGCCTGATTGCAGGTTATCCCTCTTAGAAGATGTAAATAACAAAATGCATAAGATTTGATTTCCCCGTAAGTCGTACACCGTCAACTTGAAGTGGAACATAGTAAAAAAGAAGTATCTTTTCATACTTTGGAACGCTATTATATACGTACGAATTACGCGAAGGTGAGCCTAAGAAGTAGAAACAGTTTGGCAACGGTTTCTTCTTCCGATCTTCTTATTGTCAAATTCTTTCAAATTTTCTAACTAAACAATGAATGCCAATTTTCTGTGATCCTCATGTTCTTCTTATTCTGCCTTTCTCACTGTCGAGTTCTTTAAATTTCCTTCGCTACCTAACGTAGAGCACACTAATCTCCGTTTTCGTCAGCGCTTTCCTTTTCTGCTATCGACTTCTTTTAAATTTATTGATTTCTTCTGCCATGCCCACTATCGATTTCCTCCTAATGGTGGGCATCGCCATGCGATTGGAGGTTCTTTGCGGTGGGTATTTTCATTAACCTTCCTATACTAACGTCAAAATGAAAGACGTATACTATACTATATAAATCGGTCTCACAGACCGTATGCGTGAGTATAGGAAGGTTAAGCATGTGAGATTGTAGCACGTGCGCAAGGTGAGGATATTTTAGTTTTTGGTAGCAGATTGACGAATTGCAGTTAATGCCCTAATTGCAGCCTTTCGTTGTATAAAAATCCTCTGTGCCGCCACTGACCGCCACCCACCACAAGAAAATGCCATAAGTCGCCCCGCTGTAGAAGACGCCAAAGTATGCAGTTCTTGCTGCTTCTAAACCTGCAATCTTTCATGTCATGCAGTGTTGTCATGGCGTCTACAAACATGTGTAGGCAGCGCCGAGGTATGTTAAAAAGTCAGTCGAAAGTGTTCCCTGCTAAAATTAAGTCGGATTTTTTATTCGATGCCCATGGCAAGTAATGCACCTCCCCCTTTTGAGGCGCCTCTGGTGGCGGGCTCGACTTGCGAACCTCCGACGGTGACGTATAGCGCAAACGGCGGCTCACTAACCGAGTCGACCATCGAGGATCTCCTCCTCACGACGTCCATAGATGTGAATAACGCTACTCAAAATTCGCCAAAAGGAAAGTCAGTCGAAAATTTTCGATGCTGAGATTAGGTCGGATTTTTATTCGATGACCCGTGGCGAATTCCCGACCTTCCCTTTCGAAGTATCTCTGCGAGCGGGCTCGACTTGCGAACCCCAACTCAGGACGGTAACGTATAACGTAAACGGCGGATCACTAAGCAAATCGTGGATCTTCTCCTCGCGGCGTCCATAGATGTGGACAGGCAGCATCTAGGGTTACTCATAATTCGCCAAATGCTCAGTCGAAAGTCGGATTTTAAGTACAGTTAAGGAGGGTCATGTGCAATTATAATTCATTAATTAAATCGATGTTATGATTGCCGGATATCCCCAACAATGGCAGCATGGCAACACATAGATTTGTTTTCCCTATAAGTCGTACACTGTCAACTCCATGTGGAACATAGTAAAAAAGTATATTTTCATACTTTTGAACGCTATTATATGTATACCTAGTACACACAAATTACGCGAAGGTAAGCAAGCTTACTTAAACGCAACGTCGTGAATAACACCTCTCTCGTAAGGTAAGGTAGGTAGGTACTTGTCCAAACAAACATCTTTATCTCGTTCGCGCATTTCAATCGCATCGATTTTCTTATTGACAACGAACGCTTTTTTCACGTGTTTCCGTCGACAAACAACGAGAATAAAGGGGTCGGTGTGAGCGAGTTCCCGAAAAATAAAATATCCCGCCGCGATACGACGAGTCGGTTGACATTACGATAGGGCGAAACTGCGCGCTGCGACGAAGCCAGCGATCGTCTTCAATGGCTTTTATTGTACTCGATATCGGCGATTTAAATAATAAACAGACGCGTTCCACTAATCCAATTCAGCGTCGCTCCGCGCCCATATTGATTCGTCCGCTAAGTAAGTGTCCCCCGGATGAAAACACCTTCTACTATCCGTGTCTTATCGCCGGCGATATTTACCTCTAGAAATACAAAGGGTTCTTTCGAATAACTTGACGCGGAGTTTACACGTCGTATGGGAAATTTGCGACTTGTGACTAACGAGAAAACCTGCTTCTCCCATCGATAAGGGCATTTAAATCGAATTAGTAAACAAGAGACTAAACGTCTCGTTTTTATGTGAGCTCCTTTTTTCTGATAAGTAAAGGAGAATTTTGTGTAATTCATAAGTGGCTGGAGGATTGCGTCCATTAAGTATGTTTTGAAGCTAGCTTTTACATACTTCAACTGCGCGAGGCTGGAAACGATCGGATGCACTTTCCTAAGACCATCAAAGTCGGCTTAAATGCCCCAAATGCTCCAAACTCTTCGCTCTTAAAATGATCAAATGTCTTTCTCTAATACGACCAAAGTCGACTTACGTCCCCCAAATTTTCCAAGTTTGAAACGATAAAATGTCTGTCCATAAAAACATTGAAGTCGGCTTGGGTGCCTCAGAATGCTTCAAGCTGCAAATGATCGAATGTCTCCTTCTAAAACCATCGAATACGGTTCGGGTGTCCCAAATGTTCCATATCCGAAACACTTGAATATCTCCTAAAACCATAGAAGTCGGCTTGGGCACCCCAAATGCTTCAAATGTTTCAAGATCAAAACGATCAAAAGCCTCTTTCTAACACCATCAAAGTCGGCTTGCGTCCCGCAAATGCTACAAGCTCGAGACAATCGAATATCTCCTTCTAAAACCCCCGACATCGGCTTTGATGCCGCAAATGCTCCAAGCTCAAAACGATCGAACCCCTCTCCGAAAATCCCCGAAGTTTGCGTCTCCAAACTACTCCGAGCTCGAAACGATCGAATATCTTCTTCTAAAACCATCGAAGTTGATTTAGGTGCCCCAAGTGCCCCAAAAACCTTCAAATGTTTCACGCTTGGAACGATCAAATGTCTCTTACTAACATGATCGAAGTCTCCTTGTATCCCCAAATTTTCAAATATTGAAACTATCGAATGTCTCTTTCTAAAACCATCGAAGTCGGCTTACGTTCCCAAATGCTTCCAGTTCGAAATAATCGAATACCTTCTCTTAAAACCCCCGAAGTCAGCTTTGATGCCCCAAATGCTCCAAGCTCAAAACGATCGGATATTTCTTCCTAAAACCCCCAAAGTTGGCTTACGCATCCAAAATGCTTCAAACTCCAAACAATAAAATGTCTGTTTCTAACACCATCGAAGTTGGTTTGTGTCCTCCAAGAGCTCCAAGCATGAAACAATCGAATGTTTCTTCCGAAAGCCATCAAAGTCGTCTTGCCCCCGAATGCTTCAAGTCCGAAACTATCAAACTATCAAATATCTTCTCCTAAAACCTACGAAGTCGCCTTTGATGCGCCAAATGCTCTCAGCTCGAAGCGATCGAATATCTCTTCCTAAAGTCCCCGAAATTGTATCTCCAGTATGCTTCAAGTTCGAAACGACCGAATGTCTCCTTCTAAAACCATCGAAGTGGCTTGGCTGCCTCAAATGCTCCAAGTGGTCCAAATGTTTCACGCCCGAAACATCAAATGTCTCTTCCGAAAACCATCAAAGTCGGCTTGGATGCCCCAAAATACTACGAGCTCAAAACAATCGCCTGTTTCTTTCTAATTTTTGAATAATGAAATCATGAAAACGGAAGCTGGTCCACGTTCCAACTGGAAATAATCCATATGCTGTTCCTAATCAGCTCGGAAATCCATTATCCGGTTCGACGTCGTCGTTCTATTGGAGACATATTTTGTTTAATGATCCGTAGCAACTTTTCGACCTCACCTTTTAAGCATCTCTTCCTGCAGTGCCGACTTGCGAACCCACTGAAGACGGAAACATATAATTTCCCGTTCGACGATCCTCGGCAACTTGACCATGTGCATGTCCCTCTCTTTTGTATTTTGTGTTTGTGTTGATTCACAACCGATATTATACAAGGTATGGATTAAATTAGTCATAAAATCATAAAAATATGAATATAGCAAAAAGAAAAAGCGAAAAAGTTGTATAAGACATCAAAACCGCGAAGCGAACAGAAAACACGAACACAATGAAAACGATATGAAAGGACTTGCAAATGGAACATCGCGGTCATCGCGACAGATAGTGACTTAGGTGATTTTTCCTCCCTTTCCTTGTCCTTAGACATTTTCCGCCACTTCATTCCTCTTCAGATTTCTCCATATCTCCCTCATAGATTTCGTTTTTCGCAATATCTGTGTGACATTTTTATAACTGAAACAAAGACCTTCACATTATTCTCCGTTTTCTTCAATCTCTTACAGAATTTCTTGATTAGGAAAGGAAGGAGATGATATTAATTCTTCGTTTTAATCAAGTCCTCCTTCTTCTCTTTTTACGGTTGTCGAATTCTCTGAAATTTGCTGATTATCCAATGAGGAGCCTGATATCAATTCCTCGTTTCATTCATATCTCCCTTCTCCTGTTCGATTCCTTTGAACTTGTTGACTAGAAAATCGAGGACTCCATTCTTCGTTTTCATTAAGTCCTTCTTCTTTTCCTCTTCCGGTTGTCGATTTCTCTGAAATTTTCTGGTTATCGAATGAAGAGCGTGATATCAATTCTTTGATTATCCAATGAAAAATCTGATATCAAATCTTCGTTTCCTTCTCCTCTCTCTTCTCCTATTTTTCGTACTGTTGGATTCTTTAGAACTTATCGACTACAGAATCGAGAACTTCATGCTTCGTTTTATTCAAGTCCTCCTTCTTCTCCTCTTCCGATTGTCGATTTCTCTGAAATTTTCTGGTTATCGAATGAAGAGCGTGATATCAATTGTTTGTTTTCTTCACCTCTCTTTAAACTTTCTGACTGATGAGTAAAAAGTATCATCAGTTTTTGTTATCTTTAGTTCCTTTTCTTCTGCGCTTCTTACTATCGAAGGACATTTCACTTCTCCGTTTTCGCCAGTTCTTCGTTCTTCTGATTTTGATACTGTTGCCCTTTATTTTAGCTTGTTGATCGGGTACTAAAGAGTATTTTAATTCATTGCTTCCTTTAATTATTCTTGATTTAGTTTAGCGGTAATTCCTTCTCCTCTGCTTCCTATTGTCGAATTATTTCAACTTTTTTGACTAACAAATAAATGCTAATTTTTCTTGAGCGGCAGTTCTTTCATGTTCTGCCTTTCTCACTGTGGAATGCTTTAAGTTTCTTTGGCTAACTAACGGAGGGTATCAATTTTCCGTTTTTGCCTTTCCTTTTCCGCTCTTCAATTTTTTGCAATTTGTTAATTTTCCGAAAAATTTCAATCAATTTGTTGTCTTTTCCAATTTCTTTTTCTTCTACCATACCCACTGTCGATTTCCTTAAAATGTTAGTATTAGTAAATGAAGAATATGATTTTCTCAATTCCTTCTTTTTCTTTTCGTAGTTTCGCATTTCTGAATGACGAGTGTAAAACGCGATACTTACTAATCGGTCGCTCTCTTCAATTACTCCGTCTTTTCCTTTCTTCTACTTTCCAAATCTTTAAAGTCTATCGATTAGCGTCTACGTACACTAAACGCGACGTCCTGTGGAACTATCAAATTTATCTCCTTAAAACCTCTCAGATCAGCAATTACCTCGCGAAGTTACTAACGCTCGGTTTTTCCCGATTTTTGGAATTGATTTTCTTTTTGCGTATGTAATTATCGTTAGATAAAGATATCCGCGGAAGTTCTAATTACTCAACTTGCTGATAACGAACGGTGAGAATTTGAAAAATCGGAAAAACGAAATCGGATATGGTGCGTTATTTAATAGGCAAACTTAATGAACAAATTTGTATTGGTTATCGGTACGTACAAATTTCCTGTCAAAAATTTGCGAAAGAAAAAAAGAAGAAAAAGGATTAAATTCGTTCGCAAAGTGAGTAAGCGAAAGACATGTGAATTAATTAGATATTTGCTTTTGGCGATTACTAAATAAATAAATAAGTGGTCGAGGAAGGCCATAAAAATAAATTAAATAATCGATTCGGTTTGTCTCCAGCTACTTATCGGTTGATAAAATAAAAAACTTTAAGTTGAACGGCATTTTCGGATTTTGCCGCATACCGATTTCTAACTGTTAACCTCGTTGTTAAAGTGCGGTACACCGTACATATCGAAGTAATAACGAGAAATATCGATCCTTCAGCGCTTGAAGTAACTTCCACTTGCTCGCCATATTGCTATCCCGGTTGCTGCTACACACGTAAGTGGATCTCGACGGTGTCCACTCGTGAATCGCAGTGGGACGCACATGTGCGTCCCATGTTCACATCGATAACCTCACGGGACACATTTTTGCGTTCATATCAAAGAGGTATGACCCGCAGGGTTACCCAACACGCGTATGCGCGTCTATACTATATACCAATAGCCTTTTGCCAAATACATATGTGCGTCCATATTCGACAATTTTTGCAGGACCCGTACACAAGAGTTGGTTCTTCAAATGTTTTCGTTATTTTTTCCTAATTTCCTTTACATTCTGAAACAAAGGATTTTCTATATTGTATGTCTTGTATTAAGTTTCCTGATCATCTTTTCTTTGACTTTGATGTGCTGCTGCATTTACTACCCGTTTTTGGGAAATTCGATTTTAATTCCACAGCAATGCGCCCGTGTGGTCAAATGCTTCGGAATTATTTACACGTTTCCTTCTGATTTCCGATAGTTCTTGGTCCATAGCGCCAAACCTTTGAAGATTACCTTTCAACGAAGTTGGGCATCTTCAAATCGAGTTTATCGATGAAATGGGTGCAATGCCCGCAGTCTTCGCAACCATTACCCAATAATTTTTCGAAACCAACATCATCGCATTTCATCTACAATATCAACCTAATATCATCGTACTAACAGTAATACCTATGGTTCGACAAACGAGTGCAACGTCAGAGGCGTATCCTGTAAAAGTAGGTACGTGAGATACAGTATTATTTAGGAAATAATATATTCTTACCTCTTATTCACGTCGCGATGTTCACTGCGATAAAATACGTATACCGATAAACATATAATTATCGAAAGACTTTCCACTTCCACGGCTATTGAAGGAGTAAACTCTCAACAGGCTTTGCATCGACGCATCCGTTTGTTAGTTAGTAATAATACGTCGGGGAATCCGAAAAACCGGATACCCTCGAGTGAGTTCCGGTGCGTACATACCTCTACTCGTCTTAATAATCCCATCACGCTCCTTATTCGCGTTAATGAGAGAGAGAGAGAGAGAGAGAGAGAGAGAAGCGGACCAGTTTATCGACATACACGTAACCCTCTCGCCGGTAAAAAAGAAAATCGAATTGTCCCCATCTTCATCACCATTATCATTCTAAACATTCTTTTCGAACGCGCAGGGCTAGAAGAGCATATATAAGTCTGTATGTAGATTTCGACGTTTTATCGCGCATTTAAATCAAGTCGAGGCCATTCATTCATTCATTCAAAAAGGGAACACCTGTGGTCCCGAATTACCTAGCGCGATTCGCAACCAGTTTATCGGCGCGTATTTCATCCTCGTGATTATTATTAGGACGGAGATGGAAACGAATGGACCGAAGATGGAGGAGAGACGAGACTCATGCCCATCACGAAATCTCCGAATAATCGCCGGTTTACGGCGTCGTAAATTAGGTCGAAACGCGGTCGAATATAAAGCATACGACGTAATAATTTTTTTTCATTATTATTATTCGATGAGGGTTATCGCGGACAAAAGATCGCGTTTACATGGGCTACGCTCGATCGCTCGAAATGGGTGTCGTAATGAGGTTATGAATAAATTTTTTCGCGAGAGCTTGGGGAATTTGATTAGGGGAAGGCTGGCAGATGGAACGTGTCGAATTCTCGAGTTTGATGCTTTTCGACTACTGCAACCGATGTAGAGATGCATATGTCTCGAATGGCATTCTTTAGTAGACTTTTACGCCCTCTCGAGTTCCCTCGAATTTCCTCGAGTTTTACAGCGTTTCAGTATTCAAAATCATCGTTTCATACCTCCAGGGTCTTCAGGGACACCGAAAATCAGTTTTAGTATTTGTTAACGCAAAACGGGAGAGAGAAAAACGCGGGAAGGAGGGCGGGGGTTGACCACAATCGATGATATCGAAAACCCGGTATGATTTTTGCGTCAACATTAGAATGATTGCATCGAGGAATGTTGCGCGTTCGCCACTAATGACAGTGGCCGGTTTCGCACCCACAGAGGCGGTGTAACACTAGTGACCACGTCCCACCTAAATAAAATTTTTGAGTTTTGATCCTTTTAAGTAAAATTTTAACAAAGAGGACGTTAATTGTATTATAATCTCATAGAATGCCGTAAAATTTCTTCCAACATGTCTTTACAAAAGTTCCATTGGGACCCACCGAAAAATCTAAAGAAAAATCCAGCAGTCGTCCAGAATTCGAATAAGACTTTCTAGACCCTGAATGCTATCGAGTTGTATATGGATGCTAAAACTAACAATAAGACGGGTTTTAGAAATGTTGTTTGGGTAAGAAATTAAAGTTTGAAATTCCACCATCTTTAACAAGTCCTCGTCACCGCTATTGTTTTCGTTTTCAATCATTCGTTGTTTTTGTCCCTCTCTTCCTCCTCCGTGGAGCCCGAGTTTTAAGCTTGTTAGACATTTATAGTCGTCCTCGATCCAATTCTTGGCCGCGATTCCCCGAAACCCGGCATCTTTCACACCAAAGCCAAGCGTCTTCCTACATCTCGCCATCGACACGCTCAATTCCCAGAATCTCTTCCCAAGATCACGATAACTGATCTCATCTCTATTTCGATTTAATCAAGTAGACGCAAGCGCTACTGAGAGCTATCCTTCTCATACGGGGCCGAGACTAAAGCCACTCGCAAGCGCTAGCAATAGAACGTACTAATTTGTTGGGAAATTTTCCTATTTTGTTCAGAGTATACACGAAACTTATCTAAAACCCATTGTTCTGTTAAGTGGATAAGAGAAACTTGGGCAAGACCGATAATTTGATCGACAACGCACGAAAGCTCGTTCCTTTGTTGAAAACGTTCAAGAAGCTTCGCCGCTTTGTTCAGAACACACAAGAATCTTCTAAAACTCGTCGTTTTTTGAGAAACTTATTTAAAACCTGTCATTTGGTCGAGGACGAGTAAAAACTTGCATAAGAACTCGTTCTCTTTTGAGCAACATCAAAGAAACTTCGTCGCATTGTTCAGAACACAGAAGAAACTTGCGGAGAACTTGTAGTTTTTGCGAGAAACATGAGAAACTTACGTAAAACCATTTGGTCGATGACACACAAGCTGTCGTCTGTTTATGCGGAGCGCGTAATAAATTTTGCCACTTTGTCAAGAACACAAGGAACTTGACAAAAGCATTCAGTCGAGGGTACATAAAAACTCCCTCCGCACCTGACTTTTTCTCCTTCTACGTCAGCATCTTATACACTTAGGTATCGACTCAGGAAATTTGACAGTTTTAAATTTCCAAAAAAAAAAAAAAATACGGCAGGTAAAGCCATAAACCAGAGGAAAAGGCCGATGGGAATATACAAGAAATAACATATGCTAACGATATGGTTCTAATAGCCAAAAAATAAAAATGTAAAAGAAATACAATGAATGTCTGGAAAAAGCAAAGATAAGCGAGGAAAAAACAAAAACCATGTTAATCGGCAAGGAGGAAAAGAATCAGTAAAAAATGGAGCAGGTTCAAAATTTCAAATATTTAGGGACAATTCTAACACAAGATGGGAGGTTCGATGAAGAGATGAAGAGTAGAAACGAAGCAACAGGAAAATTGTTTAACAGCACCAAGGGTACCTTCCCGAACAAGAAAGAAATACCAAAACAGATTAAAACAGAAATTTTTAAGAAAATAGCTGCACCAATACTCACATACAGATCTGAAGTATGGACAACGACAAAAAATCAAAAACAAAAAGCGTTGAAATGAGATTCCTCATAAGGATAGGTAGAAACACAAAACTAGATAAAGTACGAAATTGTACAATCAGAGAAAACTTAAAAACACAGTCCATACAAAACGAGATAGGAGAAGGATAACTCAGATGGCTAGGACATGTTACGAAAATGGGAGATAGAGAAACTGGTAAGAGGAGTGTTCGACGCCAAAATAAGCAAAATAAAATTAAAAGGAAGAACAAAAAAAGTGTTGGATAGATGACGTAAGGGAAGCGGCGGAGAAAAGAAATATAAATTGGAATAAAATCCGAAGACAAGCGCAAGACACGAAAACATGTCAAAACACATGGAAAAGAGCCCCAAAGTAACTCAACTCCATAAACCCGACACCTGTAGGGGTATATGCTTTAGGATTAAGTAAGTAAGTAAATTTCCAAAAACCGGGCGAAAACAGCAACTTTCCTAACGAACAGATTAGAACCGGATTCAAGCATAATTTCTTTCGAAATTGTTAAAACGTCCATTGTTCTCGTGATACCTACTTAATCTGGTGAGTTACAACATTTACTTAAACGTCGAAATCCACCAGAAACAAACGAAAATCTACATATAAATTCTTCACTTATAAGTCTTTTGTTTTGACCGGTAAAAGGTCGAGGCGAACGCGCATTCTTAAAATTTTATGCGATAAAGAGAGAGTGAGAGAGAGATGAATAGAGCGAGAGCGAAAAACGACGACATACAAGTGAAGGGTGCAAAGGTAGTCAAAAATACATGTGCGTCGTTTATGTATGCTTGTATGTGCTGCGCCTGCAGTGGTTTACTTTTATTTAGAGCACCTGGCAGCAGCGGCGAGGTATCCCGAAAACCAGGTCGGCAAGTTAGAACACCTGGTTGAATTGGCCGGCCGGTACACACGGCACCCTTGATTTAATAAGTAGTTTTTTTCTTTTTATTTCCACCGATCATCGTCGTCCCTACCTTTCTCTCGCTCTCCTCTGTTATTTGCTTGTTTACGCCCGTGTTTCACGGATTTGATTTTCTACGCAGATTATCGACGTGGAAGACGTACACAAAAGAAAGCGGGGATTTCTTTCCTTTTTTTTTGCTTTACTGTTACTCTTTCTTCCTTTGTTTTTTTCGGTGGTTCTTTTGTTTCGATTCAATAATAGATACGGTACCTGAAGTATGTATGTATATATATACAAGCAACATAAGTATTAGCACGTCAGATTCGAGGAAATATGGATACAACAGTAATACCACACCATACCAACATCAATGCCTTTTCAATTTGACAAAAAACGGCAATATAGACGATTTTAAAATAGCAAATTTGAGTGGACGTTGTAGGTACTATGCGACTTTTAAGGATGATACGTCTGGCAAGAAATGAGAGTTCGATGTTGCTAAATCAATGTTAATTCGAAAAAGATAACTCTAGAATTTAGATGACTTTCTACAAAACGATCATATTAGGTGCGTCGTTGATCTTCTCGTAAAGTAACCGTGCAATGACTTACCAAGCAAGCACAAATTGCATGGTTTAGTAAAGCCGTTGCGCAGCTACTTTATGAACTGCCGAACAATACACCTAATAAGGTAGTTTTGAGTTATTTAGATTCTTCGTTGAATTAATACTTTGGCTCTATATTATATTAAACTTGATGCTCAGTGTATACTACAGACATCACCAGTTGTTACAATAGATAACCAATTTGTGAGTTTGTGAAAAAGGCATACATGGCCTATTTTGGTGTTCATCTAGGAGATAAGATAAAACTTGGGCGCCACATGTTGCCTGCCAACCGTGTATTGAGAACTTGCGCCAGTAGACAAAAGGACAAAGAAAGTGCTTGTAATTTGGGATTCCAATGGTATGGAGGGAACCATGACGATTGTTACCTTTGTTTACTGAATATAAAGGGTATTAATGAAAATAATCGACAAGTGGACATTCCCCAATTTGGATTCAGCGAGAACACCTATTCCATATTTAGAAGAAATACCAGTTCCAATATTTAGTAACCTACATACATATATTACCAGAGGATGATGACGAAATGTCTTCTTGGGAACATGACCACAGTGACTTTGAAGGGGACTCACCACGTCCAGAAAGGTTTACCCAGGAAGAATTGAAGCACCTTATTAGAGATTTTCACCTTTCAAAGCAGTTTTCGGAGTTGCTTGCCTCTAAATTTAATGAAAAACTCTACTCTCTACGGTAAAAGAGAAAAAGTCTTCTGCCATTGTATTCTTAGGAAGCTAACTTGGTATTTTACAACAACATAAAAGGAGTGTTATAAAAAATGGGTATATGAGAGTACACATCCACTGATTGGCGACATTTTTTATATAGTTCCAAAAGAAGTCTGAAGTGTGTCCTTCTACACAATGGAAACAGATATGGAATTATGCATTCCCCAAAGATGAAGGAGGATTATAGAACAATATACGTACTTCGGAAAAAATTTACTATTACACAAATGGGTGGATAATATGTATTGATCTAAAAACTTTCCTTTTAGGGTAGCAAGGTGCGTATACAAAATATCCTTGTCTTTTTGTGTCTTTGGGACAGCAGAACGAAAGATCAACATTGAATAAAAAGATATTGGCCTAACAGAGATGCTGTAGTAGAGGGAAAAGCCAATATTTTTAATAAAGCATTAGTACAAATTACCTCCCTTGCACATTAAACTAGGGCCAATGAAACAATTTGTGAAAGCTTTAGACCAAAATGGTCTTTGTTTTCAATACTTGACCTCAGAAAGGGTAACTTATAAAAGACCCACACTTCACAGAATCAAAGAGTGAAATTGAGCCCAATGCATGGTCTTCTTTTGTTAAAGTTGTGCAAAATTTTCTTGGTAATAATAAGTCTGAAAATTACGAAGAAATAGTGGAAGATATGCTTAATAACTTTTATAACTAAAATTTTGGGTTGCCATGTGGGCATTAAGGTCCATTCCTCCACAGCCATTTAGAAAGATTTTCTGCAAACCTTGGCGACTTTAGTGAGGAGCAAGGCGAACGATTCCACCAATATATCAGAATAATGGAAGAAAGGTACCAGGGCAGATGGGACACACACATGATGGCTGATTACTGCTGGAGTATTAAAAGAGACAGACTCATGTTTTTGGATTCAACGCACGATAATTAGCTAAGAACAGTTAAGACCAGGGACCAAATATAATTCTTATTTTTTTATTTCAGATAAAAATGTTACAAGAAAATTCATTTCATTTAATATTGGGAATTTTTAACCATTATCATTGCAAATATATTATTTTGGTTATCGTAACCAATTAAAGTGAGAAATATTTTTTTTTTGGTTATAAGTAACAATTATATCAACCAAAATAATTTTTTCGTTTCAGATAACCATTATATCAACCAAAAAGATTTTTTGGTTAGAAATAACCATTACACAAAAAATTTTTTTGGTTATCAGGGATGAAAAAGAAAAAACAAAAAAAGTTTTAAGTGAATGAACATAAAAAAGCTATGAAAAAACAAAATATATCAAACAATATCAAAAATCCTCACGAAATAAAAAAACAAAAATTTTAACAAACAGAACAACAAATGAGCAATAAATTTAATGCAACAACATCACATGAACAAGATAACACAACGAATCTGTAGCGGTAGTAGCAAAACTAAGCACAGCTGAAGGCGGTATATGTTTTTTTATATTTTAAAATCATTACATAAAACCTAATAAAGGTTACATACAGTCAATTGCAATTTCAATAACGATTTTAATGGATATAGAAATCCCTATTCAACGTTTTAAATGAGAGAAATATTCCCACTAAAACTTTATGAATTAATTTTTTATTATCAACTTTATCCCTGATAACAAAGAAAAGAAAAATTTTTTTGTAATGGTTATTTCTAACCAAGAAATCTTTTTGGTTAATATAATGGTTATCTGAAACCAAAAAATTTTTTAGGTTCATATAATTGTTACTTATAACCAAAAAAAAATTATTTCACTCTTTAATTGGTTACAATAACCGAAATAATATATATCTTATAAAAATGGTTAATTATAACGATTTTATAAATTCATCAATATAAATGGTTAAAAATGACTTTTTTGTCGTTTATCTTATAATTGTTACGTCCCTGGTTAAGACAAGTCCGGCAGCAAAATATGTGTTGACCAGTGTAATCGGTGCTTATTAGGCACGTCAATATCAACATGACAGATTCTTACAAACTGTAAGTCAAATTTGTAACAAATGGGTGAAGAATGACAGCTTTTTAAATTTTTTAAATTTGATTTCCGCTTTGTGCTTTGAGCTCAAAGAAAATTAAATGATTTGTTTCCGGATTCCTTTCTTGGTTACCTGGAGCTGGTTAAAATTTCAATTTCAATTTTGCTCTGTTATTAGGGATTATTTGAGGATTTATCATGACCCCCTAATCAGTGGTGAAAAGTAAAGGATGCATTCCTCTCGTCATATTTATAATAAAAACGAGCATATCGGAACTTGTCTAACCGGCGATAAAAAATAAGGACAGTGTTTTTCCGTTATTGTTTTTAATAGATGGTGATAGTACGTACTCTTACTGATGAAAACTAAAGATGTAATATTACTGAGTAGTTTGGATGACACTTCATTTATCTGATTCTGTTGGGATAGGGCAATAAATAAAGACTAATAATTAGTATACCGTTTGTTTTAGAGAAGACGCGTGCAAAGTTACTTAACACACCGACATACGAAGACTATCTGTTGAATGCTACGACATATCTCGCCCTAATGCAGGTCTGTCCCTTTCAAATACATAATCTACGACGGGCCTATGTGTCAATTCATTTTTGAGGTATGTTTATCGGTATGCGCTGTTCGACTAGTGTTGAGAACATAGCTATTCCACCACAGTTTTCCAACAGATTCTATATCTCGTTTTTTTGTTTTTGAGAATGATTAACACCTCTCAAATGCTCCGATCCAAAACGTTTCACAATATTTTTCGAATGTCCCACGAGATGATCGATCAACCCCCAAATGTAAGGCTCAGGCTCCCTCGTTCCAAGAGTGAATGCCCAATACGATGGCCATCTCCCGCCTTCCATGCTTCCTCATTAATTTTTCATCCTGTTAGAATATTCGGCGAGAGGCGGGTTTGAAAATGTCGCTTCGTCGCTAACGAAACCCGTGTCACCGGATCGGATTAAATCATTTATGTGGTGAAAAGTTTATCGTCAGTAATACTACACCACAATACTCACAATGACCTTAAATAGACAATTCGTAGTGTTCTTCAACCTCTAACGAATCATCGCCCTCTTCAATAAAACAGTTAGGTAGTATCGCCCCCTTCACTTCAAAAAATTCGCCAAATTCGTATTGTATTTAATAGACTACTGACTAGTATACTGTTATTTTTTAAATTATTGTACGATATTGTATTGATATAACGCAGGTATGGGCAACCTCCGGCCCGCGGGCCACGTCTGGCCCTCGAGTAAGATTTGCCCGGCCCGCTACTGAATTCTTTCGTTGCATATTAGCACGGCCCGTCTAAACTTAATTCATAATGAATCATAAGGATACTACAAAAATGTATATTTTTCAAGATTACTCACAGCATAAAACTTCTACAAAAAAGGTTGCCCATGCCTGATATAACGAATAAAATATCTAATTATTCTTAATAAAATTGTTACTGATTGCCTACCAAACATGGAAAGACGTCCACGTGGGGGCGATATCGCCCCTGGTGAGAAACACCGGTCTAACCATTTACTCGTGAGGGATGGGGATTGTATGCGTCGTAGCAATAGTATAGTGAAAACGAAAGTGAGCAGCTTACAATATAAAACTTCCTACTATAGTTGTTTGTCGCTTTTTCAATGCTGTCACACAAGGAGATCGCTGTGCGACACGAGTAAATTGTTAGACTGTAGTAAATACAAGTTTCTATCGCTGATACATGACCCAGGAAGAAATAGTGTTAAATCAAATTGACGCTAATAGTTGTTTATTGTCTTTCGCGATTTACTCCCGGAATCATTTCGATAAAAGGAAAAATGAAACGAATACGACATTTATGCACAATGTTGGTTTGCAAAACACATTCGATTTCGTCATACACATGCATAATCAAACGATATCGTATTACCTACATATATCGCGTCTTGCTCAGCATGACTAATTATTATTATTACTGAGCAGGTCAATCAAACAAAACAATATTAGTCAGTGTGATTAGTGTGTGATAATTCGATAACAGCAACCGCTTTCTTTTCTGTATCGCTCGTGCTAAACAAAAATGGGACAGCTTCGAATTACAGCGCGAACAAAGCGAAGGAATCGCTACTGCAAGACGAACCAAAGGATTCTCATCGGTCGCCTTGGCGTACCTAATTTCCATTTATTTCTATTTGTGTTTGTAGACGAACAATAAACAGAGGGAAACCTAATAGCGTTTAATATTAACGCGTTTTGAACCTGGGAGGTGATTCATCGTGCTGATGGTGTTAAATGAAAGCATATTGTTAGTATGTAAATTGTAAAATTTGGTGAAACTGATTGTGGTTTCTTTTTAAACTTGCCAAAAATCGAAAACGTTATCATTTCCTTACCGTTGTAGGTATATCGAGAAGAATGGGAGAATTCGTGAAAAGCAATTGAAAGAATTCGGATAATTCCGGAAATTTATACTGAAAATTTGTGGAAAATCGTATATAAAAAAGGAGGACAGGTATCGTAGGACACTCGACAAGAGCGAAGCTCTCTACGCATATGATGCTTATTTGAATAAAAGGTAAAGTTCTATAATTTAACCCAGATAGCGCCGCAAAATATATTTTTTGAAAACTTAAATTTTTATTTCGAAGCTAACATATTCACTGGTTTCTGAGCATTTTATATTAACAAATTTTTTTCCTAAAACCTATAGTTTTCCCGGAATCAGGTGTCCTTTTAAAAGGACAGTAGCTAAATACACTACTTTAGTATTTTCTTATATTATATTTTATTTTGTAGTGTGATACGCCAAGAAGTACTCCTTTGGATGTAAAGCGACATTGCATTTGTAGCAAAAAGTTGGCCTTTTTATGGCAATAGGTGCAACGAGTCTGCTGTTCCTTGTGTTGTACTAGGTGCCCTTGTCCGTCAAATCGCGAGTATATATGAGCGTTGACGCTAGACCTGCTTGAACCGCTCTTTGAGAATTTTTTAAAAGGTTCCACTAATCCATTTGCAATGACTCTTCTAAAAGCTAAATGGTCCATATTGCCGCCATACGAACGATGCATGCTATTTTGTTCAGCCATGTCTATACAATGACAGATGAGCGGAGAGTACCACTTTTTTCCTCTGATAGATGATCGGTAAAGCCCGATGTTTTGGTCGGCTCTATCAACTCCGCCCATGTTTTCATTATATCTTTTGATTAACTTTGGTTGCTCTATTGTAATCTTCTTCTTTGCTTTTTGCAAATAGCGAGATACTGGTAGTGACGGCAACACTTCACAATCGTGAACACAAACTCCGACTGAGTTGCCATCAGTGGTTGCGTATTAAAAAATCCACGATCCTTCCGGTTTAGTGCCTTTGAATATTGTAAGGGACAGTCCTTTCCAAGTCTATTTTCTTGCATTGTTCCCACTGCCTTGATATTTCGCAGCTTTAGCTCTTCTAGCAGTTTTATTGACGTGAAAAATTGTCAAAAAATATATCAAATGGAACGTTGCGGTATCTGCCTTGCAACACATCGGAGAATTGAAGAACAACACTAGCACCCAGTCCTAAATGCTTATATTTATTATTTAAAGGAGGAGAAGCGCCTTGATAAGGTTCAAACCATAGTATGTATCCCAGTCGAGTTGTGCCTGCCCATAACTTATATCCCCATCCGATTGGCTTTCCACGGAGGTATTGTTTTGTACCGTGATGCCCAAAATATGGTACCATTGATTCGTCAATGCTATGGAATTCTTCAAGTGGAGCATGAAGAATAAAAATTTTGCCAATAGCATCAAAAAGTAGTCGAACTTTTGCAAATTTGTCTTGCTGGTCTAATTTCGTATTGTCGCAACAATGTATATTTTGCATTATGAAACGGAAACGACTTCCTGTCATAGCTTCACAGATGACTTCATTGTGGACATCTTTAGCGTTTTCCCAATACATTTCCCGCCTCGCAACTCGAATATACCCATTCAATAACAAAACTCCAACGAAACAACGCATTTCATTTTGTGTCAGATCACCAGAACGATTATGGCTAACTGCGTACATGTTTGTGTATTCAACAAGCAAGTGAAATATGTTGTCGTTGAAAAGTTTCAAAAAATTTTCCATGGGATCAGGATTTTGATGGCATTCTGAAAATACCTCCCATTGTGATAGGCTAGGAACAATATCCGTTTGTTGCCACTTGTTTACAAACTTTTTCTAGCCGTCCTTGGCTTTGCTACCATTTTGCGCTTGACTAGGTCCGCTAAAACAACGTTGTCATCACTATCGTCATAGGTTTCGTAGTCAGGTGCATTGTTATGCCTAATTTCTGCCTCTGCACTTACAATTAGGTGACTACCACGTGAATTGTTGAGGCACACATTATCTTCATCGCCACTGTCTTCATCCGTTATATTAGCGTTAGCGCTGCCAGGCGGTGCTATGTAAATGGTGCCAAAAACCTCATCATCACTCCATTTATCGAGTTCTTCCAAAATTTCGTTAAGCTTCAATGCCTTTCGGTTCGAATTACTACAAAAATACAATGATAACATGTAACGAAAATAATAAAAGTATATAGTATATTTTGCCACTGTCCTTTTAAAAGGACAGTGTACTTTGCGCAGCAATACAACATTGCGCATGCTTTCCATTTACTTATTGGTTAACTAAGATGTAGTTTTTATTAATTGTTGGCCACAAAATAACGATTAAGTAATTGTAAATAATTTACTTACATGGTTTCTTCCATTGCGCACTATAAATAAAAATAACTTTTCACAAAGCACTCAATGAACAGACAAACACGCTGAACTACGTTCATCAACCGATGCTTACAAACTGTAAAGCTGCATAACACAGCTTAAAGTATAATAATATCAAAAAAAAAAATTCAAAGAAACGCGCCAAGTGGATTAATAAACAATGTATAAAGAAAAAGCATTTCATTTCGAAACCGATGGTAAGAATTTGAAGTAAATTCGAGTCCGAATAATAAGAGCGCCATCTGATGGGGGACATAAATACGGCACCTTTCATAGTTGCTCCTGCGATGAGTATGTGTGTGAAAGAAAGAACTAATGAAAGAAAAGAATGAAAAGTAAAAGCGTCTAGTGACGATTTTAAGCGTCTCACTTTCGCCGCAAAACCTCGCTAAAAGATCTTCGCTCTAATAAAATGATAACAGATTAAAATACTTCATTGTTTTTCGAAACAATCACCCTTAAGTTCTATATACTTTTCTATTCGTATAAACCAATTAGTGAAGCACTTATCCCACTCAGAAGATTGCGTGTTTATAATATGTGTTTCATACGTCCCCACTGCCTCTTCAGGTGAGAAAAATCTTTCTCCACACAATTTACTTTTAACTTTGGGGAACATAAAGAAGTTATTGAGGGATAGGTCGGAGCTGTAGGGACAAATTTGTTGGAGGTCAAATAGTCGAGTATGTTGACGTGACCA
Source organism: Chrysina gloriosa (assembly GCA_038088585.1). Lineage (NCBI taxonomy): Eukaryota > Metazoa > Arthropoda > Insecta > Coleoptera > Scarabaeidae > Chrysina > Chrysina gloriosa. The sequence goes on from CM076089.1 coordinate 57,756,536, forward strand.
GTCTTAGATACAAAACATTTCTTTCGAAACACTCGACGCTCGAACTACTTTCGTCGGTTTTGCTTCACTTTGAAACACCCATAGAGCAGATTGGTTTCTTCTTTCAGGTTCATATGAGTAGCTCGGTATTTCATCGCCACTGACGATGTTATATACAAGTTTTGATAAACCTGAGTGGAAGCGTTTCAGTGTTTCTTTGCACTACTTCACACGAGCTTCTTTTTGGTCTGCTGACAGATTATGTGGGATCCACCGCGCACAGAGCTTTCTTACATTTAAACCATCGTGCAAAATTGTTTGTATTGCGGTCATGCTAATACCTAAGGATGTTCCAATTTCAGCATACGTCTCATATCGATCACACTTAAGGGTGAACGATATGAAGTGTTATCTTTTCAAAAGACTACGATTTTTGGTTGTAACAAACTTTTATTAATCCAAGGAAAAATGTGGGAAAATTATCAAAATTTTAGAATCAATTCGCTTTAACTCGAGGTGACCACCTTTTGCCTTGACTATGGCGTTCAGACGGTCCAAAAATGAGTTGCCCGCTGCGGTATATTGTGCCATTCACGTTCGATCGCTTTCTTTAGCGCATCCATACTGGCATATTTTGTAGTTCTCACCTTGCTCTCCAAACTGGACCAGGTGGAAAAGTCCATCGGATTCGCGTTTGGGGAATTCAAAAGCCATTGTGTAGACGAAGTGAAATGTGGAACATGATTTTCCAACCATTCTTGGTTCACAGGAGCTTTGTGAGTTGTGAGCCGGGGCCGAATCTTGTTAAAATGTCCACGGCCTACTACCGAAGCTTCCAAAACATTTTCCCGATAATAAGTCGCATTTACTTTGACACCAGGCTAGATAAAAACGACTGACGAGCGTCCATCAGCGGTCTCTGCTGCCCACACCGTTACTTGTGATGGAAAATTACTTCGGGTGGCCATTCGAAGGCGTAAATTCTCATATGTGCCTTCGGTCAAGTAAACACGTTCGTTTTGGGTGTTGACGAATTGCTCAATTGCAAAATTTTTCTCATCAGAGAACACAATGTTCGAAAATTGACCATTCTCGTGAAGCGCAACAACTGTTTTGCTCTTTCGAGAGGAACTCTTTTTTGCTTTGGTGTAAGATCGTCTGCTTTCTGGAACTTGTAAGGCTTGACTTTAAGTTCATTTTTAGTATGCGGCGAATGCTGTCTTGGGATATTTTTAATTCTTTAGCAATTTGCCGTCCACTTCGACGTGGATTTCGCTCGAGCCGCATCTTCACTTTCCGAACCATTCCGGGTGACGTTGCTGTCTTTTTCGGTCCACCACCATAGCGTTTGGTAATGCTGCCAGTATCATTATAACGTTTTATGGTGCGATACATAAACATTTTATTCGCTTTGAGGTGACTGAGCTCACGAAAGATAGCTGGTTGTGATTTTCCAGACAAATATAAAGCAATCACACTATTACGTTTGAATTCCATTTCGGACATTTTTTGTTTCAGTGACATAAGACGCGAATGCTTCCGGGAACTTGTAAACAAAACAATGAACTATCAAAAAGACAAGTGCGACGTTGCTGTGCTAAAACGTTTGTCAAATATGACCAGTGTGAAGTTGGTAACACTTCATATCGTTCACCCTACACGAACGACATCGACGTTTTGCGCAACAACAGTTGTTGATGGTCGACCTTCACGCAATTCATTGCTGAGACTATCACGTCCAAGTTAGAATTCTTGAAACTAGCTGTATTGCAGTTTTAGATAGTGCTTCATTACCAATCAGCAGAATTCATTCGCTGGACACATTCTTGTTGGCTCCAACCACTTCGAAAATAATAATAAATCATCGCACGATAGTGTTCTCGTGTTAAATTCATTCTGTTACTGTATCGCTAACTTCTAACAGTCACCATGAAAAAACTATTTGACACTTCTTGGTTCTGTCACTTGTTTTCACGCACATAAATGTGAAGTTAGCCGAATTTGTATAAATGATGCGTCAGGTACCAACTATACTGCTGGTTCCCGAAATTTTCGGTGTATCCCTGGTATATACGTAATTTTGCACTAATAATAACGTACTTTTGCTCGATGATGTTTCAAATATAGAGGGTGCTATCGTAACTTGAAGTGAACACGTGATTATTTCAGGTAATACCATCGTCCTGTTTCTCATTTCGACAAAAGTTAAAAGAAATTCCTTTCGTTAAGGAAATCAGCACTCACCGAGTTGACGTTCGAAATCGTAAAAGAATTCGCAATTAGAGCAATTACAAACCCTCATTCGTCGCCGTCCTTTCGATTTTATTCCCCGGCAATCGTGACGATTCGAAAAAGTTCGCTATCTTCATCCGTTTACCGCATCCATCTCCTAAGATTTATTTATATTCCGACACGTCGAACGTCGTCCTCGTCCTCGTCCTCATCGCATCTCCTTAGTTCAATATTTACCATCATCGCCGGTACGGCACTTAAAATAGAGCGGCGCGAGTCGAAACGAAGTGTTTCTTCCTCCTTCGAGAGGCCGAAGAGATAAAATAACACGGGGGATCGTCCCGGTCGGCGTTCACGAAATATTCGTTGGATGCCGTCGGTGGCGCGTGTGCTTCGCACGTGTGCGAGGGTGGACGGACGGAGGGAGTTTTCTGCGTCTATTTGCGTAGCCCATTCTCTACCTCGTCACCCTCTCTCGAAGTCGGAGGGTTCGCGATATCGAAGACGAACAAGAATAGTTCCTTCGCTCGAAGAACTAGCTCTATGTTCCAGAGGATTTTTCTATCGATTCCGTTGAGATTCTTAGAGTTATGGAAGCTTTACCCCGATCATTGATAATCCCTTAGTTTTCTCATTATTGTCACATTATTTCTATACAAGTTTCTAAATAGAAAAAATGAGGAAAACCTAATTTGTGATCAGCTCTTGGCTGGAAATAACGACCAGACATGGTCTAGGCCTTAGCTGGTTTTGCCCCATTTCTTTCATGAGTCTGAATAGGAAAATTTAGCTAGGTCCTACATCCTGTGCTGTGTTAATGCTTTGGTATAAATAGGCCCAGCCAGAACTTCTATTTAAGAGCTAGACAGGTACACCTGGGCAAGTCTTAGTCAGTTTATTACTTTTGGAGTAGGTTAATTCCAGGTTAATTTTTCATATAAATAAACAGTATAAGAATCATTGTCAATATAACTTCTTTTCATTCTATCTCAGGTACAATCCTATTTCATAACATACTATTTTTAGAATGTATACCTGCATTCTAGCTAAGTCCTAAGTCCTCTGTTAATGTTTTGGTATAAATGGGCCCAGCCAGAACTTCTATTTAAGAGCTAGACAGATACACCTGGGCAAATCTTAGCCAGTTTATTACTTTACTGATGTTAATTCTAGGTTAATTTTTCATATAAATGAACAGTATAAAAATTATTGTCAATATAAGCTCTTTTTATTCTATGTCAGTTACAATCGTATTTCATAACATGTTCTTTTTAGAATGCAGGAACAATTCTTTGGTTACTTCAGAATCGAGCTTTCTTTATCTTACAAATAAGTTTGCAGCTTTTTTCACTTTCTGGTTTTTCTGTCGCCGTTCCAATCCTTTGCATTCATGAAGCACGATCCTAAGATTGATGGAAATTCTTTGTCTGTCAGTTGTTCTGCTTCGCCTCTCATTTTCTTGATAAAGCCTGCACATAACAAGTAATGAAATTTCCAACCAGCAATTGAATATTAGAATTTTTAATGATTTTATGAACTTATTGTATACAACTTGATATAATTTGTTACACGAATCTTTCTAAACTTCCTTGTTGGCCATTTTTTGGCAACTGTATAATTCATTGTAATGGAGTAAACAATAGTTTCTAAAAAATTTCTGTCAGGTTGACAGAAACAGTCTTTTACGATTATAAGACTGGTCAGTGCAAGTTCCTGAAAAAGTTAATTGAGAATAATTTAAGTAATAATTTTAATACATCCTTCCTTAAAAGTATTATGCAAAGTGGCCTTATCAAGGTCTATAAGCGTTATGATTGAATTCAATTGACATTTTAAAATACTACAAATTTCAGTGATTATTGGAAGTTTACACAATTTTCGCAGAACCTATCGTCATTATCCAATTTGCAGCTAAAAGTTGCGAAATCTTCCTCCGAGCTAACTAGTAATTCTATTTCGTGCTTTTCGGAAAAGAATAAATATTCGTGGATAAAAAGCCACTGGTTCCTTGATTTCTAGCGACGTATTCATCAGCCTGAATTTCTGCAATGATTTCCTTAAGAGATATGAGTTCGGTTATACGTAGCACTGAAAGTACTGCTAATAATAATAAGTAAATAGTAGTACCTCTCTGGATCCAAAATATGCCTTTCTTCTTGAACGGGTTTAGGTACTGTAGTACGATAAAGCTTGCTACTCGAATCAGGTATGAAGGAATCAAAATGGTCGATACACGATTTTAAATTAGTTTTAAAAACTTATTTCATTGGTATTACGTATAACTCCTAAATTGACAATTAAATGGGTGAGTGGAAAAACAGTATAAGACCAAAAAATAATTTTTAGGTAGTTAGCTGATTCAATTATGTTCATAAATATATGTATTTTCATTAACAATATTTGCTATTTTATATTTATTTTGATCATCTATAAATTTTATTAAAGATAAATAAATTTAGAACTATTTCTTCCATTACAGGTTATGCATACAAATCAATACGTACCTCTCAAATTTCCTCGGAAAGTAGCACATTTTTGCAACCTCCATAGAGTGCTTGCCACACAAAACATATTTGTCCTTCTTTTCGACAGTGAAAAGCGGTGCAAGACCGAAAATAACGAATTAAGAAATCAAAAGAACGTATACCGACGATGACCCAATGCCAACGTATTAATAGCAGTAAGTACGATTGTGGTACGATTTTTAACGAATTCGGGCAATTGTCGCGCCATCTTCTAAACCTTGCTCTCGTGCCGACAAAGAAGGAGCATATAATGGTTTTAATTAGATAAACAAAGATGACTATGTCACAATGGAATCGATTGAAGAAGTTCAGAAAGAAATAGTCACGTTATACATCTAAGACGGGGTTAATTTATATAATGTCTCTTCTTCATAACTAATATTTTCAAAGAATATATTGCTGTATTTGTCAGTAAGTGTACATAAGTGCATGATCATACATATTTATAATTATTTATATCACGAACGCATCTGTTTCTCCGTCCAAGCAATATTGTTTGTCGTCGGACTGTGTTAGCAATAAAAAGTTTTCTCACATTTTTAACAGAGTGCTGTATTCTTTCTATTGTTTCTTAATTCTACACACCTGTATATATTTTTTAAGAAAACAATGTATTGCATATAGAAATACATGAATAAGTCTTTTACTATAGAAATATGTACATTGACTCATAAAAAGTTTCAAAAATGCCTAATTCTTATCTACAATATTCATGTAAAATTTCTTTTGTAGTTAAAATTCGTATTCATTGAAATCTAGATTTTTACTTGGAATATCTCGTGTGGATCTTTATAGGTTTGAAACAGAAAAGCTATATAAAGGTATTTTTACCTAGGCCCTAAAATGCCTTACCTATTCCAGATTTTCCACTTGCTACTAGCTTAACTTTGATTACAACAAAACTACAAAGGAAGATCCTGTGCGGAATCGATACACTTCCAGGGCGGATAACCCACCACGTTGATAAAGACGAAGGCGATCCAGACCGTGCTAGCCCAGTGAAGACGGCGTAGATTAAGATCGTAAAAAATGAACTAGGCGCCACTCTCCAATTGTGTAACTGAGTTACCTTTTAATTGTCCGGAGTTGGAGAGACCCTTCGTAGTATATGGTAGAAAGTTATCCGAACTGTCTAGAACGAAAATAATTACTATTTGAAATTAAAGGCAAAAAAAAGAACTAGGCGAGATTTGATAAGAGAGAAAAAAAACAAAATTAGATATCAATTAAATACACGCTTGGTAGCCGATGGAATTCCAACAGGCCTTACAGCTACTTACAATTTAACTGACCGTAATTATAGATAAAAATAAATAATAAAAAAGAAATACTCGCCTCAAATGGAGGGAAAAGCAATTTGGACGATTCGTTCGACCAGCAAAACTTGGGGACGAAAATTCAACGAAACTCTTAACGGTACTCTTAACTTCCCTGCGTCGGTATTCCGTATAATCCTCGATACTACGAGATTTAAAACAAAGGGAAATAACTTAGTTGCGGAAAAACGAACTGGTCAACTCGCCGACTAAAAACGAAATCCCGTTAGAAAAGGCATCCTGGAAGCAACCCCACGTGCGCACCCAACACAGCGCAGCTGTATCATAGAATCCGAATTACGAATGCATCACGTTGGAACGAGAGATCATGAATATTAAAACAGAAAACTGTACAATATAGAAAACTATAACAATCAACCGTAACACACCCTTGTGCCCGTCTAATCACTGCCTAGAAAAAATGTTAGGGAAAATCTAGCTAGGACCACGCTTGACTCTAAACTTTACTAACTAAATTTCCAGCCGGGCTATTCACGTTGAGGAACCCTTCACAGTAAGAAAATCTCCGATTTATGATGAGTTCGAAACTGAACGGAAAAGAACTCCAATGAGGATGACAACGTAACCGTCGAAATACGCATTCAACAGTATCTATGTTTGCGCGTTATGGGATCCGATAAGAGTAATAATCGTTTTACTTTACGGACTTAACAAAGAGATATATCTTTCGCATCGACACACCCTTCGCGACTGCAACCTCGCATTATCTTCGCGTCATCTATTATGCGTTGCTAATTAACGATCCGGTCGTAATTGGCGATTCGTTTCGTCGATATGCAAACGGCTGTAATCTGTTTGAGCGGTAGGAGCACGCACTCGGAAGCTTATTATTCGTAACGTACAACCGATCTATAATAAAATAACGATAATAATCCGATATACATCATACACAGGCACTGACGAAATTTCCGCATATTGCCGTTAACCCTAAGCACACAAACCTATCATATCAGGTTGAACATGTCACGTCATGTACTTATGTACGATAATTATCTCAATTTCCTGGTTTAGTCTGTGTGTTTGAGTATGTATTTACTTATCCAGGTATCGAATTCTGTTAGTACGCGGGAGATTTCGTAATCTATGAGTTCGATTCCGTCGGTGCATTCTACTACGATACGAATTGGTTGAATGTTCCGAAAATCGCGGGTAATTTTTTAGAACGCGAGTACTACGTAGTAAAATTCGAACTAAGTCTATAAATATCAATGATTCCTTCATGGAAACTCTTCTAATCGACGACGATAAATAAGGACAAGTTTCCGCAATGATTGACATGTCATAATAAACAGGACAATATCAGAACTATTCTAGTCAATGATGGAAAATAAAGGCAATTTATTTGATATCTTATATGGTAAAGCTCTTCTATCCAACAGACATAAACAGGTACAAGTTCCTTCCATCATATTTACACGCCATAATAAAGAAGGCAATGTCAGAATATGTATGTATTTGTAACAAAAGCAGGTATGGCGAAACTCTTCTAACCAACAGAGATAAATAAGGAGGAGTTCCTTCCATCATATACACACGCCAAAATAAAGAGGGCTATGTCGAAACTAGTTTAGCGAATAATGAAAAATAAAGACATATTATTTGGTGTAACATAGTTGTTTGCAATAAAAGCAAATGTCACAAAACTCTTCTAACCAACAGCGATAAATAAGGACAAGCTCATTCCATCATATTGACATACCATAATAAAGAAAGGAGGACAATGTCAAAACTACTTTAGCCAATGTTGGAGAATAAAGATAGCTATTTGCTGTTATATAGGCGTTAATAATAAAAGCAAATATGGCGAAACTCTTCTAACCAATAGGAGATAAATAAGGACAAGCTCATTCCATCATATTTATGCGCCATAATAAAGAGGACAATGTCAGAACTACTCTAACCAATGATGAGAAATAAAGACAAGTTATTTGGTGTTATATTGGTGTTTATAATAAAAACAAGTATGGCGCAACTCTTCTAATCAATAGCGAATAACTAAGACAGAACGTTTCCATTCTCAGAAATGTCTCAAAATCTACACGAGATGGTTTTTCGCATTCTGATACCAAAATCGAACTGCCCTTCCCCCCCTCTCCCTAAAATAACATAAAACCGAATTTCGATTAATTCCAATCATATTTAATTGTCGACAATTTTTTGAACTTTTGCGAAAAAATTTTTTTAAACTGTGACTTGCTATACGTCAAATTGAACGTTTGGCCGCGCAGATTACGACTAGGATAGTCTCCAAGACGAGAAGGACGTTCTTAAGAAAATATCGAACTAGAAAGCTAAAACGATTTTCTCTAGAAACAATTTGAGTTGTCCTAACGTCTAAACGAGAGGAAATATGTCGTTCCGGACGCCAAAATCATTTTCTACGTCTTCAACAACGTGTAATACCAACGTTTGCGTTAACTCCAACTTGATTTTTGACAGTTTTCCAGTGGGTGCCAGTTTGAAGTTGAACTTTATGATGAGAAGGACGTTTTTAATCTTTGCTCTTACAAATATTGTTTGAGCTTTCTTCTGTTTTAAAGTTTTGAAAAGTACGGTTTAGAATTATATGCATCCCGCACCAAAAGTACGAAATCCCGACTGATGTTTAATAAAACCGAATAAGTTACAACTCTGCTATTCAGTGGCCCCCAAAACAAGTCAAAGTCGGAAAATTGGTTGGATTTTATTTCTTTATTTTTTTCTTACAAAACAAAAGATCATATGTGGAAATTTTTAGCACAAAAAGAAATTGGCAATCCGCCTTTTAGAAGTTTTCTACTTTAACTTCTGCTGGAAGCATTTTTTGTGAACTTCGTCCCTTCCTCCTTTGGTGGTCTTCCTTCTTTCCTGGTCCCAAGAAAGAAAAAGTTAATGTTTTGCTAATGGTGAGATCAGATCAAGGACTTTTGATGCCTGACTAATACAAGGAGATGCAATGATGTTCTTTCCTTGTGTTTTTGACTGAAAAATTTAGTTATTCAGCCAGCAAATATTAATTCTTGCTTCACAAAAGTAAAATAAAAGAAAATGTTTTATATGATGATAAAGTTAGATCAATTTAGACATTTGGGCGGAGGTAAGAGAGTAGTAAATCATTTCTTTTGTTTCTAGTTTTTTGTTTATTTCAACTACTATTGATTTGTTCAAAAATTTTTCTTATCCGGCGATGGAAATAAATTCCGAATTCAGAACTCGAAAGGCAGTTTGCCATTTACAAGAAACGATTCGTCAAATTGTTACAATTCTGATTAAATTATTTGTGAAGCAAAAGGGACTGACTTTTGGAGGATATCGACTTCGTTGTATTCGATTAAAACGAGCAAAGCACGTACCGAATTCAGAACTGGAAAAACAGCGTTGCCATTTACAGGAAATTACATGGAGTCGTGAACAGGCGATTGCTGAGTTGTTGCAATATCTATTCAACTGTTTATGAAAAGAAAGCGACCGCTTCTTAAAACTGTTGACTTCGATGCGATCCGATTTAAACGAGCAACGCACGTACCGAATTTAGAACTCGAAAAGCAACGTTGCCATTTATAGGAAATTACATGGAGTTGTAAACAGGCGATTGCGGAATGGTTACAATTTCAATTCGACTGCTTATGAAACAAAAGCGACCGCTTCTTAGGGCTGCTGACTACGATGCGATTCGATTGAAACAAGCAACGCACGTACCGAATTCAGAACTCGAAAAACGGTATGGCTGTATTCTACAAATAAATCATTGGTCGTCAATTCGAGAAACGACTGTTTTTCCTCTTTTGTTTTCGTACATTTTGACGTTCTCACATCTGATTCTAGATAACGCACGAAGCCGCTACCTCCGATATAATTCGACTTAAACGAACATAATAGAGTCTGGCATTAACATGCGTCGAGCTCGGTTTTCGACGTGAACGTTCGCACCCCGACACCAATATTGCATTGTGCAACCGTTCGTACGAAGCGGGGCGAGGGGACGAAGGGAGCAGCTGAAATATTTTCTGTGTGTGTGCGTACGGAACAATGTTCACTTAGAGCGGTGATTTTGTGCGGCCCATCAGGTAAGGTACCTAAGGTACTACTAACTACGACGACATACCTACGAATATGCGTGAGCGCACTTCTTTGTGGTGGCGATTTTGCACCTGCCGGTCTGCAAATATACGCATTCCTACTACCTCCTTTCTCCTGTTGATTGTGCTATTTACCAACGACGAGGTGGATTTGGAACGCTGATGATTCGTCTCGATACGCGAACTACCCCCTTGCGTGGGAATTTGGAAAAAGTATACATACCTAATTTACGATGAATTGATATAAACGTTTCGTCGTTTGTGTTAGCGATATCTTCAGGGCATAGAAATTGTGTGAAAAGGTTAATGCCAGAATCTGGAGGCAGGTTCGATTTCGGCTATTCGCTTTATTTCCGAAAAATTAGTATATTTGGATATTTTTTTCGCCCCTGAGGATGTTAGAAGCATACTTAGCGAAACGTGAAAATTACATCTTTTCCAGATACCAAAGGTATGCTACCGAGGAGTAGTCCCAACCGTCATTTCTTCTCTTTGTTTACGTGTAATTACAAGGATTGTGGTGTAAGTATTACTGATACTAAATCACATCGGTAAACTCCGCAACCCACCCAATTGTTTAATTATAAAATTGGGTGACACGTGTTCCGTTAACGCGAGAAACAAGCATAAAAAAAGCGTATTAAACCGTTTACCTACAAGTTTGAGCACGTTTCGTCCAACCTACGCGACTCCGATTACGATAACGTATAATCTGGACAATCAATCCCCCTTCAAAAAAAAGCAAGTGAAAAATATGTTTTCATTCGATAACCGGAATCGTTTACTCGGTATCTCTGCCCATAATCTACACCCCTTGCACATGTTTCGACTATCGCATAACTGCACACGGATTCGCACCGGCTGCGTCGTCGTCGTCGTCGTCGCCCCGCCGGCCTAGGGTGAAACGGGAGACGGGAGGAGGGGCGCGCCGCCCTTTCGCGCAGGGGTTGCCGTAACGGTCTCCCGAAACAGCAGCTGTCGTACGCGTGCCTCTGCGCTTTATACTTCGCACTATATCCATCCCCATGTGTGTGTGTGCACTTTATCGCGTATACTTTACCTCTACTCGCACGCACACATGCTCTCCGGTAAGGTATGGTTGTCGGGTTCTCGACTGTTGATTTTCGAATTAACTACCGGTTTTAGGTGCCGGAACGCATAATCTCAACGTATAAAAGGAGTTAATGGAGAGATTTAGTGCGGGGAACGACGTTATAATACGTTTATTCGTTTGGTTATTAAATTAGGATGCGTATTTCGACGGTATAACCGCGTTACCGTCGAAATACGCGTCGCAAATTAATAAAGAAAATAACTCAAATTGTAGATAGGATCAGTCTGCATTTGTTTCTTGAATCCATATGATGCGTTGTGGAAAGGACAACCCTGTATATTGGCATTATTACGAGCGTTTTCTCCGTTTAATTTTGCATCTTCCCACAGCCAGACTACACTTGGCGGGCAGTGGCGTTTTAACCCACTAACACCACAATAACGTAAACTATAACGGAAAAAGACCGATAGTGCGCACTTTGTCTGATTGACGAAAATATGCGGCGATAAATTCCTTAACATTGTTACTAACAAAAATTCATAGCGCCAGCTCTTTCTAACGCGGGACAATATACGGCGGGGAGATGAAGATGACACTTTTATCATTAATTACAAAATTGTGTCCTACTCTTGCTGCTCTCACCGTAGGAGTTTGTGGCAACGTAAGTTGTCCACTTCTGTAGAAGCAAGTAGGTGCAAAAATGCTCAATACGTACATAATGAGAGAATTCATATCGAATTCTTCTCATAGGTACAAACATCAATACTTTTATTATTTGTACTTCATTTGAAGTTAATAGCTCGGTCTCCCTCTAATTCCGAATTGATTAAAGTCATATAGTCAATAGCGCGCACTCTCTCGAAGCGAGAGATAAAATTCCGCTTTCATTATTTTGTATTTAATCAAAGTTAATGGCGCGCGCTCCCTCTAATTGGCAAAAAGTTAACGACGGCGGATAAAAATGGTTTCTACGGCATCGTATTTGCTTGAAATTGCAATTTAGAAACGTGATCCATCGTCAGGGAATTTGCCCGGATGTCTTTCGTCAATTTGAGAGCCGTTCTTTTTTTTTTGCTGCAAATTCTTTCTTAATTAATTAATTAAAACACTTCACAATGCAAAGAAAATCGAACCAAACCCCCGTGACCAAAACCAAAACAAATATTCGATTTTATTGAAAAACTCATTCCTTTTCTTAACAGAGTCGTCTCTTGTTTAAACACAAGAAAACAAATACAAAAGAGAGTTATTGTTACCGTTAAAACAAAACCAAAAGAAAACGATGCCTATTGTTTAAACAAAAATGCAAGAAAACCATGTTTCGTTCCTTGATATTCGGTATCTAATTTCGTTTAGTTCGATTAGGTCATCATCAAGTGAATCATTTTTTAGAGGAAGAAGATAAAGTAGAAGAAGAAGACGACGATTAAAGCGGGAAACAAAACAAGACGGAGCAAGCCTCTATGACAAACAAAAGATTCAAGAAAATTATATTTACTTAACTTTTTTGAGCTCAGAAGATAAAGCATGAATCATCATGTTATTCGTCAATTTGATCAGCTGCCCTTCGTTTACCACTTGTTACAAATTACACTCAATTTGATTGTATCATCGTATAAAGAAAATTCTCTCAATGGAGAGAACAAAACGAAACCAAAATTCAAGCTTTAACCAAGCCCCGGTGATCAAAAAGAAACCAATCAAGAAAAATTATGTTTATTGGACTTTGTTAAGAAACTCATTCTTTTTTCTTAAAAGAGTGTTCTATTGTTTAAACAGGAAAACCTAAAAACAAAAGAAAACGATTGTTATGGTTCAAACCAAAAAGGATAGGATCAACGAGCGATGCCTATTGTTTAAATAAAAAATCAAGACAACGGTGTTTCGTCCCCTGGTATTTGGTATCTAATTTCGTTTGGTCTGATTAACTCATCTTCAAGTAAAACAATTGTTCTCCTTTTTGAAGAAGACGATTAAACCGGAATAAGAGAGAAGGAGCAACCATCTGTCACAAACAAAAAATTCAGGAAAACTATTTGGGTTCCAAAGAGAAATCAAACGTTTTTCGTCAATTTGAAGAGTTGTCAATCTTCCCAGATTTGGTACATACTTCACTCATCACATATAGAAAATTCTTTTCTCAATGGAGAGAACAAAACGAAACCAACAATCAGATTTAGACCAACCCAAAATCAAGAAAAATTATGTTTTTTCGATTTCCTTTGAAACCTCATTCTTTTTCTTAACAGAGTCATCTATTATTTAAGCAGAGAAACCAAAAGCGAAAGAGAGCGAAAAAAAATTCTAATTTTATTCAATCCTTCATGACCAATGAAATGAAAAGTAAAAATATGTTTATTTGCCTTTTTTAAACTCATTCCTTTTCTTAACAGAGTCATCTATTGTTTAAACGGAAAAGCAAAACAAGACAAAAACAAAAGAGGACAACGGTTATTATATAATCAAATTGAACAGAATGAAATGAAACAAAAATTAAAACCAAAGAAAGAGAAATCCAGAAAAATTATGTTTATTCGACTTTCTTTAAAAACTCATACTTTTTCTTAACGGAGTCATCTACCATTCTTTAAACAGAAAAAGAACCAAGAATAAAAGAAAATGATGGTTATTGTTTAAACAATGAAAAGGAGCATAAATAAAAGACGATGACTATTGTTTAAATCAATAAAATCAAGAAAGAAGTTTTGTCTCTTGCTATTCGGTGTCTAATTTCGTTTGGTCAAAACCAAAAATTCTTCAAAAATACTTTATCCAACCCTTCGTGACCAATTAATAAAAAAGAATAAAAAGGATGAATAGATGTTTATTTGACCTTGTTTGAAGACTCATTTTTTTAACAAAACCATCTGTTGCTTAACAACAGAAAACAAATGATTATGCTTACGGTTTAAACAAAAACTCAAGAAGACGATGCTGAAGTCCCTTTTTGTTCAATGTCATATTTTATTTCCATTCATCACCAACTAAATTGATTTTCTTTTTTAGGTAGAAGAAGGCGATCAAGCCGGAAACAGAAGACGAAGAAAATTTCATATTTTCCTTCACCTCTTTCGTAGCGGTAAAGACCAAACACCCCCATTCGTTTTACCGTCCAATTCTTCCTAATTGTTACAACTTGCATTTTTATATTTTTTATTTTATATTATTAATACTAAATGTATATATATATATATTTCGTGACCTTTTTATACTTATCTTATATGATAGATCTCTACCACTAATAGGTCAATAAAACAAGGCTGGTTTGTGTGGTAGAGATCTATCATATAAGATATTATTAATACTTGGAATATGAAAGAAGCATTATAGGTAGTAAATTCGAAGGAAGTCTAGGAGTATCAGCAGAAAGCGATGGCCAGGAACAACTTGAAGCCATCACACGATAGAGGGGAACTGGAAGAAGAAATAGCTCAATTCTTCTTAATCGTTCCAGGTTTTATTTTATTTATTAATAATAATAATTGTATTTCGTGCTTGATGAAGAGAGAATGGGAAAAAGGTGCACTCGTTCAACAAATTCTTTTATTCAACTTCTACATAATTGTAATTTAAAAAAAAAAAAACGACGTCCTTCCTTTAGATGAGAAGCGCTTTAGACGCCCATATTTAAATAAAAAGAAAGAGAAAACGCAACAAAAACGTCGTTAAGTTCTATTGACGAATATAAGAAGGAAGGAAACGGAAATTCAACTTATTTTCTTGAAAATCAGAAAATGCGTCTTTCGGACCAATCCCACCACTTTCTAGGTAAAATATAAACACAAAAAAATGAAATTCACAGCTTATAATATACCGTGTTCATGAAAACTTTGTCAACTTAAAGCATTGCGAGATAATTGACTCGAATCTCGGCTCAGAAAAATAACCTTCGTGACGTTCAAGAAACGAAAAAAATTTTTGAAACATTTCTGTGCGAAAAAGTCATTCATTAAGCCAAGCACCGGACTCAATCAGGTACCGTCGATTAACGACTCCCTCGACGTGCACACCGTGCACTTACTTAAAGAAATTTCCTGCGACACCTTCGTGCCCAATTCGACTCGCTTGCGACCGAAGACCAGGACGGAACAAAAGTCGCACCTGTTCGCCCCACCAGAGTCACGGCTCTGATTGGACGTCGTACACTTCTTCCTCGAACCGATTGGTCGGGTGGCACGTGCAAGGAATCGCAGACACCTGGTCGTATAATAGTGGTGGGGACGCGGTATTAAACACAGGTAAAGTAAATTCCCAAGAGCAGAGACGTCCGTTACGTCGTCGCGTTCAGATCCGGCGTTGTTGCGCTCGTTGGAAAAGAAAGCATTTCTTTGATTTTCATTCCCTTTGCATTCGACGAAACAAACGTGAGTTCCGCGTTTTGTGATTTTGGATTATCGAGTGGAACGGATCCAGTGGATTTTTTTGTTTTTTACCGATTCGAGTGAGAGTTAGTGTGTCGTCAGAATCGCCCGGAAGTTTTTCGGATTACAATTCCCAAGACTGTCATCATCATCATCGATGAGCGCCATGGCGAAGAATTACAGTCATTGCCCGCTGAAGAAGAGGCCCGTCCATCTGATCGAGGAGGAATCCTCCTGTTCAGGTTGGTACTTTGATAGTTGATGTTTATGATACGGCATTTCCAAAATTTTAGAATTACCAAAAAAGAAAAAACCTAAACGATAGGTTAAAATATGAATTAAAAAGGGCATTAAAACCTAATCGCTTCATAACAAAAAGTTTTAAATTCAGGCGCGAAAGCGACAACAAAAACGTACTTTGGGAAAACACCGCGCGCGCATTTTCCGTTACAAAATCCACACTTTTCCTCGAATGTTTACTCAAACACTTCACTTCGAAAAAACCGTTAAAGAAAGCGATATCTTATCGCTCTTCCTATATCCTCCCTAAATCAAAATATCGAGGGGGGAAATTTGTTCGAATTCAGGAGAAAAACGACGGTTAGGAACTTATCAGTGGATTACCGGTGATTAGAGATTCCAACGTTTCGAAAGAAAAAGCAGAAATCGAATTTTAAAAATTGTATAATCTCGGCTAACGCTTAAGCGTCCTCTCTTAAAATACAAAAGAACAAAACGTAACGATTCGGATTATTGGCGAAAAGTTTTTAACCGGACTTTCGATCTGTTTCGTCTTCAAACATGCCCACTTCTCAAGTAGTGTAATTCACATGCAACGTCTGTTCCTCAGCTAATTCATTCCCTAGTCTGTGGGAATTTTCGTTTCTGTGCAGCGAATTTTTTAAAGAATCTAACAACAAAACAACTTATATGTGACAAAGCAACGATTTTCGAAATTCGCACTTTTCAAAAATTTCATTTACCATGGGGAAATCTCCGCGGAACTCCGGGAGCAAAAAATCGTTTTGATATGTGCTACCTAGCAATAAGGCCATGCTCCTTTATGGGGCTTTAATGTCCCGACATTATTACTATCTAACGGAAATATCTGATGAAATTTGGTGGCGGAGGTAACATGAAATTGTTTCGAGTTCTCATCCGCGCTTAAGGTATCAGAAAGAAAACTGTCGAATACTTCAACTCGTGCAAATAAAAGAATAACACAAAGAATAGAATTTACACCATTGTGTTCAGACAAGAATCCCTATTTTGAGCCTAAAACAATAGTTATCATCTTCATACCAGTTGAACGTTTGCGCAAAATTTGTTAGGTAAAGATTATTTGTGTTTTGTTTAAATTTATTTCGTAACACAAGAATTCCAGAAGGATTACCATTTACCTCATAGTCTTTGGAAGAAAAATCACCAATTCGGTATTAAATTATCACCTTGAAAAAATTGAAGCACGCATGTACATATCTGCACTTGTTTCAAACTAAATTTGAAAAAGTTGTTTGTGTTTTATTTAAATTTATTTATTAATACAAGAATAACACAAAGATACCATTTATCCTACCCTGTTTGGAAAAGAAGTCCCTGTTTTGACACTAGGTTATCTTCTTCAAAAAGTTGAACTTGGATATCTGCATTTGTTTCAAGCAAGCTTTGCTGAAAACGGTTTGTGTTTTGTTTAAATTTATTTCATAACACATTAATGGCACAAAGATAGCATTTACCCCATTGTATTTGGGAAAAAATATCCAGTTCAATATTAAGTTATCATCTTCAAAGAATGGAAGCACACATGTACATATCTGCACTTGTTTCAAGCTAAGTTTGAAAAAGTTCTTTGCGTTTTGTTTATATTTATTTCATAAGACAAAGATAGCATTCACTCCATTGTATTTCCGAAAACCTCGCAAGTTCGATACTTAATTACCATCTTCAAAAAATTGAAGCATGCATATGCGTATTTGCACTTGTTTCAAGCTAAATTTGAAAAAATTGTTTGTGCTTTGTTTAAATTTATTTAATAATAAGCTCCTGTTTCCACACTTTCATCTTCATAACAATTGAACGTTTGCGCATATCTGCATTTGTTTCAAGCAAAACTTGTTAGGTAAAGATTGTTTGTGTTTTGTTTAAATCTATTTCATAACACAAGTATGGCATAAGGATTATCATTTTCCCCATTGTATTTGGGGAAAAAATCACCAGTTCGATATTAACTGAATAAAAACTGAAGCACGCATATAAATATCTGCTCTTGTTTCAAGCTAAATCTGGAAAAGTTGTTCGTGTTTTGTTGAAATTTATTTATTAACAAAAGAATAGCACAAAGATACTGTTTACCCCACTCTGTTTGAAAAAGAAAACCATGTTTCCACACTAAGTGATCATCTTCATAAAGTTGGACCCACATGTTTGCATTTGTTTCCAGCTCACTTTGCTAAGAATTGTTTGTGCTTTGTTTAAATTCATTTCATAACACAATAATGGCACTAAGATACCATTCATTTCACCGTGTTTAGAAAAAGAACCCCTGTTTGGACACCAATTGTAAATTATCATCTTCGAAAAGTTGAACTTGCGTATCTTCATTTATTTCAAGTTACATTAAAAAGATTGTTTGTGTTTTGCTTAAATTTATTGGATAACACAAAGACACAATTTATTCCACTGTGTTTGAGAAAGCATCCCTGTTTCGATACTAAGTTATCATCTTCAAAATGTTGGACTCACATGTCTGCTTAATTTGAAAAAGTTCTTTCCGTTTTGTTTAAATCTTCTTAATCTAAAAGTTAATCTTCGTCCCCGAGATATTGTATTAGAAAGCTATCTATTGCCTCATTCGTTCATTGTAAAGCCACTAGAATCATTGCAATCCGGATGGAAACCTTAGTTTTAGATGTCAGAGTCTGTTGATCTACAAGTTGGCTCAATTTTGGAGCTCATATAAAGCAGCTCCAAAATTGAGCCAACTTCTGGATAAACCGGGTCATTCCATCGATAATGATGGAGTGACTCCCAGTTTTCCAAATCATTTATTACACGGAGTTGGCTCATATATCGGAGCTTATTTACAAGGAGGGTGACTCAATTTTACAATCGATTTAATACGGACTTAACACAGTTCGAAATCTAATTGAAAGAAAACACGGTTTTGGAGCAGACTCTCACAACCAGAAACAAATCAAAGGAAACTGGCTTTTACGGATTATACCGCTTCCACGACCAGAGTCAGTAAGATCGGTTTGAACGGATCAGAGTGATCAAATTGCCGATCAATGTCGATCGACAATTGTTTCATGTCCTGTAAATACAAGGGGAAAACGGCCAGGAGGGAAACAAGATAATCGATGGTTTGGAATTGTTTCCCGTTTGTTCCGCTCATTCAATCTAAAAATTGTTACTCTTAAAACAATCTTTTTATTTTCGCAAAAATGACACGATCAGCTGATCCGACCGCCACAAAATGATTAAGTAGTGATTTGTTAGAAACGGAGCAAACGCAAATCTTGCCGTTACCATTTGACGTAATCTCGAAACAATTGCGCTTAGTTCGAGCAACGGATTTTGGAAACGATCCGAGTGGTTTAAAGAAGGCGGACGTCGATCCACGACTGTTTTCCTTCCCTGGATACAAAATTACAAAATTAAGAAAAAGAAAAGTAAAGACTTTGTCGTGGATTGTTTTATTTGATGCGAAGATAATCTCCCCAAAAACCGAATTGATCGGTAATTATTTTATTCCGTGGAAAAGAAACAATCAAATTATTATTGGTTAAAAAGTTAAAGTCGATTGACGGTTGTTTTCTTTCTTTTTTGGCTTCGTCGATATAACCTCAAAATGATCGTTTTGACAGGAATTCTTTTGTTTATGTATAAGACGGCGCGCAATACTATCAGCTGATCCAAATGTTACAATATGGTTACAATAGGGCGTACGAGACGATCAGCTGATTCAGGCGTCAAATCCCTCAACCTTATTCGCAAAACAATCTTAATTAATTCCTCATCGATTGTCAATTTTTTTGCCGACGGAATTCTGAAATGACCGCTCTTGATATTCGCTCGTTATTTAGATAAACAGATCTATTTAATTCAATAATCCAATACAATACCTTGAACGTGTCAATAAAAGAATAAAATAAATATAAAACAAAAGCACAGTGCAAAAGAACATTTCTTCCGTCATAACCTAGAAATGATCACCTACTACTTTTTCCAACTTTTAACATTTGATTTTAATTTTTAATATTGTAAATGTCCAATTGTTAAACAAATGGTGAATAAAATACTAACTTGATAGAAAGATACTTGAGATAGTACAAATTACAAATGAATAAAAAAAAGTAGAACATCTACTACATAACTCTCCAATGAACGACCTATCACTGAGGTTCGGTTGTTAGGCAATTATCATAGAAAGTTGTGCAATGGCTGCGCTGCAGAACTACTTTGAATTTGACAATAATTGTCAGGGAGGGTATCGTGCTTTATTAATCGCAGAATTGCAACCGCAGACTACTTTCGTCCATTTTAGTACTCTTCAGTACGGTACCGTATTCTGCGATTAACAAAGCTATTCCCCCACAGCTAGGTGTTTCAAGAAGATTTCACCAAACTAGTGGCTCCATCTAACGCGCAGAGGTATATCCAATGTAGGCCTGAAGTGCGCAGCCATTGCACAACTTTCTGCGAGAGTTGCCTAACAAGTGTAGGTAGAAATCATTCTTTGGAGGGTTATCAATTCTTTGAAACAACAACGAATCGAAACCGACCATTTTATTAATTTGTCCGTTTCTTTCTTTACAGACGAACCGGAAAATCTAAGCACGAAACCGGAAGATCTGAGCATCACCGGAAGGAACGCGTCGAAATCCCCCGATTCGACGCCCCAATCCTCCCCGGCGAGTTCCCCGCCGATATCTCCGCCGATTTCGTCGCCGTCGTCTCCCACTTACGTCTACCCTCATCATCAGCACCAACACCACCACGTCAAATCCGAAGGCATTTATTGTCCTACGCCGATAAGCCCGGACTACGCGCCTCAAACCTGGCCTAGGAGCATCATTCCCACTTATTCCCCGACTTACCCCTATCACGTCCCCTATTCCTATCACGAATACATGAACATGAGCCCCCATCGGCGTACAGCGATAACTCCTTATCGCCACCTCATCACCAACACCACAACCACCACCATCACCATCACCACAACCAACCTTTAACGCCTTTGGCGTTACGCCCGACCATTTACTCCTCCATCGATCAGGCTTCGCTAAGTCCGAATTCCTCCACCACGACTTCCCCACCACCTCCGGTGTCCGCCGAGGACTTATCGGAGAAACGAAGACAAGGCGCCCGACACCAATGTCCCGACTGCGGGAAAAGTTACTCGACGTTCTCGGGACTATCGAAGCATCGCCAGTTTCATTGCGCCGCCGGGGACGGTCCGAGGAAATCCTTCAGTTGTAAATACTGCGAGAAAGTGTACGTTTCGTTGGGAGCCCTGAAGATGCACATCCGGACGCACACGCTCCCTTGCAAGTGTAACATCTGCGGAAAGGCGTTCTCGAGACCGTGGCTGTTGCAAGGACACATCCGGACTCATACCGGGGAAAAACCGTTTTCGTGCACTTATTGCAATCGAGCGTTTGCCGACAGGTCAAACTTGAGGGCGCACCTCCAAACGCATTCGGACGTGAAGAAATATTCCTGTGCCACCTGCAGCAAGACGTTCTCGAGAATGTCGTTGCTGACGAAACACAACGAAAGCGGGTGCGGTGGTGTGCAGAATCTGATGCAGATTAAAACGGAAAAGGTTTACTGAGAGAGGACTCGATTTTTTAAAAACTTTTTACCAGTTTTGTTTTACGGTATGATTTACTTTATTTTTATCGACCATGTCCGATCTAACCCGAGAAAATTGTGCCACCATTCCTTTCAATATCATTCTTAAAAAAATAAATTACAATAACATTCCACGTAAGTAGTAAAATCTACAAAACAGACTTGGATGTGTTCAGAACCGATTTGACGGAAAAGTATTTTTCAATAAAAGAAAAATTCAGTTGCTAACAATTTTATAAATTATATGAACAGATTTGATTGGTTTAAAAATGCCAAATCGATCGTCAATTGTTTTACTTCCGCTTATACAACCTTAAAGCGCTGCCCCGTTCGCTTCAAGGAAAAACAAAAAACAACTTTATCGTGATTGTTTTATTTGATTCAATTGTTTTCTTCTCCTTTCTTGATACTTTTTCTCAATATAACGTACTATAAGATCAGCTGACTTACCTCTCACAATATGAAACAAATGCTAAAGCTTGGTAACTTGGTGGAAATTAAACAATTTTTTTAATCAATGGTCAATTGTTTTGCTTTATTCTCGTCAATTCAAAACCTATTTGTTGAAGAAATAGTTTATAATAACGAAAAAGGAAAAAGAGTCTGGCAACAATTTTATATTATATGAACACGATTTGCTTGGTGTACAGGTGACAAGTCGATCGTCAGTTTTTTTACCTTGTGTCTCAATATGGCGCATTATAAAGTCAGCTGATTTACCTATCACAACGCGAAACAAATTTCACAGAACTTAGTGGAAGTTAAACAACAATATTTTTTAAATTGATCGTCAATTATTCTACTTTCGCTGATACGACCTTAAGGCGCGGTTCCCGTTTAATTTAAAATTGTTACAAAATAAAACACAAAAGAAACAAATGTGTTACTTTATAGAGAAATGTACTATAATTTGTTTTGTTGTTCCTTTGTTTTTTTTTTTTTTTAGAAATTCATTGTTGTTTCCCTCTGTTGATATCACCCCTAAAAGATCGCATTTAGAGTACTTTTTGTTGTTGTTTTTTTCTTTTGTAATATTACGAATCGACCAGCTTGGATTCGGACTTTCTAAAACAGTTCATAAACAACCGATTGTCACTTGTTTTCCTTGTTTTGACGAACTGAGCCCGGAAATAACTCGATTTATTCGAAAACAGAAACAAACCGATTTGACCTTTCAAAACCATCAATTCGACTGGCAATTGTTTCTTTGTAGTCATAAAATCAATAAACAATCATTCTTTCGAACAAAAGAAAACAAAATCAGTTTACGATTGTTACAAAATAAAAAACAAATGATTCAGAGGTGTCACAATATGGTAAAATGTGCCATAATTTGTAATTTTTTTTTTTAGAAATTCATTTGTCATTTTCTTTTTGTCTATGTAGCCCCAAAGAGATCGTATTGGGAGTGACTTTCTTTTGTTTTCGTTGTAATTTTACGAAACTACCAGTTTGGATTTAGATTTTTTAAATTTTTTCTTCTGTAATAATCGATTGTCACTTGTTTTCTTTGCTTTGACGAATCGAACGTGGTAACGGCTTGATTGTTCAAACAAAAGAAAAACGCCGATAAAATCGACTCTCGACTTTTTTCCTTTGTACTACTATAATATTTAAACAATCATTCTTAAATTAAAAGAAAACAAAAGTAAAACGAAATAAATAAATACAATCAATTTACTATCGTTTCCTAAGTAAAAAAAAAAAAAGCAAAAGATTCAGATTTGTCGCCATATGAAAAAATGTGCCATTATTTTTTCTTTTTTTAAAAATTGATTGTGATTTTGCTCTGTCAATATAACCTCAAAAAGGGATGGTATTTGTAGTAAATCTTTTGTTTCTTTCGAATATTAGGAGACAATCAACGAGTTCCAATTTGGATTTTTCTTTAACAGACAATCGTCACTTGTTTTCTTTTTTGTTTTCATTTATTATTATTTTATCAACCGAACTCGGAAATACTTTTTACCTGTCCAGTCGACTATCATCCGATGTATAATCAATCGTTAAAAAAAGAAAAAAACAGTTTGCGATTGTTTCGAGGAAACAAAAAGAAAATCGATTTTTAGACATTCATTTATTATTTTAACATATCGTTTTTGGTCATACAATCTACTTATAAATATTTTTAGATATTTTGGTTCCTTACATCTAGATTAAAAAGATATCAGTATTGTTCGAATTTGTTTCAAACTATATTTTCTTAATTAATTATTCGTATGTACCTATAGTTCTTAAACCGCTTAAAACTTTTATCGAAATAGTGCCTTGCGAATACGACAAAAAAGACTGAAGACAAACTCGAATAAAACGATAATAATAATAATAATAAATTAATAATAATAATAATAATAATAATAATAATAATACACGATGTACAAACGAATTTTTAAAAAAATATTAAAATCTTACCTAGAATTAATTAGGTATACTTACTATTTTTTTTTGTAAATATTTTTGTAATGAGATGAAGTTTCCTTGTAGGTTGTTGTACATATAATTAATTAAGGTACACACACTTAGGTTTAAGCTATAGAAATCTAATATATTATTACGTTTTTGATATTGTATATTGTAAATATATCTACTTACAACCATATCTATATATAGAAATAAGAAACAGCCTATAGATATAGATACATACATAGTATATATTTTTGATAGATGTTACTATTAAGAGTTGCGCGTCGCGTCGAATTTCTCCCCCGATTGAAGGGTATCGAAGTTGAAAATTCGACGGGCGAAACAATCTAGTCATTTCGTACATTGAGAATTTCGCGCGATTAAGGAATAAAGAAGAAACGAGTCGTGTGCCTCTCGCGATCTTACTACCGTTCTTTTTTTGTATTATCGAATTCGAATGCGTTTGTAAAGAAGAAGAAAAGATGAAACGAAAGCGCGAATACGAACGAAAAATGCCATTGTACAGTGCCTTATTTTCGTACGGATAATAACATTTTTTAAATAATTTTTTATACCATATTACAGATTTATATATTATTACGAAATAAAGAATTTTGTGTTTTCTAATTGTCGCTTGTTTCCTTTCCACTTACTTACCCTTTATTTTCAGGATTTAACGATGGAGAAAATGTAAATCTGGCTTTGATTCGAATTTGGAATTTAAATGAATTTTCAACTTAGATGTTTCCTCACGCACCGAAAGACTTTAAATTGTAAATGGTGGAAAGATGCCAATAATAGTAGTTTATGTGTAACGCTTTATTCTTGCGTCTTCGTTTTGTTTGGACTGAGGATGACAACCGTTTTATAGAAATACTTGTGTTCAAAGGACGAGAGAAGATGGGAAAATCGAAAAAGTTAGGCGCGAAAACAAAGGAAAGGAAAGAATTAGTCTATTGTTTTGGAAACAGGAACGAATCAATTGTTACAGTTCGTGCTGCGATTTCATTCTATCAAACTCTTTGTAAATGTGGCCCCCGGATTATCAGTGTGAAATGAAGACAAAAAAATTGTTAATATCTTAGATTTCTCCAAATAAGTCATACAGATAGCCGTCCATCTATATGAGAAAATTGACAACAATCGGCTTGAACCGGAGACGACCGTTCAAGAATGGTATACAAGTAACTACAAAAACAAATAACATCCCAAAATATTTTCTGCTCGAACCTTGCAGAAACCATTATACGAGGGTAGATTTAAAAGTTTCCGGAATGACAATGAAAACAATATAAAAATAACAATATAATTTCCACAAAGCTCGAAACATTTGGTCTGACGTTTCTCTAGCTTTTCGATTCCCTCCCGGAAGTGACTTTCTTCGAAGTACCCGAAATAATCGTTTACAATCTCTATCTCTTCTTTATTCGACCAAAATCTCTTTCCACTCAGAACTGTTTCAAGTTTCAGGACCAGGTGGAGGTCTGACGGAGCCAAATCGGACTTCCATCTTCTACAATCTTTTGCCGAACGATTGCACTTGAATGGGCGGACGCATTGTCGTGGTGAAACGACACTTCTTTCTTAACCATTCCCGGGCGTTTATCCTGAATTGCTGCTTTCAACTTCTTCAAAAGTATTGTGTAATATTGGACTGGTAGCAACTAATTAGCAAAATTCCTTTTGTGTTCCAAAACCCGCTGGCATCACCTTTACAGCAGAGCGATTGCATGTCTTGATTGCATTCTTGTTTCTGATGTGTAGCGATGAATCCATTTCCGGGCGTATTCTCTGAATTGTTGCTTTCAATTTGTCCAAAAGTGTTGTGTAATATTGGCCAGTAACGGTTTTGCCTTCTTCAAGATAACCAATTGACAAAATTCCCTTTTATGTCCCAAAAAGACGATGTCATCACCTTTGCACCCGAGTGAATGGTTTTCGTCTTCTTCGGAACCGATTCACCGCATGCAATCCATCGTTTTGATTACATTTTTGGTTCTGGCGTGTAGCGATGAATTTGGGTCTCATCCATGGTCGCGAATCGCCTCTTGAGATCCGTTGGATTCGACGTAAACACTTCGAAACAATGAGCTGAGGTTTGAACTGGAATGCGTCTTTGTTCCGAATTGAGCAAATGCGGCACCCATTTAGCAGAAGGCTTTTTAAACGCAATTCGTTGCGCAAAATACGAATTACTCGTTCGCAAGAGATGTCCACTGCTTCCTCAATTTCACACACTTTTATTTGGTGATCTGCCAAAAGCATGTCGTTGATTTTGTCCCACAATTTTTGGGATGATAGTCGTTTTCGGACGTCCTGAACGTGTGGTTCGTCGCTTGTATGCGTGCGGCCACGCTTGAATTCCGAAACCCAAAAACTCACGGTGGAAAATGAAGGTGAAGGTGAATTCTCAAGAACGGCATCTAACCTTCTAATTTGATTTACGTAGCGGTTTTCCCTTCCAAATTTGATGACCGCTCTAACTCCATTTTTATCCATAATTGAAAACACGAGAAGGTACTTGGCTTAAATCAAAACCAGACTATTTGACAGATCGATTTAACATTTGCTGTCGAACGATATGAAAGAGTTGGCAACGCAACGACATAAAGTGTTTGGAAAAAATAGCGACCCCTTAGCAGCAATTCCGGAAACTTGTCAATCTACTCTCGTAGTAAATGTTACAATAAATAAATAATAAAAATACGCTACAGTTTTTGATAACAACGCAGTGACTGATGGCGCTGACGATCCCAACGTGGTCTGAACGCCGGTTGGCGATGACCGTTAAGCGCAGCGTTGTCATGTCAATTATTAGTTTCACTTCAGGATAAATTAAATTGACACTATGTTGAAAAGCTGCGTTGTGATTTTGATGAAACACAAGTAGAAAGATTATAGCCGAATTCGTTAGAACTTAGAGACATTGCTCAAATATTCATCAGATTGACACATTAGCATCTATGTTTAAAGCAGTTTACATAATGACTTAGGAATACTGAATTTTACAGCATTTTACACGTCAACGGAAGCAGTAATG
Organism: Chrysina gloriosa; assembly: GCA_038088585.1. NCBI lineage: Eukaryota > Metazoa > Arthropoda > Insecta > Coleoptera > Scarabaeidae > Chrysina > Chrysina gloriosa. The sequence goes on from CM076089.1 coordinate 57,783,381, forward strand.
AAGCGAATACAACATATGTACGTGTCTATGTAATATTTAATAATACAGACGTAGGTTTCCTTCTTTCTTCTGTCGTAATCGCTGGCAGGTGTTAATTATTTCTTAGGTAGGTAAATCGGATGATTCACGACCGTTTACCGCATTAGCCCACATGCTGAATCGATTAACGTCACGTCGAGGTAAATATGTGTATTCGCAGGCCTTCTCTCTTCGACGATCGCTGCTCGGCGAAAACGTTTTTGCTACGATCTAGGATGACTTAGACCGGATGAACGATCTCGGAACGACGGAAAATATCGGAAATCTCAATGTTGGGAATTTTGGGATAAAGGCTCGAAAATAGTTTGAAGGACTTGTTTGCTCAAATTTAGAACTAATTTAATGAAAAGTGGCACAATTTTCCTGTTGATTTTCCAAAAACATATTCTATGAATGGCAATAGCTAATATGGCGACCAGGTTATTGACTATTTGAGCTAATAACAATGCGCAGTATAACTCTAACCTTGGTATAGATATATTTTTAAGAGGCGCTACCTTGAACTTAGAACATAGTAGATTATAGGATGTGTCCCCTTGCTGATTATAGCATCTTATATAAATGTATGTCCCACACGCCATTTCATTAGCGTCAGAGAAACCATGAATTTCAAATTTATATGGGCATTTAATTTCAATGATACATCCGGCTCGAAGGACCACAGTGGTTGTGCCTCCTCCTGGTTTGATTTTTCCTTTGTTTCTTCTCTAATGGGCATAATGATTTTGCTGGTTGACATTGCTAACAGATGATGCCAATATTTGAATTCATGCTTGAGTTAATCTACTCAGGGTAAATTGAAACTCTTTTATTTACTAACAAAACTGGCATTAATTACATTCTTGACAAAAATTGACACTGTCATACTCTTTTTCTATTTATCTTGTTTGAGACTTTATCAAAATAGATCTTTCCATACAAGTCCTTAACAGATTGTTCTAGTCAATTGTTTCTGTTTTTATGGACATATATATATACATATATGTATATGTAGTCCTAAAGTTCTTGGTTTGATTAAAATTAGACCGAAATTTGTTAAAATGTTTGTTTCATTAAATTGTTGTGATTAAGTCCGATGGAAGATTGTGTGAGTTTGAAGCTGGTTTGGACAGTTAATCTCGGTTTCCAGATCTAATGTATTAGAGGATAAGTTTAGCTAAAATTCGCATGCGATTCGACATACGATTTCTTAATTTTATTTGAAAACCAAAGAAATCAATCGATAATTGTCTTCTTTAGACTAATCGCCTTAAAACTATTGGTGTGATTGAAGGCATTAGAAAAATCTTAATGATTTTCTGGACTTACGAAGCTTGATTTGAGGATTAAAGGAATCTATTGCTGGTTGTTTGCTAGTTCCCGACACACAAGAAAAACCAAATTCCCAGTCGTAACGTGGATACTTAGAAACAAAAATTCCTTCTATTCGCTCACCGATAAAAACAGGATTTCAAAGTAGGAAACTGGCTCGTATCTACGTTACGTACGTGTATCAGGGACAACAGAGGGACGGTTCGCTTCGCGCGCGAGCTAAAATTAGAAACGATTACCACCTTCACGTAAAGGCGGAGTATCAATGGAAATTCATTGAATAATTAATGCCCGCCGCGAAAGACGATGATGGTGATTCAGCGGTCCCCGTGCGAGCACGATCGCGTAAATTAACGATTAAAGAACGCGCGTGGGCCATTCGAAATGCGCATGCATACATAACAGAAGGTATACAAATAACCTGTTACAGGAACGGAAAAAAAACGAAGAAAAGAAAATAAGAGATAGAAACCACCATCGGGTGATGGGGTCGAGGGACGATGGAGGTGAGTTGCTTATTGTCTTAGAGACCGTGAAATTCGAGAAATTGCTATCCGCGCGGCGGCCCCGGCTTTGCGAAAATGTCCCGTAGTATTTCTTCACGTCGGTCGTTCGTAAATGGGCCGTGCACGATCAGGATGATGATGACGATGACGAAGACGACGAACGTTATGCGTGATGGGTATCCCGATGAACGGTAATTCAAATTACATTAGAGAGAATCGAAATTAAATGAAGCGGATGAAATATTGAAATGAGACGCAATCTCTTCGACTCCGGTGGAAAAGGAAACGAAGAAATCTCGTTTCCTCTCGAAGAACAAGGAAGACAACTGGAAGCTTGGAACCACTCTCCAAACTCAGATTTCTTGGAAGCGTTTTGGGGTTGCGACAATCGCATTGAGCAAAGCTGCTTCTTCCTTTTGTGGTTTCTTCACCGAAGATGATGACAGTGGACGAAATTGCTACGAAAGGGTCATCATTTGATGATACGATACGATACGATTTTATTTGTTAAAATAGTATACATTTAGCTGAAAGGTATAGTTGGTACTTGACTTGTCAGAAACACAATAAAATAAATTAAAAACATAAAATGATGATCGAAATATGCGTTCGAACGCTAAGGTGATAGAATACCCAAATGTAAAGAACGAGAAAAACAACTTTCAACACTACATACAACTGGAAGTATCCACCAGTCGTAATTGATAGAAATTTTCAATTAGGAACATTAGTATATTAGCAGCAAAGAATAGTGACAACTAAAATTGGAAGCATGTATGTATAAGTTACACCGTTCAGATTAATTTTATCTAACAAAGGCATTGCTGACAACCTCATAAAACTAAAACGCTCATATTTAGTGTCTTTAACACTAAAACCGGAAGTATTCACAATCACGAGAAACATCTTTATGTGATATATATATACATACAGTTGGTATACTTGTAATATATGTAAACGTGTAACAGTTGGTAACGCCAAGTAATAAATAAATGCAGATTTTATAAATAAGAATATATATTAAACACATCCTGTTCTCAGTATAAAACACTACTACTACCTACACTACTTAATGATAATACGTGATCCACTCTTTTATCAAACCTTAATTTTATTATATATAGACATTATTTGTCAAATATTTGGACTGTCACCTGCCAATTGCTATTTTTTAGTAAACAATACAGGATAAGCAAGCGGAAGTGTCAACCAGGTGACTTGAAAATTAGTAATAATAATAGTAATAAAGTTTGACAGCAGAAGGTACATACATAACCTATAAAATCGGGCTAATGGTACTCAAGAAAGGCCGGACTAACAACCTTAAAAAGCGAAAACGTCCATATTTAGGGTTTTTAATACTACAACCGGAAGTATGCACACCCACGCGAAATTTTTAGTTAGGAAGTGGCTTAGATTCTTCTTCTTCTTCTTCTTTTTAAATGAGACATGCCATTTGGACTATTATATGTTAAGAATGAAAGATGTCATTTGTCAAATATTTGAACTGTCAGAAGTCAATCGTTGTCGTTTGGATAGAACATACTCTTTCCAGAACATCAACCAACGAGATAAATTGAACATGATAGCGCCATCTAGTTTGCGTAGGAAAAGTTTTATTCTTCGGCGTCATATTTAGATGTAATTGCGCTTTTCCCATAATTCTTATTTTATATATATAAAAAAACATGTTTCCGAATTTCTATTACATTTGGAAGAGTGAAACTTTTATTCAAGTTCGATATTCAATTTTTATTGCGTTAAATATGGATCTAGTATGTTTGAATATAATTTTTTAATTTCAACCTCAAAGCATAATAAAATGTCTTTCATAAAACCCATATCTTTTACCATCACTTGCTAAAATACTCTGGAATTTCGTATTCCCCGTTAATTTAATCAATTCCATAAGCATGTGCTCGCGCTTCTTAGAATTAGGAAAATAAAAAAATTAGTCATCTCTTCCGTTCGGGATAGTTTTGCACAGCACGTTTCAAAAGGTGATAAAGGCATTTTTTCTATTAAATAGAATACGCTGAAATATTCACATGTGAATTATTACTATAATTTAATGTTACAATATGAGCTTCTTACCTTAGAAAAGTATAAGTTATTTAAAAGTTTAATTTAGTTAATTTTTTAAGCAAAATTGCACGGGCCTAGCTCTTAATTAATGATATAAAAAGCATAAATTATAAAAATTATATTTATAAATTTTGAGAAATATTTAACATAAAATCAAGATAATTACCTAATTAGTGTTGTGTGTGTGTGAGTGTAATTTCTTTTATTCGATGATGGTTCTTCCTATGTCTCCTCTCTTAACTTCTTTACTCGCTGCAGATCTATTTTCTATGGATTCTTCCCACTCTTAACTAACTCTAACAAACTTTTTATTTTTTATTTTTTTTTGGAAACCAGGACTACACTGCTTTACTTCTCCGTTGTCCACGAAACGAAAACTTTAATTCTCCTTGACTCCAGTTGATCCAGGCATATCGTTGTTATAGAAACCTGTATTGAATGTCGATGTATCCTAGGTTATTCATATTCAGTATTTTTTAATGAATTCCTGTAATGTAAAAATGTTATATGTATGTATGTGTTTAAATGTTTACAATCCTTTCTCTATTTAATCGATGCGTTTTATAATAATTAGTAATTTTATTTCTAGTTACAGTTGTTTCTCCCATTAAACGTCTCTGGCTGGAGTTAAAATAAGAAGCTAACACCCGTAGGGTACTAAAATGCTCAATAGGTGGTAGGCGTGGTGTCGAAAAGGTACAAATAGAACCCCAAGATAAACCGAGTGTCAAATGAAGACCATAACCCTAACATTAACTGTGAATTTTGATATCTTGAATTATAATAAATGATGAATTTTCGAATGGTAATTAACCATTCGAGTATCACTATCAAGCAAGAAAGAAGTATGTTCTATGGCTTCAACGTTGACAATTAGAACATGAACAAATTATAACAATTAGTACACTGGGTGTTACCATAGCGACTAAACCAAGACCTAACCCGCAATTTGTAAAACTGAAGCATGGAAACCCACTATTTGAGTTTGTTTTGCCATCTAGAGTACGTGGGGAAATACATTTCTTTGCTTCATTTAGGCAATATTAGTAACAGCCCGATAGTCGTTTGGTAAATAATACAGAGTGAACAATCAGAAGTGCCCATCGCGTGATCTGAAACTTTTAGTTGGCAGCAATGAGATGTTGACAGTTATTAAATTTAAACTTATGGAACCTGGTACAGAACGAAAGCGTCTATATTTAGGACTTTTCAAAATTACAAGGAATGTTCACCACGTGACCTAAGTTTCCTAGTTGTTTTTAGTTAGTACGAGTAAAATCTATCAACTATAATTAAAATTGTTCATAACCTATTTCGAATTAGTTTTATAAATGGCAAGGATGAGAACCTAAAGAATCAAAAATAGGGTTTTTAGTAGATACTACCAACCTAGAATACGACTGCTCAAACTGTAAATCCATTATCCCAATACAATTCTTTTCTTTCTTTTTTTTTAATAAACCTATTGTTTTGTTATTCATTGACTGACACTTGATATTCTCCTTCTTTCAAAGTTCACCAGCGAAACAGGTAGCTCGACATTTGTAAATAATAATCAACTCGTGGCGACCGTAGCAACCTGTCAGCGACGTTAATATATGGCTTTTATTAACACCGTAAACCCATTAGATTTACATAAATGTAAACGTTTTAGTCGATACAGGGGCGTTATAAAATTGATTGGTATAAAAGTAGGCCAATCGCTAAGAAACGATGATCATCGCATTCGAATCGGGTTGAAATGAAAAAACTATATTACGTCCCGTACATGTACATGTATAAAAATTTTTTTCTCTTTACGGGAAAATCGGCGCTAAACTTCTTCCTGGATAGATTAGATTTGCGTTAGATTTCACAAGCACGTTGAAAAAACGTAAAGTTTAAAAGTTTAGTCATTGACCGAAAAATATGGAAATGATTCATTAAATAGACACAGTCTTCCTATTTAAAGCAAATATTTGATATGTCGAGTAAGTATGTGAACGTACGTAAGTATAGAGTAAATAGGTGCATTATGTCAACTGTAAGTTCTAAAAATACATGCCAATGTGTCGATCTGATGAAAATGTGAGCAATGTATCAGAAGCTCTAACGAATTCGGCTGTAATTTTTTACTTGTTTCATGAAAATTACAACGCGGTATTTCAATATACTCCCCATTGAATTGAATACGCTTATCCCGAAGTTAAACTATTAAATGATATGACAACGGTGCGCTTAACGGTCATCGCCAACCGGCGTTCGGGTCACGTTAGGATTGTCATCATCATCAGTCACTGCGTGATTATCAGGATGTATGTATGTACGAAATTTGGCAAAAGATGAAGTAAAATATTGCGCGAACTGCAGCCTACTTGTATTATTCCCGTCTAACATCTACTGCGAGGGTAGAGTAGTAATAGGTTTGCGAAATCGCCGTTAGGGGGCGCTATTTTATCGAAAAACTTTGTGTCGTCGTGTTGGCAACTCTTTTATATCGATTGACAGCAAACGTTACATCGATCTGATAAATAAGTCTGGTTTTGACAAGCTTTTAAATTTGCTTTTTCAATTATGGATAAAAACGAAGTTCGAGCGGTTATCAATTTGGAACGGATAACCGCAACGGAAATCAATTCAAGGTTGGTTCCCGTTCTTGAGGATTCATCACCATTTTCTACCGTGATTTCTTGGATTTCGTAATTTAAGCGTGACACGCATACAAGCGCTGAACCACGCGTTCAGGATGTCTGAAAACGACTACCACGCCAGAAATTGAGAAAGAAATCAACGACGTGGTTTTGGCAGATCGCCGAATAGAAATACGTGAAATTGAGGAAGGCGTGGGTATCTCTTACGAACGAGTAGGTGATATTTTGCATAATGCATTGGATTTAAAAATGCTTTCTGCGAGATGGGTGCCGCATTTGCTTAATTAGGAGCAAAGACGCATTCGAGCTCGAACCTCAGCCGATTATTTGGAAGTGTTTACGAGGAATCCGATGGATTTCGTGAGAGGATTTGTGACCATGGATTCATCGCTACACACCAGAAACAAGAATATAATCAAAACATGCAATCGCCCGGCTGGAAAGGTGATGGCATCGGATTTTTGGAACGCAAAAGGAATTTTGCTAATTAGTTCTCTGGAAAAGGCAAAACTGCTACTCGTCCAGTATTATACAACACCTTTGTACAAATTGAAAGCAACAATTTAGGAAGAACGCCCGAGAACGGTTGTTTCACCACGACGATGCGGTCGCTCATTCAAGTGCAATCGTTGAGCGAATATTGATAGAATGAAATTCGAAATTCTTTCGCATCGTATTCGCCTGATTTGGAGGAAATCGAGAAGCTAGAGAAACGTTGGACTAATAAGTGTGTTGAGGTTGGAGGAGATTATATTCAAAAATAAAATATAACCTTAATCCGTATTATTTTATTTTCACTATGGTTCCAGAAACTTTTCAATCTACCCTCGTATAATCGTTTCTGCTAGGTACGAGCCCAAAATATTTTGGGATTCTGACATCTATTTTTCTAGTCTTCTATTCAAGGGCTTGTATGCTATTCTTGAACGGTCGTCTCCGATTGAAGGCGATTGTGTTGTCAATTTTCTCATACAGATGGGCGACTATCTGTATGACTTATCTGGAGAAATCTAAGATATTAAGAATCTTTTTCTTCTTCATTTCACACTGATAATCCAGGGGTCGCCTTTACAAAGAGTTTGGTAGAATGAAATCGGAAATATCACGATTTTCCAACGAAGGACGGTACAAGTTATAGATATGAATATGATCATTGTTACTCCTCCATTCTTCGTATAAATTCTATTATCTAACGGTCGTATTGCGTAACTTAGTTATAATCCATTTTCCGGACGATATTACGATATGATTACGGTTGCCTCGGTTATATCGATAGAAATGGCATAATCTACCGTGCGGAATAGAAATTGTTCTCGGCCTGTATATGGCAATCTATTCTCTCTCGCCGTACGCGTAACTGTATTTCGATCCCCTTCGATTCGCGTCGGAATCTGAACTTTCGTTCAAATTCTGAAAGACAGACAGGCAGACGATGGTGGTTGCGTGGATTGCGTTTCGTGTAGTCGTAATTGAGTAATTTTGCGACTATGCCGATTTTATTCGCGTAAAACCTGAAATTTGCAAGTTTAACAATAAACCGAAACGAACGACCTTTTAATCGTATGTATATGTATATGTAATTAAATACGATTAAGAAAGGATGTTTACCTTCCCCCTTTTTATTACCTCGATTTTCTACTCAAACTCAATAGGATTACGTCAACGTATGTATGTATACGACGCACCGTGTAATTACTCAATTATCGACGATGCCTTACCTACAATAGGTAGAAGGCAGAAGGCTGCTCCTTAAATATCTAATTTGTGTATTTTTATGCGGATATCGTGACCCGATAATTTCAAATCATTTTCACGTGGCGTATAATTTGGCGAAATCGATAGCGTCTTTCATCGCCTTATTCCAGTGGCGTAGCGCGGGTGTCAGCCGCCTGGGGCGGAGGAAAATTTCGCCGCCACCTTATTTAGGGGTGATAAGTATTTCAATTTACAAGACTAAAATACAGGTAAACAATCCAAGGACAAAAAGATACAGAGAATCCCTACAAGTCAGTACAGACGGTGTTGCCAGTCGCTACAATGAACAAGGTGTCATTATTATACATTCATTTAAAGAAAGGGGATTCCCCAGTTTCCTCACACAATAAGTAATGAAAAATTGCTTGACCAAAAACATTTCTTAAAGGCCAGTTTCTGGTAATTCAGTGCTGGCCCTTAGCTCTGCCGTCCCAAAGGCACAAAAAGCAAGGATATGTTGTGTAACCACTTTGTTGCTCGAGGAGAAAGTTGACCATTTTTAGATCGACACAAATCACCAACTGATGCTCTTCATACTTGATATGTTTCAGGATATGGTCTCGTATTCCTCTTTCATAGTGGTGGAATGTCCAATAGGTATAGAACCATGTATATTACTATTGTGTAAAAGTACACGTTTTAAACTTCGAGATGAACTGTCTATAAAAAGACACCATTCACTTGGCGTGTATTCAATTAACACCATTCTCTTCAAGAGACCTATTATGTCACTACAAAATACTAAGTTCTTTTCTTTAGAGAAATACGGCAGCAGATCTTTCTCTCTGGTACGATAAAATGTAATATTAGTACCTGGACACAGTAAGTTCTTTTCCTCTAAACTGGAAGCAAGTAATTCGGATTACTTCTTTGAGAGGTTCAGATCTCTAACAAGGTCAGTGAGCTCTTCTCGACGGAAGCGTTGGGGACTCGCTAAAGGTTCTTCATAATCAGTATCACCTTTACTTTTCTGGAACTGGACCTCGTCAGACGATGTTTCTGAGTTATCACCCAGAACCATAGGTAAGTTATTGAACGTTGGAATAGGTATTTCTTCAGAACCAGGAAGAGTTCTCCTTAATGACTCCATGTTAGGGTATGTCCATTTATGCTGGTTATTGCGAATAAAGTCTTTGATGTTGACAGAACAAAAGTAGCAGTCATCATGATGGTTTCTTGGCTGCCTCCATACCATAAGTACTCCAAACTTTAAGTTCTTTCTCTTTCCGTTTGTCTTTGTCTTTGTCTCCTAACTGGACGCCAAAATACGCCATATATGCCCTTTTTATTAACTCAAATATGGGTTTCCTAGTTTCCTTAAAAGTGTTTTCACCACAAATCTAACAAAAAACATCTGCGTGGTTCACACAGTTCCGTCTTCTTGTAGAAGCCATTGTTGTCATTAGTCACTGGCACAGTTATCACACGAAAGCACAATACTAAATTGAACTGTGAGATGTAGACAGAGATACGAGGAACCCTATATTAGAGATAAATGAGTTAGTGGGGATTAGGGTTGGGTTGGGTTGGATTGGGCTAGACAGCGAAATTTTTTCAGTAATGGCGAATACTGAGAATTATTATAACCCTTTGCACTCCCAACAATTCTGGACGTTGGCTATCAGCTATTCAGCGCTACTTTATGGCAGAAACGTGCATTTACAGATCCTCGTATTATTTAGTATAGTTTTGGAACCAAGTAACGAATTATAATGATATTGGCCTTATATGAATTGGTTAACATCGAGAAATGTATATTTTCCAAAAAATCAATATTTTATTTTTATAATTTTGTACAGTGTGATAAACATAAAACACTCCCCAATATGCATTGTAGGCTGATTTGTGGACGTTTGACAATAATAAGCTGTTTGACACTTGCCATCAGGTATTTTCCTCTCAGAACACATGTATGTATATGATTTCTTGTGCCATTTCAAGAGAAGACTTCAGGGAAACATGCATGTCTCAAAAAGTTGCGCTGAAATAACTTAGTTCCTCGTAATCACTCATAAACTTTAATGTCCCATGAGAGGTGACATCCGAGTGATATGCTAGAATTACGATGCCCCATGAGAGGGGACAGCGGAGTGCAAGGGGATAATTATATTACAATTCTAATTTCAGGTAAAAACAGACAATTTAGGTATCCTAAATATTTAGTTAATTATTTTGATTTTGCTATTTATCCGTATGAGTAATACATTTTACGGTGGTGTATCTCCAAACTAGAGCTGCTTTGAAGAAATGCCAGTTATTTTTGGATCAGTTCGTATTTTACAGGCACCACGACAAAAAAAAAAATTATTTTGTGTGTTATTTATTGTAAAAATTTTGCCGCTTCGTAAAACTGCCGCCTCTTCCGCCCCCACTGCGCTACGCCATTGCCTAATCCTAATTGTCGGTCGTTTTTGGGTGCGATTTCGATCGATGAGAATCGCAAAAAAAATGGCGAAATCTAAACCAAGGAAAACCGGACAAATATGCCTAAAATTTACGGCGGGCCCGTATTCAATAATGTATTATGTATGTAAGAAATATCAGGTAGGTGTAGACGAGGACATGTAAATAGGGTGCAAAGGTCATCGAAGAGAGACGGAAATCGTTAATGTGTATGGAAGTTGTGTGTGTGTGTATGTATATGTGTTGTATGGTGGGATATGTGAACCTGTGACCTCGTGTGCAGTGTATACATTATTAATGATCTCCTCACTCATTGTTAGCGGCCGGTTAGCTAATATTCGATGCAATTTGTTAAATTGTTTATGGTAGGTTAGGCAGTCTTTATCCGAGATACGTGTCTCAATCGATAGATGTAGTAGGAAGATATGTAGTATGTAAATAGATTGTCCTGTCGTCTGTAATTCGACTCTTGTTCTTCTTACTTGTACGGTTGTCTTTAAAATATTAAATCGAAAAAAGTCGATTTCCTAGCAAAATCTTTCAACGGAAAACTATTTTAGAGCGAGGTTCTGTGGGAACAGTTGACTGGGAAGAAGTGAGACGCTTGAAATCGTCGCTAGACGCTTTTGTCTTTCATTCTTTTCATTCATTAGTTCTGTCTCTCACATACATACACACATACTCATCGCAGGAGCAACTCTGATATGAAATGATCACTACTGTTCATCATTTACACGAACGACATGTCCAGGTATCTGGGTGATGTTCAGATGGTCTTCTATGCAGATGATACTACCATCTTGGTCAGGGACGGATCCGAGGAAAGAATTATTGCCAAGTTGAGTGCAGCCATAGAAAAGGCCAAGCATTGGTTTGCTTCTAATAAATTAAAACTAAATAAAAATAAAACACAACATCACAACTTTAGCAGCCAAACCGGAGGGAGATAATATGGTGAAGTTCCTTGGTATATATATGGATGAGGGATTAAAATGGACCCATCACACAGATCAACTAGCGAAAAAAGTGACATCAGGAATTTACTGCATTAAAAGAATAAAAACGATAGCGACATACCAAGCAGTTATAAATACTTACAATTCCTTCATCCAGTGTCACTTATCCTATGGCATCCTTCTCTGGGGAGCATCTTCGGCGGCAGAACGAATTTTCATCCTCCAGAAAAGAGCAATACGGACTGTAAGAGGTTTTCAATATCGTGACTCATGCAGAGGCCACTTGAAAAAACACAAAATACTTACCTTGAAGTCATTATACGTATACAATGCCCTAAAGTATATTCATGAACACCAACAACAATATAGAAAGAATGGCGAAGGACATAGCTACAGCACGCGTTATCGGAATAATCTGAGCATTCCCAGACACTGTACTGTAGCAACACAAACAAACGCGCACTATTGGGGCATCAAATTTTACAATCACCTTCCTCTGCATCTCAAACAACACGATATGAAGGCCTTTGCAAGAAAAACCAAAGGAGCACTGACCGAGGAAGAGTTCTACACCTTGGAGGAATTTTTCAACTACCATTTCTAGTCGTTCTTGTTTTAGATTCTATACATTTTATAACTCTTTTATATTTTTGTTTCTGTGTTTTTGTAGGTATTTTTATATTTATATTATATTATTATTTTTATTTGTATGTCACAAATCATAGGATTTTATTTTGTAACTTGACTTGACTTTGTTTTGTATTCGTCAATACGACAAATAAATCTATCTATCTATCTAAAATGCGCCGTATTTACGCCCTCCCTCCCCTTCGCACATCAGATGGCGCTCTTATTATTCGTACTCGAATTTACTTCAAATTCAACTTCAATTTATTTACCATCGGTTTCGAAATGAAATACTTTTTCTCTTTCTTTATACATTGTTTATTCAATTATAGAATTTTACCTTTTATTCAAATAACCATCAAATGCGTAACGAGCTTCACTCTTGTTGGGTGTCCCACGACATCCCTTCTCTTTTTTGTCTTTTTACCGAAAATATAATTTGTTTTGGGCTACCTCGCCTGCTCTAATTGTAATTCGTTAACTATGCAGTAGTATTCTTGTGCGGGCAGTAGTTGTTCGGCTAACAATTTTTTAAAATTTGTTTTATTTTTGTGTTTTTAACAGAAATTCTTTAAGGCCTGATGTATTGAGTAGAACATCCGTAAGGGGAGGCAAAGACGAATTAATTTCAGGTAAGTTTATGAACCGTTTCGTCTGTTTGACCAACCATCGTACGATTTAATCTCATCTCTTGCATAGCACGTAGTAATTTAATTTTCTGTATCTCCAAACATATCTGCGGTCGCAGTACGACTGAAACCTGAAACACTTCATACCACCATACGCGTAGAGTCGACAGGACGAGAGAACAGTAGCTCGACAACGACCCTACCCGGCAGCGTAATTAATTATATTTGATATTCCCGTCGAGCTCGCCGGTATCTCCGTCCGTTCCGTGACCATATACAGTAAAATAAGTTAAATATCGCGATTAGGAACGGTAAGAACTCGCTTAGCCTTATGTAGTATGTATATGTACGACATGGGAACCGAACGTTAGTGTTCGCTAAACCGTTCAAGACGTCTTCGTCTAAAACGCGTCCGCATCTCCATATACAAATACAATATTGTACGCCGAGATTTGTATGTGTAGAATATATCGAAAAGCAGACGAGAAGCTCCGAGATAGAAGCTGCTTCGATGGAATGGCGTGCATGTACTACGTGCATAAAAGAGGAGTAAGCAGGTCGGAGTGAAAGATCTCGAGCTCCTCTCGTTGCTACCTGTTTTGAATAAAATTATGGGAAGCCCTTAAACTAACAGGTGTGCCTATGCGCTCTGGTGGAGGTATGCGTGTGATGTATTTATATATGTTGTCCAAGCTGATGTGGGACTATCTTTTATATTAATTTATCGCGCGGTCGAATCACTTCACCCTTTCAAAAGGTCTGGAAGAAATGAAAAGACTCTTAAGAAATATCGACGTTTGGCTCTTTCATCTTCGCGTCAACAAAAGTAAATTTTTCTCGATAATATTAGTACAATCAATTGTAAGGAAAATAAAAGCAAAAAAGACCAAGGATTCTTATAATAATAATAAGTCTATCAAACTTTTTCGTGAAATAATTAGCAGTGAATTAATCAGCTTCTCCGATCCTCCATCAACACTATACACCGATTCGGCGATCCAATCGAAAAATGAGGCACCGGAAACGAGAAGTATTTTTCCACAAAGTCTACAAACATGCCGAGATTTCAAATGATAGTTTCTCGAGAAAAAAACTTCGCGGAGCAAACGTCTTAACTGCACCAAAATCTTATACCGAAAGCTAGAGATAACCTCACCTAACCCCCGAATCATAGGTCCATCGGAATATCAGTATATCGTAATCTCCAAAATAGGCATGAAGGCTTCCTCTATCCGCGAGGATGAAAATCATGGAAATCGATAAGTAATCGATAACGTATACATGTCGCCCGCTTAGAATCAATTATCAAAGATTAATTAAAAGCAAGTGTAACGACCGAAATCGAGGTACGCGGGAAGCACACAACTAAAAATATTGAAAGTAATACCAGTTTTTAAGAAGAACGATGTGAATGCCCCACATGATTATCGACTTATTGCCATATTGCCATCTATTTCAAAAGTTTTCGAATATGTCATCGCAAACAGATTAGTGAGCTTTTTCAAAGAAATGGTTATTTCAATACATCGCAACATGGCTATCGCAAAAAATGGATCTAGTACCACAGCTATTATGGAAGTTATTGAAGAAATTTGTAATGTTTTAGATGAAAAGCATTACAAATGTTAGGTTCTGCTCAGAGGATTTATCCCTTTCAAGCCTAACGGAACAATATCTTCCAAAGCAAATTGTAACTGAACTGGTGGGAGATCATGTTCCAAATATACGTTAATATTTGGCAGTTCAATGTTTTCAACATTCAAACTAGTGCTAGAGGTCGTTGTTTATTGAGAATCTTCTTTCTTCTACACAGAGGTCTTAGCAATTAGAAATTATCATGAAGATCACATGAGTCAAGTTCAAACAACACAGAAAAAAGGGTAAAAGAGTTAGCCTTGAATGCCCTGAAATGATATCTTGTCTGTGAAAAGGCGTTCATCATCGGGAGGACGATCAACAAAAAGACGAAAGACGATGCTACATATCGGTGATCGCATGCCCGTTGTATAACAACAAAGAAAGAGATGTACTAGATGTTCAAAAAGACAATAGATAAAGGAACAAAACAATTGGTAAAACCTAGGATATTGCATTGTGCAACAATTGTTTTACACCCTATCACATGTAAATTTTTCAAAATAAATTGGTTTTGTATTTATTTATTTCATTGCTCTTGATTTCCAGACTACTGGAAGAACGTTCTGAATCGAAAAAAAGGAAACTTTCAGACACCTTCAATATTTCCTTATTTCTGGTGGCCTAAACGCAAACGAATCGTGTAAAGAAGAAAATTTGTATACGAACTTACAGCTCTTGCAAAGCCGTACTGATGATCGGTATAATCGTGAAACGTACGTATACGATGGCAAGAGAAGATCACAATTTTGTAATTTGCAATTTTCCCACGGCGGGTAGCCGAAGAGCGCGACTTCCGTCACTGCAGGAGGCTGTGGCAACGCAAGTTGTCCACTCCTGTACACAAAAATAACTGCAAAAATGCGTAATACGTGCATAATGAGAGAATTCATATCGAATCCCTCTCACATGTACGAACATCAATATTCTTCCAAGTACTGATAGCTATTCCAAACGTTTATTAATTAAACCCGCGAGTGATTCAAGGTACGAAGGTCTACGATAAAGTAGGTAGCCCTGTTTCATTATTTTAACATCTTCAATATTACTACGTTCGTATTATTTTCATTCCGTATAACTGTTGTGCACGTGTACATGCAGAGATTATTCGACCGCTTTATGTACGTCGTAATACGTAGTTTCTGAGGTTGCAATTTTCTTGGAGTATGTGATTTCGATGTGGTTCGTCATTTTGGAACGCGTGCTCGACGTCGTTCGGATCTGTACTGGCTTAGATAATCGGCAGCGCACGATGTGTTTTCCCGTAGATCATCTTACCTGTTTATGAAGCTGTCGTTAAGTTCGCAGTTATTTTGATCATTCATTCGTCTCCGTACATTATTTCAATCAGTAAAGTGTTGTTTTTCGAAAGATTATCATCAATTTTTACCTGGCTTTTTCGAATTATGCTACTTCCGAAGACAACATAGAAACATTTTGTTTCCTCTATTCTCATTGTACCGCACTTGTCAGCTGTTATATTTACGGTCCCCGTTATGTTTTAAAAGCATAATTCTCTTTTGGTGATTATTGTCGTATGCAATTTGTGCTTTCTTAGTGAGCCATTTCACAGTTAGTTCGTGAGGTGCCCAATAAACGCGTACCTAATAAGGTCGTTTCGTAAAGGGTCATCCAGCTTCTTCTTCGAATTAATCATCCTCCACGAATTTTTAGATAGGTTCAACATCACTGCGTCGCGAAAATCGATCGGAATGTCGGTTTTACATCACAGCAGGAGACTTCGCGGCTATCACGTCGGCAATCGCAACCGCCTTATTTTCCGCTAAATACTCAGACGTAAGACGGCGGTAAATCGCCCTCAATCTATTACGCAAGATTCGCCATTGTAGGTACGTCAATTAAGATTTCTTAAGAGGCGACACGCCGGCCGGCCTGCCGGACCGACGGACGGACGGACGCACGATCGGATCTTCAGTAGCGCGCGGTACTCGAAGAGTAATAAAGTACTTAAGATAGGTGATCACGTGCCGCGGTCGACTAGTCGTTTATTACGCGTGTTCCTCCTCCCTTCCTACTTCGTTTCGCGGCATTAGCGCGAGAAGCCGCCTTCTTAATTGCGTTCGTCCTAGCGCCGACGCTATAAAAACGTGTAAAGTTGGCTAGTTAGTTGGTACTTATCATACGTATAGGTAGTATAACACATCTTGAACGGAACAATTGTAAAGGATTGCCGTTTAGGGAGTAATATCTTTCGACCGCGGAATCTGAGCCATCCTCAAAGGTGAAATAGCAATAAAAACTTTAGGAAGTTTTCAAAGTTGAAGTAACAGTTGATAGTGATTGCAAGGATCGTGGTGTAGCATTACTAACAATAACATATACCACATCGGTCAACTAGCACGTGTTTTGTTAGCAATGAGACCACGGTTTTCGAAGTACGACAATTACATAACAAGAAGCAATTGGTTGGGAATTTGCGTATGGCCTACTCAATGAAGTGCATAGATAATGATACAAGAAAGAAGCGTTATGAAATATTACAAGGCTAAAACGGTATTTTTCTCCATCTATTGCCTTCGAAGTGACTAAAATTGGAATATATAGAAGGAATACGAATATTTAAAAATCTTTGTTGTATCTTTGGACGAATTAAAGGTTTCGAGAACTTATAATAACTGTGTTACTTATCAGTATTACAGCGATACCTTCTTGTGACATCCTTTAGGTGCTACCTACAGTTATCTGTTTACCGATATCATCAACGACACCCTCGAATACTCCTTATAGTTATCTGATTTATCGACACCAACAGCCACGATACTTTTAATTACACTTTACAATTATTTGTTTACCGAGCAACAGCGACACCTTCTTGTGACATCGTGCGTAATAGGTTTTACCTGCAGTTATCTATTTGCGACATTAACAACAACACCTTTCAACCAAAAGCGATACTTTAGAACACCCCCTACAATTATCTGATTTACTGACACCAACAGCAGCGATACCTTTAATCACTACCAACAGTTATCTGTTTGCCGACCAACAGCGACACTTTCTTGTGCATGCGTAATATACTTTAAGTGCTAACTACAGTTATCTGTTTACCGACATCAACAACGACACCTTTCGACCAAAAGCGACACCTTCGAACACTTCATATAGTTATCTGATTTACCGACGCCAACAATGATATCTTCTTGAGACCACATGTGTAGTATCCTTTAGGTAGCTATCTACTGTTACCTGTTTACCGACATCAACAATGAAACTTTCCGACCAAAAGCGACACCTTCAGACATGCAGTTATCTCATTTACCGACACTCCCTACAGTCAACTGATTTGCTGACACCAACCGCGACACCTTCCGGTAAAAAGCAAGGAGGTTAGCACGAATTTTGAGTTTTTGAGGGGGTTCGTGCGCAATTTGAATTTTCATACATGCGCCGCTCGCTAGCTAGGCAACACGCCGCCTACCTAGCGAGCGGCGAAGCGGTGGCGGTGAGGAACCCGTCGTCTCTCTCTACTACAGATAGTTATCTAAAAGAGATAGGATGACCAAAACACGAATTTAAGATATCGTCGAATAGTGAAGTTATTACAGTATCTCGAAATTTTTAATTCCCGAATTATAAGGGCATGGGTTTTGCATTTAATAGAGATAATTCTAAATTATTTGATTTATTCATTGTTTTAAAACATTGGTAAAATGGAAGGCGAGTAGCTAGACGGTCACCAAAACGGTAATCAAAACGGTAATCAATCGGTAACATCTGACCTTAGGGTAAACCGTTATGTAGCAACCGTAACGATTGTATTTAATTGGCACGCCTTGATTGTAGTTTGGGTCACAGAGAATGCTTTTCTTCTCCTTCCGTTCCACGTCCGCAATCCCACAGGGATTATATACGAAGATATCCGTTCGCTAGTAATCGGAGTTTTTAATCGGATTTTAAAAATCGTTAGTAACCCCTACGATCTTCAATAAAACCCAAAATTTCGACTAATGAAGAGATTTTCTAAGAACTCTTAGTACCATTTACGTTTTTACGTCAAGCAAATAAACATAGCATACTACGAGTGACTCTCAAATGTTGCTTACAAAACGAAAATTAATTGCGGCTTTCCCGTGATCGTAGGAAAACAATTTCTCCTACAAATATTGCTTGATTTGCTATAAACTGCTTCAATTTGATGCATAAGTTGTGAAAAGGATTGTATAGTGCAACGATTAGACTACCAAAAGTTATATATGTTTGTAAATGCAAACGAGAAAACGTGAAAATTATTGAACTCTTTAAAACAGCTCCACAAAGAAGTACTACAACATATGTAGAGATACATATGTGGAAGTAACTCTGTTAATAATACATTCTCTGATACGGAAAATGTTTCCAACGCAGCCTCAGTCCGGTACTCAAACATTTGTAGGCACCACGCCGAGTTGGAGAGCTCATTAAAAATAGAAGCTTTACGCTCCGTTGACATCAAAGAATTGCAGCCGGAATGCTAAGTTATCGCCTCGCGCGTATGTGGGCCCTGCAACGAGAAAAAAACCGATAGAAAAAGAGAGCGGGCCGCTCGAACGTCGCTAATATGAGTTTTCGATCAAGTTAATGGGACGTTTTATAATAACCGTCTTCTTTATCGTACGTCATTAACGGGCGGCACGCCCGTGTGGTGCACATTGCAAACCGTCGACACCGACCTGGCGAATACGCTCTTAAAGGAATCTTTCCCTATAGCCAAGTGACGTCTCCCCAGTTACAAATTTTTAAATAAATTCGATCATTCGAAAGAAAGATAGTTTAGTGAATCGCGAACATCAATTTTACACCGTTGTAACGTACTAGAAAGAACTCTCATCACCAGTACCGTCTAGTGCATTATGGGTGTCCATAAGGAGACGGTGTATTTGAGAAATAAAAAAACAATAAAGCTTGGGAAGGGATCAACGAAAGGGGGAACTGGAAATAAGATTATACAGACACAAAATACTAATGATTACAGCATACGAATCAAATAGGGGATGCAGTGGAAGCCCTCAAAGATTCGTTTGAAGAAAATCTAGAAGACAATTCTTGACGAAATCTCAGCGAGTGGGGAAGTGGCGTTGACCGCAGACCCAAACCATGCATCGTAAAATAGTAGGGAGATGTGATGAAAACACTTTTAAGTAAAAATGGGGAACGATTCATTAACATAATGTTCACTACGAAAAAAGAAGAAGAAAACTGCTGCCCTCAGAATGAAGCCAACATCGCGTTGTAGATTGTCATTTTCGAAGTGTTGCCACGCAAGCTACTACTTCTCCCCACGAGATGCCTAAGTAAAATGAACAGCTCCGGGCCCAAGGGGAGCCTTGTGGATTGTGAATGTTCCTCGCAATTTAACAACAATTCCAACAAAACGCAATAGGAGAAGGTCAATTGAGATGTTGGGGCACGTAATGAGAATGAGGAAGAGATAGGATGGTGAGAAGAGTGTTCGAAGCCAAACTAATCAAAAGAAAACAGAGGAGAAGAGCGCGATGGGGGAAGTGCGCGAAGCGGCCGAAAGAAGGAAATAAGCTGGACGGAGATTAGGAGGCGGGTACAGGATAAAAAGGCATGGAAGGGAATCCCGACTTAGAAATTCAACTCCAACGCATCCGATACCCGAAAGGGTATCGGATAGGGTGGATTGGGATTGGGAAGAACCAGAAGGAGACATCTTCTATTATTTCTATTATAACCTTGAAATATCTGTCAGATTCTAAAGTATTAAATTTGCTTTAAAGTGCTAGTAGACCAGTGCAAATCGCGATGTTTGATGTTGATGATAATTATTTGTTTCTTTTGCAATGATTCTTAAAAGTTCGTAGGAAAGGAAGGAATCGCGACGTAAAGCGGAAGTTACGTACAACTTTCCAATTTATTTTATTTACCTTTCAATTCTTGAAAACTACCTCCATCCAATTAGCACGGGAAACGATACCTGGCATCGGATCGACGATCAGATAATTATAACTTCCTTTTGAACCATAACCCATCATTAAATCTCCATTAACAAACCTCTCCATATGGGTAGACGAAGAAACGGCGTTTCTACTATTTATTAATCGTCGTCGATTTCCCGAACCCAAACCTAATAGAATCACCGACGAAATCGATTGGGATCTTCGAACTCGAACGTCGTAGTCGTCAATATTCCATCCGGGACGAGACAACGATAAGCTCCCGATTCTCTTTTAGGAGCGAAGAGCCCGCAGCCGATTATCCTCGTCGATAACGCTTTAAAATATACTACAATGGTAAGATAATGAGTATTCCATATGAAAGGTTATAATTGGTCACAGGATCCTTGTAAGTCCAAATCAATTTATATATTCAAATATAAGCGCATAAACTCGACGAGCAGACGTATAATAATCGTGCGGCGTGTGAGTCATCGTCGAGAGTTCTCTCATTTACTGCGCTGGGTTTATACGGTTGGCAAGAGTTAGTGTGTACAGTTCGTGACAAGAAATTGGAACAAGAAAAAGGGGAAAAACAGATGTATGTAAATTGGGATCTTAAAAAAGGTGCAGATCTCGAGAAAGTATCAAGTTCAAGAAAAGTCAGCCTCGAGTAAATGATGGTAATAACGAAAGGAAGTTGATTGATTGAGCTGGTTTATCGCAGAAGTATCCGCGTTGATACGACAGACGAAATCTTGAGAAGTAATCAATTATCCACGTCGTTCTGGAGGGAGAGAGGAGAGGGTGGGAGGGAGGGGCTAGAAAAATTTCTGCCTTATATGCGGAGCAGGTTTTCAGTAGGTGGACCTATTTGATTTAACGTTGATGTGAAATGGCTTAGAATAAGTTCGATTTTCGACCTACAAGTACGACCAGGCCTCCAGCAGAGATCCTCAATAGACAGGAAATAAGAACGAAGCTTTTATCACACGTCTATTGCAACTTTAGCAGATGCGGACGGTTTTCCTAATTGATTTTAATGTTGATAAAAGCTCGTTTTATCTGAGACCCGGTTTCTGACTTCCGGGTACGTGCAGGCCTCCAGAAAAGATGCTCAATGAGCACAAAGCGAAGCTATCATTGCGGTTCTACCCCAACTTTAGTGGATACGGGCGGTTTGCCTCGTTGATTTCACCATTGATGGGAGATGAGTTAGTGAGCGCGGTTTCGGACTTCCTAAGTATGACCAGGCTTCTATCAGCGATCCTCAATGGGCGGAAAATGAAAACGAAACCTTTATCACAATTCTACTGTAACTTTCGTAGATACGGACGGTTTCCCTAATTGATTTTAACGTTGATGAGAGATTGTTTTGTCTGAGACCCGGTCTCCGATATCAGGGTACGTACAGGCCTCCAGCAGAGATGCTCCATTAGCACAAAGTGAAGCTATCATCACGGTTCTACTCCAACTGTAACGGATACGGGGGTTTGTCTGATTGATTTCATCGTTGGTGAGAGATTGCTAAGAGTGAGTGCAGTTTCTAACTTTCCAAGTATGACCAGGCTTCCAGCTGCGATCCTCAATGGGCGGAATATGAAAACGAAGCCTTCATCACGATTCTACTGCAACTTTAGCTGATACGGGCGGTTGTCCTAATTCATTTTAACGTTAGTGAGAACTTGTTTTGTCTGAGACCCAGTTTCCGGTACTCGAGTACGTCCAGGCCTCCAGTAGAGGTGCTCAATCAGCACAGAGCAAAGCTGTCATCACTGTTCTACTCCAACTTTAGTGGATACGGGCGACTAGCCTAATTGATTTCACTATAGATGAGAGATGGCTTAGAGCAGGCATGGGCAACCTTTTTTGTAGAAGTTTTATGCTGTGAGTAATCTTGAAAAATATACATTTTTGTAGTATCCTTATGATTCATTATGAATTAAGTTTAGACGGGTGGTGCTAATATGCAACGAAAGAATTCAGTAGCGGGCCGGACAAACCTTACTCAAGGGCCGCATGTGGCCCACGGGCCGGAGGTTGCCCATACCTGGCTTAGACTGAGCGCAGTTTCGGACTTCCCAAGTAGGACCAGGTTTCGAAAGGAAATCCTCAATGAATGGAAAAAGGCAAACGAAGCCTTTATCACGGTTCGATATTTACATGATACTTAACAGATATGGGCGGTTTTCCTAATTGATTTTTACGTCGATTAAAGATTACTTTTTGAGTCCGTTTCGAGCTTCCGGGCACGCCCAGGCTTCCAGTAGAGATCCTGAAGGGACGGTGAATAAAGATGAAGCCTTCGTCACGGTTCTACTGTAATTTTTCCAATTGATATTAACGATGGCAAGAGCTCGTTTTGTTTGGGTCCGCTTTCCATTTCCGGGTACGACCAGGCCTCCAGCAGGGATCCTCAATGAGCACAATGCGAAGCTTTCATCACTTTTCGGCTGCAACAATAGCCGATACGGGCGGTTTGTTCCACTGATTTTAACGTCCATGAGAGGTGGCTTAGAATAATCTTCCGACTTTGGAGTACGACCAGGCATCCAGCAAAAATCCTCAATGGGCGGAAAATAAAAACAAAAATAAAGTTTTCGTCAAGGTAACAGATACGAGCAATTTACCTCCGTATACTCTTGACCTTCATAAAACCAGATCGGCACCACGGCCTTCGGGTGATTTAGTTGCGGGGAAACAAAACACCGACTGCGTTACTCGGCCGACTGTTATCACTGTACCTATAGAAAGTCATTCCCTTTTATGGGGAACGCGCTTCCCTTTCCCAGATTCCTACGCGCTTCGATTAACGTTTGCTTCTCATAGGCTAATAATAATTCAATTCGAAATAACTGTTTACTATTGGTGGCAGTAAGCAATCGATAAATTAAATAGGGGCAGTGGGGGAAAGGGGTAAATAAACTTCAAACGTTAGGGGTGTTTACTACCTGAAATAGAATGTAGTACTTAAAACGGAGTAAACGTCCATTTTGAGACTGTAACAACTTTTCATTCTTCTGTAATTTGCTGGTAGACATGCATCACCAGTACGAAATTTCAATCCGAAATGCCAGCGACTTTTTGTCGCTAACTGTAACCGCAAACGTTACCCACACCTCCTTCTTCTTCTATTCTTCTCACCGCGACATCGAAAGCTCTCTCGTACACACACACACGCACACACACATTAGTGGTACACGCATACCACCTGAGTTTACTATATTTGTCACGAACAGGCGCGCATTCACACCTGTGGATCCGATCGACTATTGGCTAATTTCGAAACCTCTCGAGCATGATTTATTCATGATCGCCATTACGATCTCATCGGCATATCGAACGCGTAAAGCGACGTTTCGTAGTTAGGTGGAGGAGAGGCACACACGTACAACATACACGTATTGTGACCGGCCCGTTCTTGTACACAGGGACAACACACCTTCCCCGGTTCGCAGAACTCGTTGCTTTGCATCGAGGTGTCGTCGTTTTTTGCTTCCCAGACCGGCCGCCGCTTTGTGCTACTGATTGACTATTCGAACGGCGGTAATAATGGCGATCGTAATAGAGAACGACGACCGATGGGAGAAAAAAGAGTTAATCGATGATTGAGAAAGTTGATCGTAACCAGTTTGATTAAAGTTCGACGTTAGTTCGGTTCAAGACCACGTGATGCTAGGAAATTTTTATGTTTTGTTGTTGTGGCACTACTGGATGCCTTTTCAATAACACTAAAACTGTTTCAGAAATCCTGAAGGAGCGAGATAGGGACATATGGAAAAATTCAATAGATGCTTCGTAGAAATATTCCATATTTTGTGTTCCTGTGATAAATCCGCAGTTCTCCTGTATCAAATTTATTTTGTTATCGGTTGAACGCTCCCACAATGCAGTATGTTTGTTGAGAATTTGGTGCATTTTGGTTGTACAGTTGTTGTGTAACTTTTAGTTATCGCCTGGCTCCGCAAATTAGTCTACTTTATTAAAAAGGATTTGAACCAATTCGTCAAGCTCGCGTACTACATAAAAAAGGTGTGGAATTATTTCCGGCTTTGGGAAAACGTCATTGTCTCGTTGCACACCTATCTCCTCGCCCCAACTAAGGTAAAACAACACATTTGCTTATTATTTGAGCATGAATTCATTATGTCGTTTGTTTTCACTAAATTAGGGGAAGCTTTGATCACTCATAAAACCCCCACCCACAATTGATCGTACATTGTTTATTGTTGATTTTTCTTTTGCTATTTGTTAATGCAGTCACTTCTAGTGTCGATATTGATCTCTTGAGACTGTACCTTCCAGAGGGATACACGCTAGTTGTCTATCGAATAAGATCTTTAAATGAACTAAACTCTGGTGGTGCTCTAACATCTTATTTTGAACATATCATCAGTGCCTGACCCAAACTCAATTGATATCACCACCGTCTTCACTGTGCTCACGTCAGGCCCGGCTTCGACTATTGTTAACCCCCTTTAATATCAACATAATTGTATTTAATTTGAAGTTACTCTAAGCCGGTTTAGTGCCTTTCCTTTGCTGTCAAACTTAAAGGTTAAACGAACACTCCAACAAAATTAGATTTTGAATGCAAGAAGGAAACAACCTAACTTCAATGTGGCAACTTCTATTCCTATTGTTGATCGTAGCTCGAAAGCTGGTGATAGTTAGTTCCAGCAGTTTAGACGAGCTTGTCGCATCTAGGAAGTCATGCAGAGCCCAGCTGTTTGGCGCTGATGCAAAATTATTTAGTTCGCCTCAGAAGTGTAATAATCATAAAAAATAGGAACGAATATATAGAAGGACGTTGCTGTTATAGAGGGTACGACAACGTACCACCCAGCTTTCTCTCATAAACGAACCTATCTCATGTGTTGGAAGACATCTTTGACGAATAAGGTTAATCCAAACGGCTAGCCCAAGTTGAATATTTATATTAACAAGGAGAACACCAGACGACTCCACTTTCGATTTTGACGGGTCTTAGATATGTTATAGAAGGACCTCTCCTGAGTATCTGGTTAACGGCTTAAACCGTACTTCGCCCTGGTTCGGCTGGTTTTCGAGAAGATATACCTGTGAATTGCTAGCGTTGTTCATATACTAGTAACGTCAGTTATAGCCTAAACATAGCAGCGTAGTGTAGCGAATCAAGTACACGGCTACTATGCTAGAAGGCCCATGTTCGATTTCCACCCATGCACTTTTTTCCAATTTTATTTCATTTCACGATGTTTACAAATATGTTCCGTTTCAAAAGAATGGATAGGAATCGAACAATGGACCTCTAGCGTGGTAGCTGTGTACTTCATCCGCTGTGCTGCGCTCCTATGCTTGGGTTATAATTAACGTTACTAGTATATGAAGAACGCAGGGAAGTCACAGGCATATCTTCTCGAGAACCAGCCGAACCAGGGCGAAGTGCGATTTAAGCCTCCCATAACATATCTAAAACCCGTCAAAATCGAAAGGGGTGTCGTTTGGTCTTCCCCTTGTAAGACCAAAGACGGGAACCTTGTCAGGAATTTTGTACGTACAAGAATTGGGAGGATTGGGAGTCGCAATGGAGCGCCTAGGAGGCGTTATTCTCGAGAATTGTGAATGCGGACAGTCGGTGAAACATCCTAGCCAGTACATAGAGGTAATACACGTCCTATAAAGGTTGGGTCCCGATTTTCCAGCCTCGTCGCTTTTTGGCGATCAGAATTCCCGATAGGGGGTGGCGAAGGAGGATAATGCCAAACGACTACGCAACTATGGTTTCTCGTAGAAAAGAATCGCTTTATAGCTTGGCTCCTATAATACCAAACGACATAGGAACTTCTTTTTCGAGTGATCAACATAATTACCAAAAACATAGGAATGTGGAGCGTTTCTTAAATCTTGAACCTGATTTAAAATGGACTTTTGACTCGACGAAGCGATGTCTACGCTTACTAGTCGGCAAGTGATACATAACGGGCCATTAACAAAGTTTAGCGCGTGAAAAAGCAGACAGAAAGGATTCGTCGATAGGGTGTAGCCATTCCGCAATCAATAGAGCACCCTAGCCAGTACATGGAGAATTGAATAATAAATTACCTCCATGTACTGGCTAGGTGTTGTACAAAGGTTGGTTCTTGACTTTTGGCCCAATCGGTTCTCGACAGTAAGAACTCCCCTTAAAGGCTGGCGAAAGAGGATAATGCCAAACGGCTACGCAACTATGATTGAAGGAAATCCCTCGGCTCGGTTCCTGCGAAGTCGCACGACATACAAACTTCTATGACGACATGCAAGCCCATTCACTCATGCAAAACTCCTACAAACATTTTCCCAAGACAGAAATTCATTTTCTAATCTACCGCAAGAAAAACGACGTACGTATGTACGTACGAGCATCTCCGAAAAATATCGCCGATCGCGATTTCCATTGTATGTTAATGGAGCTGACGCGTACACACCCATCCGATTGTCTGTAGTCCCGTCAGTTCGGCCGGGAGAGAGCCTCGTTTCTTCTTCCAACTTTCGAAGAAAGACGTTCTCGTGCCGACTTCGACTTCAAGCGCGCGTGGGCGCGGCGACTGTAGCAATTCCGGAGCAACGTTTTTCATCCTTCCACGTCTTCGCGGATGTATCGGCCGGTGCGGTCGGATTTTAAGGTCAATATTGACGATATTCGCCGGTCGGTGAAGTGGTGGTGCATAATAAAGGCACGCCGAGCAACCGTTACTGGCGTAGGATACGGATACTTTGCCGAACGGGAAGCTCGCGAACGATGTTTCGATACGATTACGTCAACATCAATCAAGATCATCGTTTTAAGAAATGAGGGGAATATCTCCGCGTATTGGATTTTTCAGAAATTATTTAAAGTTTAACTGGTTCGAGCTCGTCACTATTTTCTCGTTACGGCCGTCACACTACACGCGAAGAACTGGGCACGTAAACACTTCGTACACTATCCCGTCTTAATGGGACGAATAAAGAAGCCAAAAGTCAGTATCGATTGGATAAAGGAAAAATCTCGAGCATCCCTTAGCTCGATATGTTTAACAGCTGGGTAATACTTGAAAGATAATAAACGTGGCATATAAGTTACTTCTTGATCTCCTAGCGTAGTCGGTTTTCGTCGACCAGAATTCCCGCTAATGATTAAAAGCGAAAAAACGTCTTCAGAAGAAAGGAGTAGTAAGAAAAGAAAGGAAGCTGGAAGAATAAAAACGGTAAATAAATTGACATAAAGAGAAAAGAGGAGCAGGAGAAGGAGACAAAATGATTGTAAACGACACGGAGACAACGATCCTAACAAAAAATGAAACAAAATCAAGAGGAATCTCTCGAAAAACAGTGTCAAAATGCTATATCAAAACAAAATATAGCTGGCATGAAAAAGCAAAGAAGAATGAGATGAAGATGTAAAAGAACTATAAGTGAATTTATTAAGAAAAATCGAAAGCTTTAGAAATCTTGCAATATATCGACGAAAAGACTGCAACTTCAAAAACGCAATAGCAAGGACAGTCTGCATGCAGCATTTATGAATGAAAGTGGTTTTCATCCATGAGCCTATTGTGGTATAGTAGTACTCGAATGGATAATTACCATTAGAAAATTCATCATTTCTTACAATTCAGTATATCAAAATCCACAGTTAATGTTGGGGTTATGGTCTTCAATTGTCATTCGGTTTATTTTGGGATTCTTTTTATACCTTTTTAGCACCACGCCTACCACCTTTTGAGCATTTTATTACCCTACGGGTGTTAGCTTCTTATTTTAACTCCAGCCAGAGACGTTTAATGGGAGAAACAATTGTAACTAGAAATAAAATTATTAATTATTATAAAAAGCATCGATTAAAATAGAAAAACATTCTAAACATTCAGACACATACATACAAAGCTTCCAGATTACAAGAATTCATTAATTGCTGGAAATAACCAAGGATACAACGACATTCAATACAGGTTATATAACAACGATATGCCTGGATGAACTGGAGTCAAGGAGAATTTCGTTTCGTGGACAACGGAGAAATAATGTAGTGTAGTCCTGGTTTCCAAAAAATGAAAAGTTAGTTTGGTTAACGACGAAGAAAATTGACAAGATAGATAAGTCAACAAAAGTCTATAAATATATTTCGAACAAAAGGGTTTTAAGAAGAAGTGCCAGTGAGTAAAAGAACCTCACCGTACCGGAGAAGATAGGATTTTAAAAGAGGAAGAATCCCCAAAAATAGAGCCACGCCGAAAAAAGAAGTTAAGAGAGGAAAGAATGTATAGAAAAATACAGCTGCATCGAGAAAAGAAGTTAAGAGAGGAGACATAGGAAGAACCATCATCGAATAAAAAAAATTACACTCACACAGACACAACATTAGGTAATTATCTTGATTTTATGTTAAATATTTCTCAAAATTTATAAATATAATTTGTTATAATTTATGCTTTTTATCATTAATTAAGAGCTAGGCCGGTGCAATTTTGTTTAAGAAATTAACTAAATTCTCAGATGACTATGTAATGATTTCATAAGCTTGATTTGAATTATTAATTCAGTTTGCTTCTTATCAATTTTAGAATAAAGTTAGGCGAAAAACAATGTATATTAGTTCTATTTCTCTCCGAGGTGAAATTGTAAATATAGAGGTTAATTTGAAAATGAACCGTGAAATGCAAACTCTGTAATCAAATGTATTATATTATCTTATAAAAACTTTCACAACTGTCAAGTGCGTGAATAGTAGCGACAATGTCACAACCGTGGTAATGTGGCCACAACCGTGACGACGAAATTTACAGATTTTAATGTCAAAACAGAAATTATTACTTGTAGCTCGACCACTTTGGGGATGTATTTTGATAGTATAAACATACAGGAAAATAACAAAAAACATGCAAGAATAGGATATTGTTGTGGATTGAGTGGACTGTACTTTTATCGTTTGTTCTTTAATAACTACGAAATATTACATTTATTAATTACCATAAAATACTTTGTGTTGTCACCCGTTTCTAGGTTATGATCTTTTTCACAATGGCGTAAGCTAGTCTAGGTTCCACTTCGACGACGCTTGCGCATCCTCGTGTGTTCGGCTCTCTCGCTTCTTCCCCGCTGCTCTTCGGTTCCCCTCGGTCGGCGCGAATTTCAAACATTCCCCGGCCTCGGAAGGGTTGCACTTACAATTTCTGTTTGGGCTGGTAGTTGACAGATTTTCGAGAATGACCGCTTAATGACGCCATTCACCGTGTAGATGCTAGTCACTCTGCTCACGGAATCCGTTTCTGGATGTTGTTCGACAATCCGTCCTAGTTTCCAGTTCATTGAAGCAATACCATCTTCCTTAATTAGGACCAAGGAACCCAGCTTCAGCTGTATCTTGGGATTGCTTCCCTTTACTCCGCACTTGAAGCTCCGAGACAACTTCTTTATACCACCGTGCCCAGAAGTGCTGATGGATCTTTTGCAGAAGTTGAAATCGGGTTAATCGATTGTCGGCTACGTGTATCACATTGACGCTAGGTAGTGATGCCAATGGTCTTCCAACAAAAATCGCAATGATGGTTTCTTCCGAGAAAGAAATCTTTTCTGGCTTGACTCTCACGAAGTGCAACGATACACAAACTTCATCTTCATCAACGACGAAGCATCCCACTCCCCTCCTCGATTCTCTAATATGCGGCAGTAGTAGATAGAGTAAGCCGATTTCAGATCACCACATTCCACCCGAATTTCGCGTGGCTCTAGCAGCGAGAAATGGCTCCCGCCACTACAGGGGGCCATCTAAAATCTCCAGTGGGAAGGTTTGGAACTAATTGGTTGTTCTTGAAGTCGTTGCCACTGTTTTACTCGCCTTTGTATTTATTGATTAACAATTTCGTTCAAACCTAACGGTCCATTTGTTTCTAGTATTGGTATATTAAAACATTTTTTGGAAATGAGATTGGTTATTAGATAAAATTGATTTTTTAACACTATTCTTTAGGTGGTAGGTATGCTTACCACCACCCATTGGGAGCTATTAAAAAGTAGGAAACAGTGTCTCTTTTGTTTTTCTTTTGTTTTCATATATATACAATATACATTTTGTCTTCAACGAGCAAAACAGAACTGTTTGCTCCAAAATTGTAAACAACACGACACAGTAGCGGGCGAGTCACGATTTGCCGTGGTGTAAACAACTAAAGCACTTGACATTTTGTGTTTATTTTCTGAAATTATTGACAGAGGGCAGCACAAATAAAAAGTGGTAAAACAGCTTACTTTGGACATTTAAAAAATGATGAAATTGGTGGTAAGCATTCTTACCACGGCCTTAGAAACATAGTTTACTACGATCAATTTTCCTTCACTAGCCATAGCATTAAAATTAATTTACTTGCTTGAGCTCGCACTATAATTTGAAAGTCTACGCGCACTCCCCGTAACCTCCAGTACAACCACTCCACCCCAAAAAGATGACAACCTTTTGGGCCAGTGTTGCTTAAATATTTTTGAGGAATCCCCGTGTACGACTTCTTTTACTTAAAACTTTTTGAGCCATTCCCGTATGCCCGCGTTTGAACGCTAGTTACAGAGCTCGCCACCGGAGATTTCAGGTGGTTACACTGTAGTGGGGAGGGCATTTTTCTCTAGGAAAAACCCCTGAAATTCGTGAGGAATGTGGTGATCTAGAATCGGCTAATTCTACCTACTAGTAGTATTTTTTTGCGTTGGCTTGCACGCCGTCCTCCTATTGCAGTCTGGGTTTGCCGACTGGTCGTTTTTCTTCCAGTCTTGATTTTAAATTTGTCTTCGGAATTCTCTGTTCCGACATTCGTTGTACATGACCCTACCACTTCATCCTCATCTGGCGTATATGAATAGTTTTGGTGCTTAGCATAGATTCGAGACAATTCGTGACAATTCATATTTTATACCCCATCTACCATCTTCTCTCGTAGGTTCAGATATGGGTCTTAAACTTGTTCTTTCGAATGTGTGAAGCAACTTGCTGCTTCTATCGGTCATGGTCCAGCATCCGCAGCCATATATTGCTATCGTATCACAACCTTACATGCAATTCTACCTTCACTTTTCGGTGAAGTACTCTGTTTCTCAATATCGGTAGTAGACTATAGTACGCCCTATTGGTAAGTATTGATGTTAAGTAATTAAAATCGCTAGCGACTTCGAAATTGTATCCTTCAAAGATAATGTTTTGTCCTATTTTGCCTCTTCTTTTCCTACTTTGTACCCATGAATTTCGCCTTTTCTTCATTTGTTCCTAACGTCTTAAGTACCTTCTCAATCCTTCCTTTATTGCTGGCACGGATCTTCTTATAATATACGGATCATCCGCATATCCCACAAAACTTTTTCTCCTTCCGTGTCCTTCCGAGTTCCAGACCTCGCGGTAAGGGCTGGCTAAAATAAAGCTAAACGGCTACGCAACCATAATTTTCTTGCAGAAATGAATTGTTCTGGCTCGGCATCCACGAAGTCGAATGACACACAAACTTCACCTTTGAGTAGACGAGATTAGAAGCGCAATACAACGCGGGAGGAGGGGGGCTTAAAATTGACTTACAATTTAAAAACGAAGCAAACTCTATGCTTGCCGGTTGACATGTAATAACCTTTTCTCTCGCTCCGCCTTCTTCCAAGTGCGAAATTCCCGGAAAGGGCTGGCTAAAATAATGCCAAACGGCTGCGCAATTAACCTTCCTATACTCACGTCAAAATATAGAACACGTATCTATACTATATAAGTCGGTCTCACAGACCGTACGCGTGAGTATTGGAAGGTTAAGAATTCCGCTGCGCTACGCATGCGATTTGGTAATGGGAGGCAGAAAACCGGGACTACTAAACCGATTTTAAAACAAACCCAATTCCTCCATCTTCCAGACTCGAGGTTATAAAACTTGTTTATTTTTGCTTCGTTTATTGTAAAAAAGCGATGAATATTGAAATTTCCGTTTATGTTTCGAGACGTCCTCGTTCGTGCGTGCTAAATGGTACTTTTAGAAACGATTAGAGCGTGGGCGTTACCATCAGGAGAAATTTCACGTAATTATGGTGTTTTTTTTCTTGTTTCTCTCTCTCTCTCTCTTTCCGAATATGCATATGCTTATATGCATTCAGAACGGGAAAGGAAAAACCAATAACCTAAATATGTAAACGACCCGTACAAACATAGAAGACAGGCGAGTCAACACGGTGACAATGACTTTGGAGTGGAAAGGTCAAATACGTTCCTCTATTGTTCGACGATTTTTAAGCGTGTAGAGAGACCATTTTCTCTATTCCGGACACAATGGCGATACGTAGACGACTACGACGACGACGACAACGCCGACGTTTAGAAAGAGGAAGGATACGTACATACGTAGATGTAGGGATATGTGTATAAATGTATACGATCTTGATACGGAGCCACCGTCACTTGACACGGTTTTGTAAATGTGCATTATGAACACAACAATGAGCTTTTGATTTCTTTCTTTCCGACCAATTCCGCGCCTCGTACGGGATCTGTCGGTATAAGCAGTATGCGAGTGAAAGAATCGATTTACTCGTCTACGCCATGGTTGCACAGACTTATGAAGACTAGGGGCCACTCGGGCAAATCATGAACTGATGGCGGGCCGGCCGCCGGAAGTATAGGTAATTAAAGACAATAAAGAATTGATAATAATTTATTAAAATTCAAAAAGAATTTATTAATTTGAAGCGTGGCACTGCATAGTGCTTACAATCTTTTTATATTTGGCTCAAATTTACTTGTAGCAACACGTAAAACTGCTTCCAAACTTTCATTTGCAAGGCGGTTTCGATTTTTTGTTTTATTATTATTTAGTATTGAAAAAGTTTGTTCACATATATAGGTAGAACCAAATAAGCTGGCACATTTCAGAGCGTTTATGCCCAACTTTTCGTACATATTTTTATCAATGCAGCGGTAAAAGTTCAGCAAGTCTCCTTCGTTGAATTTGTTGCGTAAATCTTGATCGTTTTGAATGTCGATAATTTCTAACTGCATTGACTCTGGCGCATTTTCAACTGAAATCGTGAAAGGATTGCTGAATATGTCCAACAGAGGTTTCACTTTTTTAAACTCCGAAAATCTGTTTTGAAAAGATTGAATCAAAATATCTAGCTTTTCTACATAACTGAAATTAATCGCAGTTTTGTTGAATTTTTCAGCCATTTTCTTATAATTCGGAAAATGATTGTAATTTCCAGAATTCAATTGTGATCTGAAAAGTGTCAGCTTGCATTGAAAGGATGATACATGAGCGTAGAGCTGGGATATCAGTTGATTTTTGGCTTGAAGCCGTGTGTTCAAGACATTCAAATGATTTGTAATGTCAACTAAAAAAGCCAAATCACACAACCAATCAGGATTTTTAAGTTCCGGGACATCCCTTTGCTTTTCCGCCAGAAATATTCCAATTTCTTCTATTAAATTTAGAAATCGTTCCAGTGTCAATCCACGGCTTAGCCACCTTACTTCTGCATAATACAGTAAATCTCCGTATTCGCTTTCGATGTCATCAAGGAATTGTTTGAATTGTCTGTGATTGAGTCCTCGTGATTTTATGAAATTTACAGTCGAAACTACCACTTTCATGACATTTTGAAATTCAATTTTTTTATAACAGAGGGTTTCTCGGTGTATAATGCAGTGAAACTGCATGAGATCTTCAGCGTT
The DNA here is from genome assembly GCA_038088585.1 of Chrysina gloriosa. Classification (NCBI taxonomy): domain Eukaryota; kingdom Metazoa; phylum Arthropoda; class Insecta; order Coleoptera; family Scarabaeidae; genus Chrysina; species Chrysina gloriosa. The sequence continues at coordinate 57,817,535 of CM076089.1, forward strand.
TATGTTTTTTCCTTGCAGATGCTTTTTCAGTAAAGTAACTAGCCCGGAATTGACACCAATCATCGAAGGAGCACCGTCAGTCGCAACTCCCGATAATTTTGATAAGTCCAAATCAGTTTTTGAACACTCATCCAAAAGTACATTGAGTATATCAACTCCTTTGGTTTGACCTTTCAATGAACACATTCCGAATAACTCTTCTAAGACTTCAAAATCTTGAGTAACACCTCGTATGAATATGAGAAGTTGAGCTGTGGAACTAATATCAGTGGATTCGTCGAGTGCTAATGAAAAAAATTCAATGATCTTAGTTTTTTCAATTAATTGTTCCGCAATATTACCTGACAAAGACATAATTTGTCTTTGGATAGTCATACGATTCAGTTGAATTTTCTCAAACTTTTTGCTGCTTCTGGACACATTTTCTTAGCGGCAATTTCTATGCATTCTTTTACAAAATCGCCATCATTGAAGGGGCGACTTCGCTTTGCTATCATTCGAGAAATTTCATAACTAACTTCTGTAGCTGTTTCTGAATCTTGAATGGGTTTTGTAAACATAGCTTGCTGACCAATAAGATCCCGTATTAAAGACAACATTTTTTGCTTTCTTAATTCGCCTGTAAACTTGGTAAAAGAAGGATGCTGCGTTTCATAGTGCCTTTTTACATTATATTCCTTTGCAATCGCAACAGAATTCTTGCAAATTAAACAAACGACTTTGTTATGCGACCATACAAAAAAGTATTTCTCAGTCCAAATTTCTTGAAACTGCCGATTTTCACCTTTAACCTTACGTTTTTTACTAGGTCCTGGCTTCACCATGTTGCGTTCTAATCCTGGCTAGGATTAACACAGCACCTAAAAACAATTACAGTACCTACTTAAATTACCCATTCCTTTTTAAATTATCAAAAATAATTGATTAAATTCCTCAGAAATTTTAAGATTTTTATACAGATTTTATATCTGAAATAATGACGTAATTATTACAGTTAGAGAAATTCTGATAAAAATAGTAATTTCTTTGTTTTATTTTAATATTTGGCCAACATTAAAGCTAAATTTGATTAAAATTGATTAAATAGGTAGGGAAACACTTATTAATAACTGTGTTTTACTTACAATTTCACAACACAATTATACACGGCACTTGACGGGTTAACAGGAAATCTACGTTGAATGTGGATCAAAATATATGACACCGGCTAGTCGAGTTAAAATCTACACTAGAACTATTGCCTCCCAAAACACTATTAAACTGCACTTATTCTCAATAACTTATTACTTCGCTTTGTATTTTCGCGCTTATTTCTTCCTGTTGACATTTCACTCAAATTAAAACCGAACTGTCGGTCGCTGCGGTTAGCGTGGCTTTTATACCGCGCATACGACTCTGGAAGCTTCGTGTATCTACTCGTACCTACGCGAGCAATCGGGAATTCGGGACTATTGCTATCTCGCTTGCTCACACCGCGCTAGAAAATTCTTGATTTCTCTACTATTTTGAACTTTATATAAAGGCAGCAAGCGATGTTACTTGACTTAGCATTTTTGAGCGCTAGATTCAAATAGCGCGCGCGCAAGATTCAAATTACTTTTCGAACATATTTTTTTGGTTTTATTCTGGAATAGAATTAAATATTCTTCGAATGTACGAGAGTATTATTTTTGCTGTCGGCGGGCCACCAGTATTCGACAGGCGGGCCGCATGCGGGCCGCCGGCCGCGGTCTGTGCATCCATGGTCTACGCCAACGATGGTGAGTTCCGGAGAAAAAGACCTTCTTACGGTAAGTTCCGGTACTTTTAGAAATGTTCTCCCGCAATCGAATTTACAGAAGTTTAGATCGGTACCTATTTGAACTTGCAAAAAAATTCTATTATGACCAGTTGGCAGAAGTTGGGTGAAATTAATTACATCAAATCCAACCAAACCTCAACTAAACTCCACCAAATTTTCGTTAAAAGTGATACATACGATACGGTACTTGATCTTCAACGGTCGCGATTACGGTGAACTTTGCGAAAAATACGACGCAATAAAGGAAACAACTTACAGAATCGGAAATAACTATCTTTTACAGGTGGTCGTCGGTACAAATTAAAGCTTCTGTAAACGTCAGGTGGGGTGATCGTAAATGGAGTCAGATTGATTCCTGCGGCCAACGACGCTCCAAAACATAAATCCTCTTGAGGAGAAGAGAAACGGCTCGTTTCCGCGTATTGATTCACCGGATATAGCACATCAATCGTGTGAACACCCGAACTATTTGGGTTTTCTTGGAAAAAGGAATCTCTTTCTAGCTCGCCTCCCCAAAAAGTCATACGACACACAAACTGCACTTAATCGATTAATAATGTAACTACTAGTACTACTACTACTAACATAAACACCAAAACACAACAGGAATAACTTAATAGGTCAAACTCTAGCTATTGCCCTAACTTACATCCTTAAAGAATTCCTGACACTTTTGACAGATTTGTTTAGATAATAATCCTTTTTTAAGAAAAAGGAAATACAAACAGGGGTGCTAGGTCTAGACTCTTGTGGAACCCCAAAAGTAACGAAGAATTTAAAGCATCGACAGTCATTTAACCGGTTGGAACCCGTAGTTTGACTTAACGAATGCACTTATAGGGTTTTCCATAATTCATGCGTCAAATTAATTTATAAGATTCCATGAGATAAAGTAAGTCAATGAGTGTAAAAAAGGTGCTTAAAAAAATTGGTAAATAAAAGTATTGTTTTGGAAGAACTGTTATTATGTATCGTAACAGCTTTGTCGCCACTGGACGAGTAGGAAGCGGTACGGTATACGTACGTATACGGCTCGGTGACTCCTAACCCTTACACCTAAAGGTAGAAAAGGGGAAACAATTAAGAATTAGAACAGATTTGTCGGAACATAATTGAAAAGCGACAGTCGTTAAACATGATGTAAACAAACACGTCCTATGCGAAACCCACTTCACTTTGCTTAACGTATAACACGAATTTTACCTTTGATGTTCTTTCTGGCAATCTAAGCATATATGATTTATCGCCCGGATGATGAAACGAACGCGATCCATTTAACCTTGCTGCAAGTATGATCCGAATTGTACTAGCGTTCACTTTTTTTCTCTGAATTGTAAACATTTGCCTTCATTTTAAAATTACATGTTCAGATTTCTTCCTGAGGGTGTTCACATATGATTTACCGCTTGCATGATGAAATCAGCACGATCCACTTGACCTTGCGGTAGATATAATCCGAATTTCACTAGCGTTTATGCTTCTTCCTCTAAATTGTAAACATTCATCTTTATTCTTCAATCATGTTCGAAGTACTTCCTGGCGATGTCGATACATAGGATTTATCACCCACATGATGAAACAACCACTATTCTCTCGTCCTTGCTTCTGGTATGATCCGAATTTGACTAACGTTTGCAGTTCTTTCTCTAAATTCTAAATATTAAACTTTATTCTTTAACCACATGTCCTAATTTCTTCCTGGTGGTATTGACACATATGATTGAACGTGTATGATTGAACCCGTATGATGAAAGGAACACTATCCATTTGGCCTTGCTTCAGATATGACCCGAATTTGACTAGCGTTTACACTTTTTCTCTGAATTGTAGATATTTTCCTTTATTTTTCAACCACACGTTTGAAGTTCTTCGTGGCAGTCTGAACACATATGATTTATTGTCCGCATGGTAAAACGAGCACTATCCACTTGACCTTGCTCCAGATATGAACCAACTTTGGCTAGCGTTTACTCTTCCTTCTCTAAATTTTAAACATTGGCTTTTATTCTTCAATTGCATGTTAGAATTTCCTCCTGGCGGTGTTGACACATATGATTTATTGTCCATATGGTGAAACGAACACAATCCACTTGACATTGCTGCAGAGTCCACTTGATATTGCTCCAGATATGACCAGAATTTTACTAGCGTTTACATTTCTTTCTCTAAATTGTAAAGATTCGTCGCTATTCTTTAACAATATGTTCGAAATTCATCTCGCCAGTGTCGACATATATGATTTATCGCCTGCATGATGAAACAAATACGATTCACTTGACCTTGCGACATATATGGCCCGAATTTTAGTAGCATTTACATTTCTTTCTCTAAATTGTAAGCAATCGCCTTAATTCTTCCATCACATGTTCGAAGTACTCCTTGAAGGTGTTGATTTATGACCAGCATCATCCACTTGATATTCGTGCAGATATGACACGAATTTTACTAGCGTTTACAATTTTGCGTTTAATTGATATTCATACGAGTTGAGTGCGAGCTGTCAGAAGTTCGCCAAATCTACCCAACGAAGCTTGACAAACTTCAAAACTTATTTTCAGCTTTACTGTGATATTTACTAACTTTTTCGGTTTCGATTTGATGCATAAGTTATTGAATGTACGATGTAGGGGATTGATTTTATAAATCAAACTATGGGTTCGTACCGGTTATAATAAAATTCTAAATTTCTACTTACTTTTGGAATTACACAAGGGCTAGACCTGGGACCGCTGTTGTTTATGTTTCTATTTTCTCAAATAAGCGATTTATTTTTAAAAAAGGATTTGTCGCTACAAACACTGGTTTTATCTGTTTCTATTTTCGGGCGTTCCTAATGCACCTGGCCTAGGACCACTGTTATTTGTATCTTGTTCATGTTCGGGTATAGATTGTATAGATTTCGTTTTAACTACACAAATATGTAAATAAGTCGATTTTTATACGGATTCTCGCTTATCGGCATGGTAGCACATCATGTTCGTTCATTTTAATAGGAATTCCTAGCGAGCCATAAACATTTCTTTTCCAATAATAATAACAATTAAAATAAATAACTGATGCAATAATACGACCGAAGAAGAATTCCAAGCACGTCGCTTTATAAAAACCGATTTATAACGAAAAACTTCCTGTTTCTTTCTTCGTCTTCTATCACAAATATTAAACGAAAAAGAAAACAACAATTATTACTAAACGACGAGACGCGCGTAAATTAATAGGACCCCCTTTTCGAATAGAGTAGACATATTCTCTTTTATACGGTATTTACGAAAAGGATTATAGAGCGCGAGCGCGCGAAGAAACAAACATCTAACCGGAGACGCCTCGCCGAAATAAAGATAAATACGCAGCCGGCGCCAACGGTTTCACCTTTGACCTACTAATGAGTCTCAGGTTTGAAAACACCATTTGTCTCGGGAGACGCGAGCCTTTAAGCAACCTGTCGATGCGTATACGCGTTCGTCGCGATAAAATCTTAAATAAACGACGCGAATTTTAACGTTATTACGGCACTATCGCACGTTTATAAGGTTATGTTTATAAATTTATGGATCGAAACGGTCTCGTTAACGGCACCCTGCGGACCTATCATTCGAGCTGATGATAGGAATAAGTAGTTGGGCGATGATGATTGCTTTGGGATTCTTTTTTTGGGAGGGGCTCCGTATATATATAATTTAATTTTTTTGTTGGAAAGAATTTAGTTGTTTTTGGATGGCTCGCTTTGTTTTTTTCACCTATCAGGGTTGATGTTCCTCCACTTAGGGAGATGATGGAAACAAGTAGTTGGGTGATGATTCTTGTTTCGGTATCCTTTTCTTTAGGAAGGGCCTCGTATATATATAATTTTTTTTTTTTTGAAAGAATTAACTTGTTTTTGGATGGTTCGTTTTGTTTTTGTTGTAAGTCATCACTGATTAGGGTTGATAGGAATAAGTAGTTAGGTAATGATGACTGTGTCAAAACCCTCTTTTTGTGAGGGGTTACGTATATATAAATAATTTTGTTTTCTTGGAAAGAATTCAGTTGTTTTTGGATGGCTCCCTTTGTTTGTTTTCGTAAGTCATCTATCAGGGTTGATATTCCTCTACTTAGGGAGATAATAGGAATAAGTAATTGGGTGATGATTCTTGCTTGGGTATCCTTTTTTTGGGAAGGGCATCGTATATATATAATTTTTTTTTTTGGAAAGAATTAACTTGTGTTTGGATGGCTCGCTTTTGTTTTTTCGTAAGTCAGCACTGATTAGGGTTGATATCTCTCCATTTAGAGAGATGATAGAAATAAGTAGTTGGGTAATGATGATTGTGTTAAAACCATTTTTTGGGAGGGGCTACGTATATATACAATTTTGTTTTTTTTTTTAGGAAAAAATCACTTGTTTTTGGATGGTTCGCTTTGTCTTTTTCGTAAATCGTCACCCATTAGGGTTAATATGGCTCCATCTCGAGAGATGATAGGAAATAAGTAGTTGGGTGATGATTCTTGTTTCGGTATCCTTTTCTTTGGAAAGGGCCTCGTATATATATAATTTTTTTTGGAAAGAATTCATTTTTTTTGGATGGTTTGCTTTGTCTTTTTCGTAAGTCATCACCTATTAGGGTTGATACCTCCCATTTAAGGAGACAATAGGAGTAAATAGTTGGGCGATGATAGTTGCTTTTGAGTGATTCTCAACCTTTCTCGTAAGTCCTTGCCACATCCTACAAGGAAGATGGAATCGATCATAAAAATAAGCCAGCGATTCTCAAATTGCTTTGTAAAGATAAACTCACATCTACGTGTACGTGTAAACTAATAAAATTGCGAACCTCAAACTATTTTCTTTGAGTTATACTTCCATTCATTGATATATTTGTGCGATTTTTCGCGGTCGAACGCGATCCTCAAACTTTTACTTAAAGATAAAACATTTCTATATATCGTTGTATATCGCATTGTTTGCAACTTGCGCATCAAATTAAAGCGGAAGAAAATTCATTCAATAAATAGAACAAAATTTGTAAGAAAAATACTTTTCTATTAACGCGGAAAAGCCAAAATTAATTTTTTAAGGGTCGGAAAGAACTGATTTGAAACTGCAGACACTGAGAGGTAGAGTCAAACGATGATTATTTAGACGAGGAAATATAAACCTTAGTCAAATTCGGCTCATATGTTAACCAAGGTTAGGTGGATATTAGGATAGGACGTGTTGTTTTAATTGGATGACCGCGTCCGCCTGGTTTAGATCCCATCGAATGCTGAGTCGTTCATGCGGTAAATCATTGTTACTTCAGGGACAAGTATGTATCGATAGTGATGGAACTTAATTCAATGGTTTACAATAAATAGATCAGGGCACCCAAAACAAAACTTTTATTTTCCTGATTTTTTGTTAATTAATTCTATTTTATCCTCATTGACTTACTTTTGCTTCACATAATCTTATAAATAGCTTTCACACCTAAGCTATGAAAGATACTGTATGTTTTAGTAACACAAGTGCAGTTATCAAACTTTTCAGAATAACTACATGCTACAACAAAACTGTCATTTCCAATAAAAATAAAATTGCAGATCTGAAATTTTTTGCGCTCCTTCGTATTTACGTGATATTTTATTGAGATAAAGCAGCGGTCCTCAAACTTTTTGTAACAATATCTTACTAAGACGTACGTAAGAAAACGTTCAGCTAATAACTGTCAAACTTCTTCCGAAAGCGACAAATCCTCCGTCACAATTACGTGATATTTTAGTAAAATAAAGGGATGCTTCTCAAACTGTTTTCAAGAGCGATTTTCGTTGCCATTTTAGGTTGATATTTTAGTCATCAACATCGCTCTAAAACTTTGTGTGGGTAACATCCCCCATCTTTGGATGTATTTGTGGGATGTCTTACTAAGATGAACTAGCGGTTCTCAAAATTTTCTCAACAATAATCATATTCCCACCACGAAAGAAGGTGTTTCTAATAAAAATAAAGTGAAGCATCCCAAACTTTTTTGTAAGAATATCTTACTGCAAAAATTACATTTATAATAAGTTCAGAAAGTGGGCCCCAAACTTCTTCCAAAGGGGATTACGTGATATTTTAGTAAGATAAACAGTGGTTCTCAAAACCTGCCCAAATTCAGATTTTCCTTGCTGTTTTAATTCGATACTTTAGTCGAATTATCGTTCTCAGACTATTCGTAAGTAACATCTTCTCCTTTGCGGTACTAATGTAAAGTGTTACTGAGATAAAATAGCGCTCCTTAAATTTTTCTTGTTTTTAGATTATCATATCTACCGCAAAAGAAAGCATTTTTTATTAGAAATACAGGGCAGAATCTTAAACTTTTTGCAAACATTTTACAAAAATCTAACGATATATAACTTTCTACCTAAACGATATTTGTTATAAGTGAAGGTTGTAACTCTCACATTTCTACAAAGTCGATACCTCTACTCTCATTACGTTTGTTTTAGTAAAGACGGAGCAGTGGCTCTCAAACTGTTTCCAAGAACGATTCTCGTCATTGGATATACATACTTCTTTTGTAAACTTATGGCTTTCAAACTGCTTTTACGAACGACTCCCGTCATTGGATATCGATACTTTTTGTAAACTCTTGGGTCTCAAACTGTTTTGCAAGAACGATTCTCGTCATTGGATATCGATACTTTTTTTGTAAACATATGGTTTTCAAACTGTCTTTACGAACGATTCCCGTCATTGGATATCGATACTTTTTTGTAAACTCCTGACTCTCAAACTGTTTGAGAACGATTCTCGTCATTGGATACCGATATTTGTATTGTAAACCCGTAGCTTTCAAATTGTTTCCAAAAGCAATTCTCATCATTGTACATTGACACTTCTTTTATAAACTTGCAGCTCTCAAACTTTCCATATGAATTACATAATAAAAGTTTTTATAAGATGAGATGGCGGGTCTTGAAGCAACCATCGACTTATTCTCATCTCAAAGTACACGCACACATACGCGTGCACCTTGTCGTCTTGTGACGGCGGCCACACGGAGGGATATAAAGAACCTTGGCGTCCGTGCATTCCGCGGTGGGTGTTGTTTGATTTAAACAAATCGGATTGAGGAGGTGTGGGCTCCACCTGACCGCATCTTTACGTCGGATCAAGGGCCGTTGCCCGCTTCTGTTACGGTCGCTGCCGCCGTCCGTCCGTCCATCGTTTCTTCTGTCTTATCCTCTTATATATGTATATGCACATACGTATGTTCGTTGACACCCGATTTCCCTTTTGCTCCTATGAATAGAGCTCGAACCGAACGAGTCGAACAAGTGTTAAGGATGAAATAAAAAATGAAGAAATAAGGACGAAACGTTATTTATCATTATTTCTCTTCTTATTTGGAGGGAGAATAATTACTCGAATTTGCAACAAATAGCCTTCGAGAAGCGATGAAAACCTGTCACGTTCACTTCAATATCTGAAGTTATCCCGAAATTGCGGTCTTTAATATTTGTACTGCCTTTGATTCTGATTGTGTGAAGAATTGGACAAAGCCACAAAGTCCACATTTACAGTAGAAAAGCTTTAAATTATGTAATTTAAATCCAGGAATGTTGCACGTGCGACTCTAGCGGCGATAACCGATTTTAACTGTGCAAACCCAGTATACGATCTAATCAGACGTCCCCTAAAATTCGAACTTTGTGAGAATTCCTATTTAAGTTACAAAGTTGTGAAATCTTGTCGTTCGTGAGAATAGAGGATGAAACGAAATTTTGAACCAAACAATTTGAAGAACAACAAGAATTTTCTCACGCCACCGTTTATTCCTGCATTCATGAATTTCGATTTAGTCACAAAACATCGTTCTTATCAACAAAAAAAAATTGCTTATACATACATCATGAATGGTGGTACCCCGTTTTCCTTCCACCATCCCATCCCGTCTTCGGAGAACTTCTTCCTTCGATTGTGTACATACGTAGGAGTCCCAGCTCGCGAGAGATCTCGGTCGAACGGCGCGGTGGAGATCCGAGCGAGTGTCTTTCACCTCTGCCCGTGATTATGTATGTTGTAGATTCGTTCACCTGCCATGGGAGGGGGACAGGTCGGGTCAGACTCCTGCGCGTGTGGGCGCCACAATAGGTAATCACTCACCATCTCCCGACAATGCACCGTATAACCTATATCTCCTGTGTGCACGTAGGTAAGTGTTGGTGTGTGTTTGGTAGGTGTGTGTGTGTGTATGTGTGCCTGTGTGTGAAACGTACTGCTGTCTTTAACCCCTGTCACGGTCCTTTTATATGACCTTTTGCACTCCATATGTACGGGATGCGTTCGTCTACAACGGTAGCGAAAACGTGGAAGAAGAAGTCCTTTTGAACTAACCGTTAGATAGGCTTTGTTAAAAATTAACAATCGAGAAACGAACTTGGTATGCCTTTGTTTCTACCATAACTTTAGTTAAACAAAAGTCGTTCAGGAAACTTTACGAAGTAAATTTCAACTCGTTGGTAAATTTGGACTTATATGAGTAAAGCTTTCCAAAGCTCTGTCTACTTCTTTGTTAGTTTTTGTGCCGCCTTAAATTCGTGTCGAGAATCCACACTTGTAAATTTGGACAACTACTATGGACTGCCGGATGAATATGGATCCCGATGTATCCAACAGCTACTCTGCTGGTGTCCACAATAGGGTCTATCTGGGCCTAATTCAACCAGTTGGCTCACCACTGGGCTCTCTCAAAAACTCACCTTCCTCAAGCGTTGATATCGCAAGTGATTTAGCGAAGTCCAAAAATCGGGGAGTTCCTGCTATCGTCCTTAGGATCTCGTTCTGACCCATCACCGGACAGTTCATATGACTCTTAGGTACTTTCGACCATGTTAGGGTTCCATAGGTTACACAATGACTACCAACATTCACCAACGTCTTCCAGTTGACAGAAGTCCTCCCATTGACGTATGTAATTACCTCTCGGCGGGAGTCGATCTGGGTACAGCTCAGCTTGTTTGCTCACTACTGGATTACCCGAGGTCCTCACCTCTGGGGGAAAATCGTCATGCAATTGAACGTTTCGAACGAACCTAGAGGCTGCTGCTATCGTCCTTAAGATCTCGTCCTGGGCCATCTCAGGACGGTTTATTTGGCTCTTAGCTGCTCTGGACTACGTTAGGGTTCCGCAGGTTACACAATGACTACCAATATTCACCAACATCTTCCAGTTCACAGAAGTCCTTCTATTGACGTATGTAGTTACTTCTCGGAACCGCCTCACGATGAGTCAAGGCGGGGGTCGATCTGAGTGCAGCTCACCTTGTTTGCTCCCTACTGAATTATTAGAGGACCTCAACCTTGGGGAAAATCGTCATACAATTGAGCGTTTCGAACGAACCTAGGAGCTCCTACTATCGTCCTCACGATCTCGTTCTGAACCATCTAAAGGCGATTTATTAGGCTCTCAGCTGCTGTGGACTACGTTAGGGTTCCGCAGGTTACACAATGACTACCAACATTCACCAACGTCTTCTAGGTCACAGAAGTCCTTCTGTTTATGTAGTTACCTCTCGGACCCGCCTCACGACGAACCAAGGCGGGACTCGATTCAAGTAAAGCTCAGCTTATTGGCTCATCACTGGATTGGGTGAAGAGCTCATCATCGGGGAAGATCGTCATGGAATTGAACGTTTCGAATAGACCTAGGGCCCCGCCGTGCTTCTCAAGATCTCCCTTCTGATCCATCACAAGACGGTTCATGTGGTTTATACAAGCTTTGGATCACGTTAGCATTCCATGGGTTACACAATGACAACCAACATTTACCAACGTCTTCCGGATCACAGATTCTTGTATTTGGGCTACTTGTTGTTCGACCAAAACAAGTCCCCAATTCGCATGATAAAGTCGAGATCATGGGTAAGTTTGGACTTATGTTATATGAAATATGCAACACTCCTACCTATAAATATTTTGTGTTAATCAACCATCCACTTGATGAGCTTTTCAAATTCAATTTTAAGACATACTATTTTTTGGAAAAGTTGTGGAAGCTAATGTAACATTTAGTTCCTTTTGTCTTTCTTACTCTACAATTCCTCAATTCACGAACTAAATTACGATATATGTGTAAGTTTGAACCAGTTCCTCAAACTTCGACCACGAACGAATTTGGACTTATAGTATACACATGAAATATTCGAGAAACAAACATATAAATCTCTTCATTTCTTTCTTTCATTTTCTAACACTATCCAGACGATTCGTATCCTATCTTCGTTAATGTGAAAAAAGGTGATAATCACCGCGCGCGCGCGTGTGCCGTGGAATTCGTGTCCCCCTTTCTCGTCCGACGTACCCCGGCCTTTTTATGACATAATAAACTGCCCATTAGACGCTTTCGATTCTTCTTCTTCTTTCGTTCATCTTCCTCGTTATCGTCGTCACCGATATTACCGTTGCTGCGCTTACCTAACACTTTCTCCGCTACTCCTACGTTACGGCGATCGTAAATTAGACGCAGTCATTGTTCTCGGCGACGGACGCGTGTTAGTTAGAGTGCGCGATTACGCACGAGCGAAGCAGATAATGGGTATAAGCAGGAAGGAATAAGTCGAAAAGAAGAAATTGGTAATCAAGACTGTCTACTAATTCGTAGAATCTTGATGACAACACAACGACTTAAGTAATTAGATGCATTAATTGGACAGCTCAAGGTAGCTGCGCAATAGCTCACTAAGTAAGCACAAATTGCATCAGACAACTCTCGGTTGCAGTCCGCCATTAATAAAGCATAATTTCCTCCGTGATTATTGACATGTTCAATTTGTGCTTCCCTAGTAAGCCTAGTAAGCCCAGCTACCTCGTAGCTGCCCAATCAACGCCCGCAATTAGTATCAGTTTCAATGATTTTCGGATTTCTTAAACAGGAGAAAATATGTATCCGGCGTACATGGCCAGGTTGACGTTGGGGATACAGCCGGTGTAAATATAGAACAGAAGCGGAGAGGGAGCCGAACCTTGAGGGACACCTGTCCACATGTTCTGAAGCCTTCAAGTTTTACTCGGAAACTTCTATTGCGGATGAGACGAAGATGACCTGCAGAGATGCCGGGTCGATCTATCCCATAGGTTACATCCTGGTGCTAAACCTTGTCGAGGGCTTTGAACACGTCGAGGTCATCAAATCCACTCTTGATGTGTTCAACGAATGTGAGAATTTGTGAAGGTGGATGATTTGGATACGCTCTGCTAGTCTGCCAAGAACTGGGGGAAGATAGGCCGGTGATCTTGGAATTAACGTCCTGGATGAGTCGAAAACGCTCTGCTACTCTTCCAGGGACTAGGAGAAGGTAGGCTGGTAATTTCCGTTCGGTTCGTGAATGGGTGGCACAGGGGTCTTTCCGGAGCGTAAAATCCTGACGGTTCACCAGAAGCTGCTGAAGGATTCTGAAACTTCTGTCACGAATTGGTCCCATCACCTGCAGAGGAAGTCTTTAATTGCTATCCAAGGGCGATCAATGCAATGAGTTGAATTTTATCGTCATTATCGCTACTCTACCTTAGTAACTTCACACAAATATATCGAGGGATGAGTAACACCTTCGCCCTACCAATCCTTACCAATGGTTTGACAGCGACAATCCGATTAAACTTTCGAGCTAAAACAGCAATGAGTAATGGTTATTGGGAACATTTTGAGAACCACTGTTTATTTTACAAAAATATCACGTAAGCGTAACAGAGAGTTGAGATGCCCTCTTTGGAAGAAGTTTGAGATATCATTTATGTCGTGAGATATTGTTGCAAAAAAGTTTGGGAACCATTCGCCACATTATCTTATTGTTAGTAAAATAACACGTATATGCAACGAAGGAAAATTAAACATTTTGAGATCCTCCATTTTATTTTTATTAGAAATACCTTTATTGTGGTGGGACATGATTCTCGTTGAGGACCGCTAGTCCATATTAGTAAGACATCACACAAACATATCCAAACACATCCAAGGGTGTTATTCATAAAACGTTAAAGAGCGATGTTGATGAATGAAAATATCAAGCTATCATAGAAATGAGAATAGCACTTGCAACAGTTTGAGAAGCACCGCTTTATCTTACTAAAGAAAAACACATAATTGTAACAGAGGGTTTGGGAAGAAGTTTGCGAGTCACTACTTATTAGTAATGAGATATTGTTACAAAAGACAGTTTAAGAACCGCTGCTTTATCTAACTAAAATGTCACGTAAATACGACGGAATGCAAAAAGTTTGAGATTTCCAACCTTATCTTTTATTAGGAATGATAGTTTTGTCGTGGAATGTAGTTGTCCTTAAAAATTTTGAGAAGTGCACCTTTATGTTAGTAAAACATGCAGAATTGTTCACAACTTGGATGTGAAAGCTATGTATAAGATTATATGAAGTAGAAGTTAGAAAAATGACTGTAAAAACAATTGGGCAAATGAAAGTTTTATTATGTGTGCGCTAACTTATTTATCGTAAACAGATTCTTAGAATATATTCCGATCAGATCAGTATCGATACATACTTGTCCTTGATGTACCAATAATTTACCGTATAAACGACTTAGCGTTCGATGGTATTTAAAGCAGGCGAACGCGGTTGGCCATGAAATTAAAACAACGCATCCTATCCTAATATCGACTTGTCTTTGCTGTATATATGTGTAGAGTTTGACTTGTGTTTACGTTTCTTCGTCTAAATAATAAAGGTGCGACTTTACTTCTCAGTGTCAGCAGTTCCGAATCAGTTCCTTCCGAAACTGAAAAAGTCATTTCGGCTTTCCCGCGGTAATAGGGAAGTTTTCTGTCTTACAGTTTTATTTATTATGAGTTTCCTTCTGTTTTAATGTGGTGCGTAAGTTGCGAACAATCCGCTATATAAGGAGGTATGGTATCTTTAAGTAAAAGTTTGAGAACCGCATTCGATCTTGGCCAAACATGGCACAAATATATCAAAGAGTGGATGTGTAATTTAATGTTATTTGTTTAATTGTGATTATTCTTACAAAACAGTTTGGGAGTCAACACCTTATTTTCATTATCGATTCCATTTTTGTTTGTAAGATGTAGTGATATCTCACGAAAAAATTTGAGAATCACTCAAAAACAACCATCATCGCCCAACTATTTATTCCTATTGCCTCCCTAAATGGAGAGATATCAACCCTAATCGAAAAAAACAAGGTGAGCCATCCAAAAACAAGTGAATTCTGTAAAAAGAATTATATATATACGAGGCCCTTTCCGAAGAAAAGGATCATACTATACGCAACATATACGGCTAGTCCCCTGACTGCGTAATATGGGGATCGAAGAATAAGTAGCAATATGACAACGCCGCGCAAGAGGGTCATCGCCGACCGGCGTTCAATCAACGATGGCGTTGCCATGTAAGTTAAGCACAGTTCATAACTAAAGGATTGTGCCTTAACAATATTAAATGTTTTGATGAAGTACATGGAAGAAAATAGCCACAAAATCATTTTTTCGTATGACACACACTGAATAGTGATGGTAGATTCACAAGGATTGCTTGAGGATGTCATATGGTTTTTTTTCAGTAAAACTGGCGAAGAGTAACGACGAAAAAACAGAGCGAGGTAATACTAACGACTATTACCAAATCTCACCGCCGACGGTTGCCATTTTATTCGCTCGTTCACTTACACATACATACATACAAAACGGTTATTATGTTATACAATTATACAATTGGAACTGATCTAAATTCGCCAATATAACGAATCGAACTCTCTCGAACGATTTTTATCTTAATTAAGTCACGTTCGTTATGATTTGTTTCGATCGCTTGTTAGCCTTAGCCCATACGTATACACATACATACTAGTAGAGCCGGTGCGGCATTTTTCTCTTTACTTTTTTTTTCTTTTCTTATTCGGATCAGGTTCGGATACGACGATCAAACGGGACAACAGAACACAACACAAGCGTGCGGGCGCGTGTAGGTGACCCCGACGAATCGCGCCGGTAAAGTTTATTTGTTAATAATCGAATCTATTTGCATAATATAAATGAAACGGTAACAGTTTCTAATTATTGTCTCTGTAAATTTATCTCTTATATTGCGTACGTTTATGTATCTCGTTCGCGTTTCGATAGATTTTGTTTGCTCGTATTTCATTTTTTTTTCAGTTAACAAATGAATAACGCCGATAAGATCGAACGTATAAATTTTCCTCGTTAGTTCTCCGATGGTTGTAATACGACGATGGGGAAATAATTAACGCCAATTAAGTCGATGGAGTATAAGTTGGCCGAGTAGACTTCTGCTTCTCATCGCTAGAAGGATAAGCTAAGAATAAAGAAGAATATTCAAGATATTCTAAGCGGCGGGGATATTAACCCCCTTTCTCGAACCTCCCGGAGACTCCATCACCATCTATCGGCTCCGACAGCATACCCGAAGAATACGTGGAAAATGCTACAACCAAACGAGGATATAATGAATGATAACATAGTTTACATGATTTATAAAATTATTTTTCGAGCACCCCCGTCGCTAGGTACCGCGCGTTCCACAAATTAAAAATTCCAGTCCACGTCAAAAAAGGTTCTTAGGACTACTGAAAATGACAAAAGGCGGAAACACCGCGTTCAGGAAGCAGGTGGCTGTTAGTTCATCTCGGAGTGACCTGTTGACCAGCAGAAACGATAGGGCTAGCTACCGCATAGGGTCATTTTTACTATAAAAAGTGTTAGGAATAGGACGGCTGATGGTGCAAAGATTTTATACGGGCGCCACTGACTCTTACAAGGGGAAGGTAAGGTAATCGGATTTTTGTAATTTTTGATATTTATGGTACGTGTAGTTTGGACCTTGAATAAGAATATTTCGAAGTAGTTCGACGCAACGTTCATAAATTACCAAGATAATCGATTTTGAAACTTACCCTGCCAGTTAAATCCTCTAGATATGATATATTTTTGAATTGGAAGCTTGGCTAAGTCGGTAGCGTTCTAGTCTGATATTCACGAGATTGTTGGTTCGAGTCCCATTGTGCGCATTCTTTTTCCCTTCAAAAACGCACCATAGGTTTTCTTCATTCTTGTTCTCATCTCAAAAATTATGAACAAACCAAATATTATAACTATATGCAGGAACATTCTTCAAGTACTCCATTAAAATGCACAATCGGCTGATAAATAATATTCATTTTGAATTAACAATAAAGTTTATTCAAGAAAAAAGAAACCGAACGGGTAGGAAATGAAATGTTCTATTATTTTATATCTAGTATGCAATATTTTATGTAGTGTGGCACGAGACAGAATGGTAGTTATCGTAGAAACACGAGAAGCAATTTTTTATTATTACCTTGTTATCCTAAATGAATATTGTTTATCAATCAATTGTGTATTTTAATGAAATACTTGAAGAATGTTCCTGCATATAGTTATTATAATATTTGGTTTGTTCATAATTTTTGAGATGAGAAGAAGAATGAAGAAAACCTATGGTGCGTTTGAAGGGAAAACAGAATGCCGCACGATGAGACTCGAACCAGCAATTTGGTGAATACCAGACTAGAATGCTATCATCGACTTGGCCAAGCTTCCAATTGAAAAATATATCATATCTAATGAATTTAGTTGGCATGATAAACTTCAAAATCGATTATCTCGGTAATTTATGTACGTTGCGTCGAACTACTCCGAAATATTCTTACTCAAGGTCCAAACTACACGTACCATAAATATCAAAAATTACAAAAATCCGATTACCTTATCTTCTCCTTGTTAGTGGTGATTGTAACGTAGCCACTTCGTCGCGTATAAGGACAAGATTGAAACGCAAGGGTACGTCAAACAGACGGGGCAATTTCACCGCAATTCCGTACGACTTCGATGCTTACGTTTTCCTCTTAGAAGGGGAACACCAGACGACACCGCTTTCGATTTTGACGGGTCTTAGATATGTTACAGGAAAACCAGCTTACAAATTTGGAAATTCCCTTCTTGCGACAAATTAGAGCTTTCTCTAAACGTCCGGTTTGTTGATCGTATCGGAGTCTAATTTGTTCCTGCGGCCAAGGGCGCTCCAAAACAAAAATCCTCTCTAGGTGAGGAGAAACGGTACGTATGTTACCACGTACATCGATTCGTCGAATTTAATACACCAATCGGAATGAACACCCACACTATGTGGTTAGAAATTTATTCCTTTTACAAATTAGTGTGCATAGATATATGTAGCCTCTGATTAGGATAAATCTATTTTATACAATAGATAGGATTAAAAAGAGACTTTCATTTGGGAAGAACTATTGGATGTAACTTTAAATGTTTAGTAGAAAGCTCAGAGATACGAATGAGAACGTGGCGGTCTATCTTTAGGTCTGTGGCTGGACGGGTGGAGCTTTGCATCTCTGCCTCTATTGTTTCCTGCCCTGTGTTAGTTTCCGTATGTCTTCCCATACCATACCTCTTTTCTCTGATTCTTTCCTGATTCCGTCAATCCATCTGGCTCTTAGTCTTTCCTTTCTATTTTTTCCGCATAATCTCGTTTCAAAATCTCGTTTAGTTTCTCGCCCGTCATTATATAGACGTGATCAAACCATTTAGGTTAGACCCTGCTATGATTTTTCGTTTATTGTGTCTATTCGTAGGTTTTGTCTAATTACTTCATTCCTTATTCTGTCTGTCCTCATCTTATTTTCAACTCTTCTCAAGAACCTGCTCAAATTACTTTGATTTTTTTATTTAGGAATAGTAATTCAGGAATCAATTATTTCTTTGTGAAAAACACAACGCTACGTCATAAGTACTATCAGTCAAACGAGTTCGTTTAGAGACCAGTTTGGTGGCAAGCAGCCAAGATGGGTATTTATATAAACCTTTTCTCATAAAATATGACAAGGAATCACCCCACTGAAATGAAAGTCATCACTTAATTTGCACTCTGTATATTGAGTTTTGAAATTCTGACAGCAGATTTATAATCGGCGACGCCACAAAGCCCCAGATATCAATTTTAATAAAAATTAAGAGAGATTCTTTTCGAATTTTGCTCCTCCGTGTGGGATCCGCCATTTTGAATTGGGAGAATGTGATTATAAATTCGTAATTAACGACCTTATAAATCCCTATACTTATATGAACTGTCATACAGATATGATTTACTTTTATTTTAAAAATGAATTTTCCCAAAAATCGTGCGTCTTTTTACTATTTGTTAATTTTTATTAAGATGTAATATAAACAATTCAATAAATATCCGAAGAAAATTACATATTTCTCTATATTCAGAAACATAAAAAGGGTGATAAAATCGAATGATAATTGTTGAAAAAAGTAATACACCGAGTGTGCTAACGTGTTTAAAAGATTAAGCAGATCCAAATCAAACATTATCATAAGAGTTTCGCAGCGCTCGACGTTGGGGCCATCGATGTTTATAATCGACATAATTTAATCGAAATTTCACTCACTTTCAATTCAGTTTTAAAAATTATCAGATATATCCGCTTCATACAGGAACCTACCTTATTGTTAAATATAATTGGACTCATGAACTTGTAATCAGGTCGCTGTAAGGGTCCTAAGATGGAAGAAGTCACTTTACTTTCTTTCAAAGAATTATTTCCGAACAATTGACTTCATGTAGCACCAGCTCAAGGTAAAATTTTCACCAGGGCTAGAGGGTAATTTGTCTCCTCCCCCTCCCTCCCCCATTAAAACCAGAAATCACCATAATGAAGGATATATTAGAAAATAATAACCATGAAATCAGAACATTTTATTATAACATATGTACATAAGTTATGTACTTTTGGCGCCCCTTGGCCTTAAGGGGGAAAGTCATGTAATTCCAATTCTTTTTACGTTTTTTTTTACTTAGAAAATTAGTTTAACACTGAGAGAATATACTCCTCAATTGTTGAGAAGTATGGAAAGTCGACGATGTAATTTAAAAAAAAAAAAACCCGCTAAACTCGAAGGAAAAGGGAAGCTCACTGATATGCTGATTAAAAAGTTGACCAAGTACTATGGATTTGCTAGTCGAAGGAATCCAAACTCGTAAGGTGACATGAAGAAAGCTCTAATGTCCACCTACTAGCACATGGTTTCAACAAATCAACAGCCACAGCACTAGTACTGCCCCCCGATGGCCGACTCCTGGTCGCTGAAATTTCCAATGCAACAATGTACAATCATCCTGACGTACAGAGGCACATCTTGCCAATATACGAAGATTTGTCCCGTGATGATATGTTTATGAGATGCTTGAGAGGCTATACGCAGAACGCAAACGAATCTTTCAATGCAACTGTATGGCGCTTTGCTCGCAAGCACACTGTGGCTGGAGAATCGTCGAAATCGCTGCTTTTTTGTCTGCAGGCACGATGGCTATAATTTCATTTGCAAATCGGCATTCAGTGCAAGACATTCGCAGACCAGCATACTGCATACCGAGTGCAAAAACAGAACCGTCGTAGCCAAAGGAAATCAGAAGCTGTGAGAATAACAAGAAAGCAGGAGGCAGCGACTCAAATGGATGCGTTTGCAGAAAAGGAAGGCATATTGTACGACCCTGATATCGCAGACTAAGTGTTGAAAGTCGTAATCCCCCATAAACACTACTCCTCTGTATGGAAAAGTTTAAAGCTGCTTTTTTATTAAAAAAGGAAAATTTCACGCACCGTCCAATTTGGCCGACGAGTTTTCAATCGATTTAGATGAAACTTTCCAGAAATACTGTTTAATTCACTGGCTATTGCATGACCTTCGAGTTTTCTAAAAAAATGAAGAAAAACATTTTGTTATTATTGTTATTGTTTTTACCGATTGTTTATACGAAAAATAAGTCACCTTTTTTTTTTTCAAAATGGTCCCGAGCTTTGTATTTTATTTTATTTATTTTTCTCTCCGTCATGCAAAGCGTATTAATATATTTTAACGATAAAAATTTGATTTCTCGATTTTAGTTGAGATTTGAGACCTGTAGGTAGCGTGGCGTAAATCTGGGGTGCCAACTTCCAGCACAGTGTGGTGCCGCCATTTTGAAATATTTTTGTCTATAAAAATTGGTCGTTGAATATTTTACGTGTTATATTTTGAGATAAGCTTTATGTTAATGCATGAACCTTTCCATTGCTTTATAAAAGAACTTCGAATAACTGTTTTTGAATAAATATCTTTTCGAAGAAGTATTTCCGAACAATCGCATTCAAACAATTGTACTTATCTGTTTTCGAATAATTTACCTAGATCCTATAACTTCATATCTCCGAACGTCATTCCGGTTAGGGTCGTTTTCGCTCGAAATCGCGCCTTCCCCGTACGAGTCAAATAAAGAATTGGAAAGTCGCAGCTCATAATGCGAAATCAATCTAGATAAGCCAGGCGATTTCTGTAGCAATAAAAGTGGCTTATGTCGTTTCGACAAGCTCTCGTAAATGCTTGCAGACACGCCGTTCAGATAAGAAACGTATCTCTCGGTAGAACGGTGCGACGCGGCGACCGAGCTACCTCTCATCTCAGAAGAGATCGCGTTTATTGCCCACACGCTCGTTTCTTCGTTCTTGACGGATGAACAGACGGACAAACGAACCGTACGGGCGAGAGTTCGAGGCGGTGTCGCGAAAAAGCGACCAGTTCGCATCTGATTATGGGCGCGCGAAAAGGATCAACTCGTAGTAGTTATGTATGTATGTATATGGCGTGTAGTATATCGAGAGATGCCAGGGATTTTTCTGATTTACGACGCTTAAATAAGAAAGGAGTTGGAAATCAAGTGCCGCAAAATCCGCCTTCAATCATCCGTTTGACGTTTATGTCCTTGCGGTAATGCGCCGGTTTTATTATTGCCGTAAAACGTGTCCGGTCGTCGGTGGTGCCGATAAAGAAGGAATTTTTCCGATCGAATGTGGTCGCGATGCGTGCGCACAACGCGATTCGCGATTAACCTGCCATCGTTTCGACATTTATCATCGAAACGATGTTTAGTCTCAATATTGAGCCGTTATAGCCCCCAAGAACGTATCGATAAAGTTTTCGTTATACAATTCCGGAACACATATTTCGATGAGGAACCTGGCGTCGTTGCTAGCGAAACACGTGTACCGGAAGCAATAAAGGAATTACCGTTGTTAACTGGTGTCGAGGCAGAATTACAATGTCAACATTAATTATTAAGTAAATATGTTACTAGCTTTTAAAGCTTTTGTTAAGAGTGAAGAAAAAACTAATAAAGGAAAAGATAAGCGGAAAGTCAGAAACGTGACCGATAGTGTTAGTGCGGATAACCCACCTCATTGGTAATAAAGAAGACGATCCAGTGAAAACGGCGTAGTTTAAGGTTCGTGAAATAGTAATAAGGCGCCACTCTCCAATTGTGAAACTGGAACACTTCTAAATGACTTGAGTCGGAGGGACCCTTCGTAGTAGATGATACACGGACTGTCTATACTAAATTAATCACTAACCGGTGGAATTCCAACGGCCTTACAGCCACCTTACAGCTTAGCTGAACGTAATTATAAACAACTAGCTGTTAAGTCTGTCCCTGCCAGGCAGGAAGAAAAAGAAAATCTGCTTGGCAGAAAAAAAGCAAAAAATTATTTGCCACGCTCCTTTTTCGTCTTAATTCTCAGCCCACAGGCCAAGAATCAAAAACCCGGCTACGTTAGGATTTGACCTAGGCGTTTTACTATATATATGCCAATTTTCCGCTTTCTAGCCTATCAGTGGGCTTCAAAAAGCTCTGGATAGACAAAAAAGAGGAACACACAAATAAGGAAATTATATTATGTATAGATATATTCAAGTAACAAGTACTGGTAATCCAACCAGTAGTAGGATATTAAGAAACGTAACAATAAAAGAACTAAGTATTATTAGTGGAGGGGGGTTCAGATTTGTTTTCGAGTGGACGATTAGTTTGAACAGCAAAACTTGGGGGAAGAAACTGTAGATTCCCTCAACGGTAGTATTCACTTCCTAGCGTCGGATTTCCGTGTATATTCTCGATAACGAAATTTAAAAGCAAAACAGAATAAACTTAGGCACGGAAACCGATCTGTTCGATCGCAATGTGACAAACGGGATCCTTTTACTACGTGCGCGTTCAAAAACGGCGCAAACCGTATCATTGAATCAAAATTACGAACGCGGGGCATCATCCACACGTCAAACGTTGAAGCGGGAGATCACAGAATATTAAAACAGAAAACTCTAACAATACAGAAAACCTAACAATTGGCCGTAAAAAATATTAAATCTTGATGAATTTCAGGACATGTGTTTTGCTGTATCTTCGATAAAATGCGAAGAGGAACCTGACGTGCACCGGAAGCAATACAGGAATTACCGTTGTTATCTGCACCAACTACTAAAGTAACACGAATCTGATGAATTTCAGGACACGTGTTTCGTTTGATCTTGGGTAAAAGACGATGGGGAAGGTGGCGTAGTTGCTAGCGGAACACGTGTCCCGGAAGTAATAAAGGAATAGCCGTTGTTATCTGGTGTCAAACCAGCATCATAATGCCAGCATCAATTACTAGGTAAATACCAATCTTGATGAACTTCGGGACATGTGTTTCGCTGTATCTTCGATAAAATGCGATGTGGAACCTGGTCCAATTTCTAGCGAAACAGGCGTCCCGGAAGTAATATAGGAATAGCCGTTGTTATCTGGGATCAAACCTGCATAACAATGCTCGCACCAACTACTAAGGTAACATGAATCTTGATGAATTTTAGGACAGGTGCTTCCCTGATGCTTCGATAGAATACGATGAGGAAGCCGGCGTCGTTGGCAAATACTGACAATCTCGCTCTTTTCTTGACGGTACAGGTTTCCACCATTTCTTTTCGTTCTCTTTAGGTGTCTACAGATGACATTAGAGGCTATCTATTATTTGTTTTAAGAACTACTGCTTATTGTAATATTAATGAACTTTTATAATAAAATTCATATAGTTAATTGCATTTATCATTGCTAATAAATCTATCATTAATTACAATTAAAAATATATCAATTTTACATTAAATGTTGGGAGAGAGGGTTTGAGAGTCATTGACGTCCCATGTTCAAATGACATTTTGTTTAATTTTTGTTCTATTTATATTTTTCCAATACCACGCACGCCATCTCTTAAAGGCTTAGTTACCCTGGGAGTGTTAGCTTCTTTTTTAAGTCCAGCCAATGACAATTAATGGGAGAAAATTATGTAATAAATCATTATAAAAAGCATCGATTAAAAGATAGAAAGCGATGTAAACACGTACATTCAACACTTTCACGTTACAAGAAGTCCTAATTACCACCGGATATAAGAAGAATTTCATAGCCGAGTTTCCATCTCAAGGACACCGGTGCATCAACAATCTAGACCAGACATGACCAACTTTTTTGTAGAAGTTTTATGCTGTGACTAATCTTGAAAAATATACATTTTTGTAGTATCCTCATGATTCATTATGAATTAAGTTTAGACAGGCAGTGCTAATATGCAACGAAAGAATTCACTGTGATGATGAATTGCGCTATCTATTGCAAAATGGTAAACATCTAGTTACCTCGCCGGCAGAGAAATGTAGTAACCTTTGAATTGGGCAAGCGTCCTGGTTTGTGAAAAAAGTGAATGTTTGGTTGACAACCGGCATATAAACAATCCAAAAATCAACGAGAAGATTTCTAACGAAGTTAAAATAAAATTACAATATAAATTTGAATTATAATTAAAACTAAATATTTAAAAAAGGGAAATATTGAAGAAATACAGCTTTACCGAGGTCAGAACTTAAAAGGGGAAGTGGAAAGAGCCTGGGGCAAGGAGTTCATCGAAAAGAAGAATTTACACACCACACATCTCACATATTAGGTAAATACTTTGAATTTATGTAAAATATTTCAAAAATCTTGTAAAGACATTTGTTATAATTCATGCTTTATATGATGTTATTAATTCAGAGCTATTTCTAAGCCCGTGCAATCTAGTTTATTATTTCATCTAAATTATCAGTACATTATTCACTATGCCGGGGTTATTCGGTTTGTCCGGGCTTCCCCTGCCCGTGTTAAAACGATAATCGTCGATATTCAGGCATATTTAAGACGCCAGACGCGCGAGATTCGAACATAAAACATTCGACTACATTGCCTCGTCTAAATCATTTTTTTTTCAATTTCCAAGTACTTCCTCTTCCCGGCTGACATCTTTATGCCATCCCTCATCTTTTATACGACGCGGATGTATCCTTTAAATTGGGACGTATTAATATCGAGACTATACGATACCATCCGTCCTCGCATCCGAATAATGTATGTATGTATTACGTACGAACTTACATCGGGGTGCAGGTTCCGAAGAGGATGTTTACATTTGGAGAGGAAAAGCGCACATCTGCGCTTGCCGAACGGATCTCTCGAGAGATCGACGGATGGACGAACGGAGATGAAGAACGCCCTTCCCTTCGGGTCGGTGTGTATACGCCGGAAGTGGTGCATCGGTAGCGGGCGAACACGTGCAATTTCACTTCGCGCGCGGTCCCCGATCCCTATCCTATCTATTCTATACCTGTCGTCTACGCACCGCTCCCACACCTTCCTCCCTTTGCTTCTTAAGTAACAAGGATATTCTAGTGATGCTAAGATTCGAATCGACTAACGTGAATGCATGCCCAAATACAGTCCCCCCAAGCAAAATACTCCGTTTTGAAAATTTGAATAAATTTAAAAATAATTTAAAAGACTGATTTAAGCAACTCAATTCCACACCTAACACTGCTACCACTGCGACTCTACTAATACATCTCCCTTGAGGAAAAAGTACTTACTTTACTTAATACTTAACCCGTTTCTGCCCCTTTCCCTGGGGTGTAAGGCGTGTGTGGAGTTGAATTCTCTAGATTGTCTTGTTGCATATTTCCCTCCATTGCTTCCTATCTGCTACGGCTTATTGAGCTTCCTCCCACGATACTGTTCTTTTACCAAATGCATCTATTACGTTTTCTAGCTACGTCCGCCTGGGTCTTCCCCTTGATCTCTTCTTGTTCATCCTGACTTGAAATACCTGTTTAACTATTCTCTGTTCCGGCATCCTTTTCATATGTCCACGCTATCTCAGCTGTGCTTTTTCAATATTTTCCTCCATTGGTCTCAGTTTCAGATTATCTTTAAGTGTTGTTTCTTATTCTATCCTTTCTTGTTTCATTTACCATCTTTCTTGGTCCATGGTCCATGTTTCCCCACGGCATAAAAGTATTGGCTTAGCTATTTTTTTATATACTTGTACTCTAACATCTTGCAGTATATCTTCTTTTCCCAGGAATGTAGTTTTTATACTATTATTATTAAATTATCGTATTATTCAGTTCAATTTTACAGATCGTTGTTCCAATTTTTGTGACTTTTTTAATATGTACTTTAACACCTACATTTCCCTCTATCAAGTTCTCCATTCCGACTCTCATATTTATTTTGTTGTCCGTGCCGAGTTCTAGTCCCGTTACAACAATATTATTCTTTACTTGTTCCTTCTCCACCCTCCTCACTCTCTTTTCAAATCTTCCTTACATTTCCTATTAGGACAATAGTAAACAACCAGAAAAGCTCATATTTTCGATTTTGTAAGGTGTCCTAATTCCGTCCCCTCGTTTCAATTATTTTCTACTCATTTGTATTGCTGGGGAATTTGATTAAAACACTGTTAGTATTTCTTATAATAAATTTATTGAAATGAAAATATGTTTATATATCTTTATACATAATTCAAATAGATTTACCCATCCAAACAAAAGCCACAAAGTTTTTCTTTTTCTTTTCAGGTGAACACATCTCGTGGCACCATTTGAAGCTTTTTAAACACTTTACCCATTTTTTCCTCGCTTGTCTTGGGAAAAACGCTTTCCACAAATAAAACGTGACGCATCTTCATCGCTTAAACTATCCACTTCATCAGTGGACACTTGTGAACTTCCTCTTCATCCTCAGAACTGCTCGAGCTTGAGTCGTATTAATAATGAGACGTCCTTTGGTTTCAAATTGGGATTTTCTCTTTTGGGGCTCAACCCCCGTTTGATTCTTTTCCATAGAACCTTTTAGAAACGTTTTATTAGGAGTTTCCGTTATCAAGAATGAGGCACTAGCTCTAGAAGTGGAAGGCTGGATTGCTGCAACTTCCTGGATGTCCCTTGGACTGACCACTTTAGATGGAGTTGAAGCATTCTGATCATTGTCATCATTTCCCTTATTCTAAGGCACTTTCGCCTCTTCAAACTCTATACCCATGAAGTCACCCTCTTGAAATATATCGCGATTAAACGGATAAATTCCAGTTTTCCTGAAGCCATTAACGGCAGTCTCAGGAGAGGCACTACGAAGGTATGCCTCGCAGAACAAACTTGATACTTGTAATTTTTCACAATTCTGTTTGTGAGAGATGCCAACCATTGCTCCATTTGCGTATCGAGTTTTCAGGGGAAACATAAATGCTATGTTCGAAGGCTGGAGCTTGTCCATTTAGAGATGAGGAAGGGAAACTAAAGATACTCCTTGTTTTCTTGACCGGTCAACAAGCTCCAGATTTATAGTGTGGGAATAATGACCGTCAAAGATAAGCAGTATTGGCATGTCTTTGGGAGGCTTGACAATAGAAATAGAATGTTCAAGCCACTTGAGAAATAGTGGACCAGCGGTCCAACCTGAATCCGAGCATCCTTCTATCGATCCTGGAGGAGAACCAACAGACAATTCGTTCTGCCTCCACGCTCAGCAGATGAAACTTTGTGAACTTGCTTTTTCCTTTGCAGGTAATTACTTTGGTAGATTTGTGCTGAACCACACTAATCCTTGTTTCATCGCCATAAAATATTTTATCGGGGTCAAAGTTTATTTTTCATGTTCGGTCTTCAGGATAGAAAAATACTTTTTTATGCGAATCTCTAGCCATTGACAAGTTCTGTTGTCGTCTAAGGGAAAGGTTTTGGATGGCGTTTAAAAAATAGTCTAACCCACTTCTTGCCAGCAGCCTTTGCACCACTCGAAAAAGTATTAGGGACTTGCTGTTTAATAGCCAACTGGTAAACCAATCTTCTCAGGCCAGAAATGGTGGATCCATAGTAATGCTCTTCCATTTCCAAACAGTATTCAAGAAGACTATTCTCGAACTTAGTATAGAAAAATGGGTTTCTTCCAAATTTCGACTTCACACACTTCTCTGCTGGGAGATCAGATTTGACGTAGTCCTTCAAGGTAACCCAGGGAACATTCTTCACAGCTGCTGTATATCCCATTTGCTTATATTTTACTGCAGCAATAGCATTTACCGTACCATCATTATTCCATGTTTTACGGTGCGGTATTTAAAATAAAAAGAAGATCTTGTAGCACTTTAAGTTAAACATAAGTATATTTAGTTTTTATAAATTACCATTAATTTTTTCCTTTAAGAATAAGGCACAGAAGTGCTAAACTCATAAAAGGTCAACAGATGATTGCACATCAATGGAAACAGTCTAAATCGTCGGTAAAAGATAAAGTGACTAATCAATTATCACAAGAAAAATACATTATGGGTATCTTAAATCCATCTTCGGGGCAGATTTCAGAACCATAAAGAGGACGGATTTAGGGCTCTGATAAGAAACAAAGTGGTGACTGCTCCTAACCAGACAACTACAGTTACACGGCTTTGATAACTGAAACACGATATTTAAATAGTAATCTATTATTAACAACCACAAAATAATGCAACACTTATCTTTAGTCGTCAATGTACCTAGTTAAAGTTGATTGCCCACTGGCTGTAGTAAGTTTTCACACAAACTCTATTTGAAATGTTAAAGCGTAAATGAACAGAACCTGTACAGAACTAAGCAACTGCGTTAATGTCAAAAGTCAACTGAAAAGTTCTGAATAGTTTCCTTCGCTTTCGCTAGATTACAGGACGGTTCAAAGAAGATAAGGAAGGGGACGAATTTATGGCGGGGGATGGATTTCGGACACTTTACCATACATGCATATGTATGTGTGTGTTGCGTAGCTATATATACAGGGTGTAACTGTGTAAATGGTTAAAAAGTTGTCCAAAGGTAGATAATTAAAATATATTCAATATTTGCTTAATAAACGTTGGGCCCCAAACGTACCGTTCGCAAGATATTTATAATTACAGTTTTGAGTCCGGCCTTATTACACAATTATAGCGAGTTTTAAATACGACTAACGATCGGATCATTGATCGAGTAAGCATAAATAATTTATGAATAAGCGGTCTACTTCAAATATGCGAACTTTTCACACTGTTTGCACACTACATACATCTTCGGTTTATTTTTATCATTTTACTTTAAACATTTTTACACAACAGTCACTAAACATATTATTGTCCAACGGGTCTAATGTTAGGCATTTCTTGTAAAACTTTCTTCGTTTTCTTGACTTTACATTGTTTACCAATAAATAAATCTTTTTGAAAGAAAATATTTTTATCATTACCAATAAAAGATCGTCGAACTTTTCAAATGTGTTCGAAATAAAACATCTGTTTATTTTTCTGTAGAGAAACATTATTCACTTGTCAATAATATGCTATTTACGGGCGGCGCTATTTCAATGAAACCATCTACTTACATTGTAGAATACCCGAATACTGACTGAATGCCCGACCATCTATTTTGACTTTGAAAAATCCCTTACCTCTCAAATAAATGTCTGCGAGGACCACAGTATTGTGATGTAGAAATGTAGGGGGCCAAAATTTTGTTAAAATTAAGCAAAAACGCTTTGCGTGATTTACCATTGTGTTTGCTGATTACGTTACCTATACCTTACCAGCTTTACCATATTAATAAATTAACCATTTTCACAATTACACCCTGTAGATAGCGGAGCTATAGGACGTGAGGAACACAATGCTTTAATAATCTCGCGTTACGTTCGATAAAAGGTCGGGGAAAATCCCGTTCTATGATGAAATAAACATGTTTTGTCGCCTAATATGGTAGCCTGGCTTTACAATAATGAGGTGCATGTGTGTTGTGCGCTCGTTCGTTGGATGCAATCGAAGTATAACGACGTGGTTACTACTCGTTGTTTGTTTAAAAAATAAAAATGATAAATATCGGAAGGATCGAACGTTTCGACCTTACGATCTCCATCTTCCCAATAATATTTTGATATAAGTTACTGATCCTTATTCCCGTACAATGCAATACACATCTCTACGTGCTGTATAATCCTAAGACAACGGAGACCTCTAAGAATTTCTTCGGTATAATGACTCCTCGTCGCGAGCGGTTTGGTTTGAGGTAACAAACAGCTGCGAGAATCGCCGCGTCGCTCTTCGAGCATTTGCATAATATGCGAACTTGACGAGCTACACAAGCTGAACAGATGTCTAAATAAATTTGACAAATTAGGTTATACGAATCACGCTCGCCTATAGAGACAGCTCAAGTGCAAATGACCTCGTAGATGGAAGATTAGCTTCCTCTCCGGCATCCGCGAAACGGGAGAACGTAACGCTCGCGATTGTTACCGGTAACGACACATGCAAGCGTGTATACAACTAACATGACTGCTAAACAATACCTGTTACAGGTATGTACTTACGTACGTATGTAGTACCTATCTGCATATCCGACCTTCTACATATGGACGTTTCCAGGTATGTCGCTCGTATTATGGTGTGAATCTCGTCGAGAAACAGGATCCAGAACGCTAAGCAGATAAGAAAGGTAGATTTTACCTTCGACTATGTATTCTTTTAAAAGACGTTAGACGATGATCTCGTGGATGCGATGGACGTGTTGAGAACGATGTACGAAGGGGGAAGAAGACGAATGCTTTTTCGAACTGCGTGATGGTTGAAATTTCGTTGAATAACGGAGATTACACCGAAGATTACGATTCTTCTAAATAAGAAGAACAAACTTCTACTGAACTTAGATACCGCGGCCAACAGAATAACGAGAACAGATGAATAGGATAAGTTCTTAACCCAAAGGGTGTTACTTTGTGTATTAGCGCCACCGTATCTAATTACTAAAGATTGAACTCAATCCCGAAAATGAGAAATCTTAATTTTAAAATCGCAACAGAAAGCTTACTAATTTCGCCCCAGGAAGGAAGTTTGCTATCGCTCAGGGTGCCAGCCAGCTAGTCGTCGAAGGAGTGGGTTAAATAAATCCAAAGAGGTGTATAGTAAAGGCGCTATCTCTTAACCTTACCCTGTCAAGCCCTGGATAAACAGGAATCCACAAAGTTAATCAGGCAAAAATGGAAAATGGTTTGCGGCATTAAAGAAAGCAAACACCAAGAAAAGCAAGCGAACTATGAGAATTTTTAATAAGTATTGAAAAGCAATATTCTCAAGCGTAATTCTTCAAATCGCTATACATTTACGTGTACCGATTGCTTTGGTCAACACTGCCGTTTACAACAAATCCACTAAAATAAAATGATTGATAAGGGAGGCATGCGAGAACCTCTCCCGATAACTAAATATTTACACAGAATTTATAAATAGAGAGGAGTACACGCTAAACAGGTTTTCAATAATAAACAGAAAAATACGCGAATTTTAAGGCAAAATTTGGCAAAAGGTTGCGGCTTAGTTGGGTGTTTCCTCGGAGCTGTGTGGTGAGGTGGGGTCATAACCTTCCAACGATGCGTATACATTAGCAGTCGGCCAGATGCAATGTAATGGCGGAATAGGTCCAATCGAGCTTCAGTAGATCAGATTTGTCGACCAGATGACAGCGTTGTCCAAGAAGATGACACCAATTGACTCGAAACCCAGATTCGGTCCAATAGTACAATAGCCCAAGACTATGATGATATCAAAGTATGCTATCCTCATATCAAAACGGCCAGGATTAAAGAAAGCCTCAAAAGGAACAAAAAATCCTGAGAATACAATCACCAAAAAGGATAAAGTGAACTTCTTATGGTTAGAACGGAGTAAAACACAAAATGGCTACGAAGTCACACGTGCTCCAACTGCTATTGAATTAATCACCTTCTCCGATCCTTCATCAACGACTAAAATCGAGATACGTGCGAAGAAAGGAAAAAAACGTAACAAGAGGAAGAAGATAAAAGGCGAAATTCACATGACCATACAGACATAAGACCGCTAAGAAAGTGAAGGGACTAATGATGAAGAAGAACAAACAACGAAATTTTCGTCTAATAATAAATAACTAATTTATTTGACCTCGCTTTCTTCAACGGCGTGATGCTTCCCGCAGTAGTTACACGCAAAAGGATAGAAAATACTAGCTTACCTCAGATGTTTGTGCTACAAGTGATTTTTAGTTGGAACTTATAAGGACGGGGCTCTCATAGAGGTCCAGCCGGCACCAGCATCGGAATCCCACTTGGGATGAGTAGCGCTCAGTTTCTACCTCTGGATCGGATTTAAATCCTAACCTGATCGGTACTAACGGCAAATTTAATAGAAACTTGACGGATATGTTAGCCAAGAACAAAAGAATTTCCCCGCGCTATATCTTTGCCTGCTCTGATGAAGAATCGCCACTACATCGTTCCTAACTGAAGAATCGAGGAACATCCATTTAGCAAGGAATCTAAGAGTCGTTTGAAATCGAACAGCCGAGGTATCCTGAAAACGGTAAAGTCATTCCGCTTTACTCCTAAAAGTCGATCCGAATCGTCCGTCTTACCCATTCCTTTTATCTCGCTTTCTTCGACCGCGTTCATTACTCAATATCGTAACAGATATGTAAATAAATGACCGCTTTCGAAACCGAAACTCCATCGAAACGCATCGGCCGCATCGACATTCACAACAACTAAGTCCGTTCGATCTCGCTCGGCGGGCGTTATGATGAGGAAAAATCGCATCTCATTAGACGGTAGATCGAATTAAACGATTTCTTAATGCTCTCGCGCGATGGTACGACGGCTACCGGCGGCAGGCCGCAGCGCACTATCTGTGCGTTCTTATTTCGAGAGTGTCGCAAATGCGATTTGAATAATGGACGCGAGATTCAGACGGGCCGATAGTGTTCATTGTTTGACGTACGGACCACCGTGTATCTGTCGGCTTTGCGTATCGCGCGCGCATGCATAAACGTCGCTTTTACGAACGAAAGGACGTAGAGCAAGACGCATTAAGGCGGCGATTGATGGGTGTGGGCGTCCTTCGAGTGCGAAAATTAGAAAATCAGTAAACCGTCGAAAAACGAAGAAAAATGGTGGTGATGAGGAGTCCTACATGCGATTGAGAACCCTGACAATTAAAGTATTCACTCGCTTTAAAGTCGTGTTCTACCAAACGTCAGAAGTCATCGAAAATCTACAATAAACACAGGCCGTAAAAGCCTATGATCGAGGTTAGAAATCGCGACGATTAGACTGCCCACGCATATCAAATTCGTCCGGGCAAAATCGGTGGTAACGGAGGATCAATGGACGTTTACATCGTTTAAGCGAGTTTAGGACCGTTGCAGGTGCACCTACCGGGGTATTAACCGAATTCGACCCGTCGAATGCAGTATAAACTCGGAGCATATTCCCCGTGAAATGCAATCATTATATAAAGTAAGGAAATTTTAGAAATAGACGGTTAATACTTACGATCATAGACACGTAGAGTATTATTACAAATTGAGGCTGAAAGTTTTTCAAAAAGTGCGGTTCGCCTCTAAAATGGTCGCTTTCTCCATCGGAAATCGGACGCCCTTTCTTCATATTTTAGGGTTAGGAATTGAGTCACAATAGCGAATTCGTCTGGATTTTCCTTATAAAATTGTGAAAAAGTTAGATGCCCAACGATATAACCCAAAGCATAGAGAAAAGCATGAGAAAAGAATCTCGGCTTAGAAACTCAAGTCCAACATACCCGACACCCGAAAAGATATAAGGGATTAGGAGGATTAAATTCGAGTTGCAACAAATGTCAGAAGTTATCGAAGATCTATATTAAACGAAGGCCGTGGAAGCCTGCGATCGAGCTTAAAAATCGCGAAGAGTAAAATGCGCATTCATATCAAATTCATCCGAGCAAAATCGGCCGTTACAGAGGATCAATGGACGTTTACATCGTATAAGTGAGTTTAGGACCGTTGCACGTGCATCTGCCGGGCTGGCGACCGAATCTGACCCGACGGATTCCGTCGAAACTCGGAGCATATTCCCCGTGAAATACCGACTTATTCAAAGCTAGCGATTTTTCGGAAATAACCAATAAAAGTACGATTATTACTTTCGATATTATCACAAATTTTGCACAAGTTACAACTGACATTGCAATTTCTAAAACCGCCTGGTTTCTCTTTTGTTTCTCGGTAGTAATTCCAAGCCAAAATATTTCTCCTTTCTAACCGTATTTTCGCAACGTACATACGTACGCGTCTTACGTCCTAAAAATCGTCAGATTTATCGGTGGCGCGTTCAAGTGAAATAGATTAACCCACATAGATTTTTTCCGGCATCGACCCAATTCGGCCGCGTCCTTTTTTCTTCCCCGGTCATGGGAAATAAACCGCGTGATAGATGACGTTATGCACGCCGATAAATCATAATTAGAAATATATATGTATTCCGAACGATCGACGACGGTAAAATCGTACGTATTTATGTCGGAACGAGTTCGGCCAACTCTGAGAACTTTTGCCTCTATTCAATTTCTACGTTCTACGTGTGTGCACCGGCGCAATATAACTGTGATTGCTCGTAATTGCTCGAGATCACGATTTCTTGCGC
Organism: Chrysina gloriosa; assembly: GCA_038088585.1. Classification (NCBI taxonomy): domain Eukaryota; kingdom Metazoa; phylum Arthropoda; class Insecta; order Coleoptera; family Scarabaeidae; genus Chrysina; species Chrysina gloriosa. The sequence continues at coordinate 57,852,010 of CM076089.1, forward strand.
AATCCTTCGCCCCGCGTTAGCGTCGTCGAAAATTTTTCTTTCGACTTACGACCGACCGAAGCGGCGAGAACGAGGATATTAAGCGATTAACGGGCGGAATACGAATTTTGCCATTGTCGGATAATTACGGACGTGTACGTACACGTAGTAGATGTGTGCATTAGTACTTACTAATTAACGTTAAATGCGCGGGCGTGTTTTAGAGATTTGCTTGCGTTAGCCGTTTCTAATTTGAAATTAGCATTTTTATGCCGAGCGTTAAGGATTTGTAAACGTGCCTGTAATCCTCCGTACACAAAGAAATATGAAGTCGAAAGTGAAGGGATTAGTCACAGTCGTATTGTGGTCTTTTTTTCCCGGATTTGCTCGCTCGTCATATGTTAACGTTTCGACATTTACTTGGGTCGGAGCTTCAGGGTACGAAACAAGTCGAATTTTTACTGTTAACAACTCATCCTTTCTTTGCGATCCCATGGATTACACGATACATGCAACCTCCTTTTCTTTTAATCTAGATTAGCGGTCCTCAAGGTCGCATGCCAGTAACCCGTTCGGACAACTTCTTTATTTATCGCTCGTTTTGATAACCGTAGAAGTCTTCATTCGATCCTATTAAAGCTTTTCGACAACAGTCTTGAAAGCCTGCGCTCTGCTACACAAGTTCTGACAATCAGAATATCAGTGCTCGCATTAAGTTCGTACCGGCGAAATTAATTCCTATAAAATAAAAATAAGCGTATAAGTGATCAGGAACGTTGCTCGTGCGCTAGCGGCGGCCATCCCCAGTTTTGACCCGTCAAATCCGGTATGGACTCGAAGCTTACGCCCCTTGAAATGCGATCTTAGTTGGAGTAAGTTAAAGTACCAACAACTTGTTTCCCCATCCAAGCATCTTGCCTTGTAAAACCAACACGGCCGATATTAAAATAATAATAATAATAATAATAAGAAGAAGAAGAAGAAGAAGAAGAAGAAGAAGAAGAAATTTATTTAGCAAAGCTATTTCTAATTGTATATTACAAAGTGTACTTAGTGTAAGAAAGTTTATATTTTTATGTGCTCTTTGATAAAAGAATATAATTCCCTTTGAATTTTCTTATAATTATCACACTATCTTAGCTCCAGTGGTAACGTATTAAAAAGAATCAGTCCGTTCTTGAGTACACTATTCATTGTTCGTATTGTTTTATATTTCTTTTACATAAAAGTTATTACATATATTAGCTCGTGTATGATAATTGTGCACATCTGAAACATATTGGAGGTTATGAGTTGAACAATCCGTATCATCTCAAGTTTAATTTTTAGAGCGAAGCTCTTTTAGGGAGGTTCTGCGGCGAGAGTTAACTGGGAACAAGTGAGACGCTTTCAGTAGTTCTTTCTCACTCGCACACACATTTAAACCATTTAAAAGCTTTATCACAAATTCCTATTTTCTCTAATTTCTTTAACAAAAAGGGTCTGTTATTGTTTCGAATTTCCTCTTAAAATCTAGAAACACTGCCACAATGGTATAATATTGTCATCTAATATATTTAACCAATTATTACTAATATTTATGATCACAGATTCATATGAGTGACGTTTTCTGAAACCTGACCAATTATCCACTATCACTTTTTCATTGTCACAATATACCATTAATTGCTTTGTTCACAATAACTTCCATTATTTTTTCATAGGGCGGTACGCATGGATAGACCGATACTCTTCGCACAATGTTGTGTTATTCACTTTTGGTATAGGTGTAATAGTTGAAGTTTTCGACATATATGGAACAAAAAATAAACAGCTGTAAACGCTGAGTGAATAGAACAGGCTTTTACTTGGTGAACATTCATAATAATAATGAATAACATTCTTAGAGTAAACACACACTATATTTAAAGACAACAAAAAAGTTAAATATAGTGTTTACACTATGAGTTTTTGTTCATTATTAACAGTAAACACAGTGAAGCTAAAGTATCAACAAAGAAAGGACGCCTTATTGCTAATAGCGCGAAAATAAATGGAGAAGACGATAATCGTGGAGGGAAACAGCGTTGTCTAAGGGTCAGCCCCAATTTGTATACACCCTACATGTTAACGATCACAAGTATTAAATTTCGTTCTGACACTTCCTCGCTTTAGACTAAGAATGCATTTCAGGGGGAATAGACTCAGACTTTATACCGCATCCGACGGTTTAAAACCAGTCATTATCGCCGCTAGGCCACAGGCAACAGTCCTGGACCCATGTAAGTCAAATATACGGTTATTGTTGCTTTATTACAACTGATGAAGTCGTCAAGCAAGTTTGATAGGAGTAAATACTTCGATTGTAACAAACTGCGATAGTGGGCTTTCACGACCATTGATAAAAAATGTCCTTCATAGTGAGTTTCCATAGCCTCTAAAGGATCTAGGAATACATGCATTTCATGTGCGTGGATATTTGAGCTGTCGTACCTTGCATGTGAATGCAGGCTTCCACGGCCGTCGGCTTTTAAAAATATTAGCATCTGGAAGTTCACACTCCAATTTGGTCGTCCCTTAGGAAGCCAACTTTTCTGGAATTCATTCCGAAACCCTCTTCCCGTGGTGACTTTCTTTAGTAATCGTACGAAGGTTATCTGATAGCTGTCGTAACGTTGTTTCTTTTAAAGAACATTACACGTGTTTCAGCCTACTTATCCACCTCGTTCGACCGTAATTTCAACTCGACATATTTTCGTAGCACGTAAATACGTTATACCTTAAACGCGGTGAATCACGATGGTCGACGTGCCGGATGATTTATTCGTCATTGTTCACAAAAACACTGCTTCATAATTCATCCATTACAAAATACCGCGGTTCAGGTGAAAGCATAATGCTCGCGTATGCGAGAGAAAAAAGCCTAATATAACTCGCGCGGTATTTATAAAAAGAAGAAAAACGAAAGAAGCAAACGAAAGGAGAAGAAATGAAAACGGACAGCGCGGAGCGTGGGACGTCGGGCGAGGAGACATAAATCAGCAACGAAGACGACGACGACGACTATGGAGCTATTCCCCTATATAGGTTGAATAGCACGTATCGACTTATACAACGCGGCAACCTGTCACTTTCCTTATACAGACGCAAATTGTCAGCCACAAACAGGTGTTACACGACGACGCTAACGGGGGATCATCTTCGGCGATTGTGTCCGTCGATATTGTCTTGCGTTTGTCCTTATATCGATGAAATCGTCCGGCAATGTCATCGGAGGTTCCCTTTTAAATATGTGTGTACATATGTCAGTGGTAGCAAAACAAATTTTTGATCCCAACGTTTCGCTGTCTACTCTTCTTGGGGAATATTGAAAAACTGCAGATTTGTTTCTAAAATTCTTTCAAATCTTAATCATTCCAAGAAGTATATCCGTGTACAAAGAAATCTACATCGCGTTACCAAATTTGTAGGAGAAAATATTTTCCTACTATCACAGTAAGGTAGAAAACAATTCTTGAAGTTTTCGAAATGAAGTTATTTTGAAATGCATATAGAGAAAAATAAAAGCAAGTATCAAGACGAAGAAATGTAAACGCCAGTAAAATTCGGGTCATATGTTATGCAGGGTTAAGTGTATATTTGGATAAGACGTGTATATTCAATTTCGCCACCTAATCGAAAGGCGAGTTTTTCAATAATGTTTTGACAAATATGTTGAGCCTTCTGAGCCGCGAAGACTCAACCTTTTGCGTTTCAGTTTCCTCCCGGTTCGGGAACAGCCTGTAGAAAGAAGCACGTAGAACAATCTTTGTCCCCTTTCCTCTCGGCGTGTGTTTGTACATACTTACCGTACATACCGATTGCGTTATGATTTTTTTGTATTTCTCCGTCCGATGATGTGGCTCCGGCGTTTTATTCAATTTAATAGCTAATTTGTATTGCATGATTGACTTGTCCTTTACGTCTTACGTCTACGCGGCGAGCACAGTGCCTTTTGCGGCAACAATAATACACGCTCGCATTCGTAACCGCGAACGTACACATCCATCCATCCATTCGAGAGAGAGTCGTACCTGATAGATAGAAAGGTTAATATAATCGATTTTATTTTACACCTCATTAAAATGTGCCGGCGTGAATCGAACAATGGACGATTTGTTTCGTCTTATGAAGAGAGAAAGATCCGCGAGAAATATCGCGTTTGGCTTTTAACGAGGGCAATCGGAATGGAAATATTTTTTCGACGAATATTTCTAATAGATATGTAGACATATTTTTATTTAATAAGACGAGTTTGAACCGTCATGCGTTCGCTTTTGAGTTACGTCTTAACTTTTACGATAGAAAACGAATCATTGCAAGCTCCACATTTCAGGGGACATAAGCCTCGACTTTATACCGCAATCGTCCGGTTAAATTCGTATTCCAACCCTATCGGCTCACGGTCTACGCTATCAAAACTACTACCGAGACTAAATTCTAATCAATTCGTCTGAATAAATTTACCACGCATAACTTTCCGTCTGTCGGGTATCCTCTACATATTTGATCGTTTGGGATTTATAAAGATAAAAGTCCCATTAGGCGCTGGTGATACTTGATATTTCCGAGGCTTCTACTTTTACCTGATAAAACGTGCACTGTCTTCTTGAAGATAAGAATACGACAAAATATCGCTATAAAAATACATTTTCTTGTCAACCAAAGATTAAATGAAACCCTGCAACATTGTTTCCTTTTTTATATAAAATCAGGACCAATGCCAAGATAAATCTGTCGAAATATATATACACACTTTGCAGAAATTGCGCTTGTCCCACAGACAAAGATCTATGGACAGAAATTGATGACGTAGCTAAAAACTCTAAAGAGACCAAGTTTATGTAAGCACGTTAGAACATAAGTTTATATGAACTTTTTCTCATAAAACATGACAAGGAATCACCCGCTGGCATTAAAGTCATCACTTCATTTACACCCAGTATACTTCGTTGTATGTAGACCTTCACGGTCGTTGTCCCATGGATTACTGGCTTCCGGGGCTTGTCGTGGTCGTTTGTTAATACGTGAAGTTTCTCTGCTCGTGCTGTTGGCTTCTTCAGAAGCGAAACGTGAAGTTTTAGTAAACAACCACGGCCACCCCGGAAGCCACTAATTCGTTATATATGCTTGTTAATATTTTCACAAGAATAATCAATAATTGGTATTCATCAATTCAGTTTAGATTAGGTATGTTGTTACTGTAAGGTTACTTGTGTCGTCCTCCTTACATGTAATAATGTCATAAAAGTATTTTGAGAAGCTTATACACCATTTATTCGAACTTCCTCCACCTAAACGTTATAAAATGTCTTCTGACCGAATCGTTAAGGGTGATCGGTTAAACTTACATTTATTTTATTGGTTCTAAAACTATCTTGAAAATTGTATATCTGCCCTTCAAAAGTAGTGTGTATAACGATAAAATACTAGTTTCTTTTACAATGTTAAGAGCTTCTACAGCTTTAATTATTTTTCTTTTTCAATTATAAGTGAAGAACCAGTAAGTTTACGCGCTCGAAATTTTGCATATGGTGTATTCGTTATGATAGCTACGTTTTATCGGTGAGTTTTTGTAAATTCCTTGTTTGTTGTAGAATCTGACCTCAATTAGGGAATACAAAAATGGTCATGGACTTACCGTCATTTTTGAACTTCAAGAAAGCAACGATAACAAAGGAATTTACAAAAAAGCCTGCCGATAAGACGTAGCTTTCGTAACGAATACACAGTGTTCAAAATTTTAAGCCCGTAAACTTGCTGGTTCTTCATTTATTATTGAAAAAAATTAAAGGTGTAAAATCTTTCATCATTGCAGAAAACTAGCATTTTATAATTACACACACTGCTTTCAAAGGTCGGATATACAATTTTCAAAATAGTTTTGGGATCAATCAAAAGAATTTAAGTTTTAGAATAGTTGGCGTTCCTGATCATTCCGCTCTGATTTAGTCAGCGTCCTGCAAGCCTTAAGGTACTAGGGTAACTAGGGCGTAAAACATGAACTTTACTTTCGAGTAATTGACGTAATCCCCGAAATACAAGGCGCGGAAAGGATATTGGGTAAACCTTAACGCTTTCTTCATTTAAGTGGACGAGGCAAACTCCACGTATGAGAGCCGGCAGTCCTTGCAGAAAGAAACCTCTCTCTGGCTCGCCTCACGCGAAGTTCAAAGACATACGAACTTCACTTTCGAGTAATTAACATAAGCGCCAAGATACAAAACGAGGCGCAAAAAAGTGGCAAATAAAAGTTGTTTTGAGGCCGCTGTCGTATATCCCTATATGCACTCGGCGCTAGACCCGTTTGTCGTAGAAGTAAATAAACTTCGCGGTCAAACATCTACTTCACCTTCGCCTAATATATTGACCTAATTTTACAAGCGTTTATATTTCCCTACCCGACACTTCACGCTCAAACGGGTTTCAGGATTAAGTAAGTTATATTTCCCTGTCTAAAAAGTCAAAATAATTTTCTTCCACAACTTTACAAATTCTTTTCAGCACTCCGGTGATAGCGGAAAAATATTTTATTTTACAGATTTTATTTTATTGAACTGTAACTTCTATAGCCCCGTTAGAATAAATCGCTAATTACACGCGAACTGAGTGAGGACAAAAGCGATGGAGGGGAGGGGAGGTCGAACGTTGACCTTGTCGTAACTAATGTTGCCATTGGTGAAGGCGTAAGAGTGTATATTTGCACTATTTAGAATCATTTTCTCTTTCCTTCTCACTTGATTCCGACGTTGTTAACAAGTTGACAGAAGCGGAATCATAAACTATTTATTATGACCTCTTCTTTAGATAATTAATTACAATAGATAGAAAACCATAGGGATTTTTCACGAGAAATATGTAAAATTCATTTATAAGATAATATGAGGTAAAAGTAAATTAAGATATAAAAAAGAAAAAATATACATATATCGTCAATTCTACTTATCCTTTAAGCGCTACCAGGAACTCCGTGTGCCTAAAATAGTGATTAAATGTTTCGTTGTTGTTCGTTCAAAACGCCCTCGACCCCGCTACACATATGACTCGACGATTTTTACGTTTACATTTTGCCTTTTAGGCAAACATCAGGAGTTATTTCCGGTGAAAAGACTCAAGATTAAACTCTCTGCCTTCGATGCGGCTATCGTAATATTATCGCCGAAGTGTTTATTATTTTACGCATAAGCAACTTCCTATTTGAAGGTGTAAGGAGGAGTATCCAAAATTCTTCGTATATGAAATTTTTATATTTAAAAAAATTGTTACTGCTTTCCTGCGACAGTAGCAAATTTGTTTCTCTAACAAATTTTCTTTTATTTTGAATTTTCTGCTGTTTTAATTCCGCACATAAGTTATGAAAAGGAGGGTATATGATAACTAAGGTTTCACAAACGAGTGCATGATAAGTTATAATTAAGTGGTGTAAACCGCACTGACGCTGTCAGTACACTGCTTGTGCCCGCTTACGTGCAAGGCGCGACATTAAAATTCGGAGGAAGGACAGCATCAGTCCGGTTTACACTGCTTATAATGCACTCGTTTTTAGAACTTTAATGATAACATACTGGAAAAAGGACTCGGGTAATCCTGCTGAAGAATTTGCAGCGGTAGGCATGTGTTTTGAAGTCGCTGCTCCTCGCCAAATCTTTCGGCGGGATTACCTATTTCTAGTGTTTCGTTATTATTAGAGTTGCTCAATTTTCGTCGCGGTATACAAATACATAATACGTAATACTTTCAATGCATAGTGTGAAGCCATCTGTATTCGTATAGCACAATGTTTATATCCTAGTCCAGTTGTTTCAGATAATTGTAGTATTATTGGCGCAAATTGAGCAACTCTTGTCATTATGCTACGTAGTGCAGGCGATAGGCTTGTTTCATTCGCTCGCATTTATCAGAAAAGGCTTAAGGTAGAACCATCGACATTGAATTGTGTTGAATTGGACGATTGGAATCATAAGCGACGTAATAACCGCAAAATTTGTATCGAGTTGATGGACGTTGTTTTTAATACCTAGATTAGATTACTTGAGGTGGCAATTACGCCTGTGCCACTGCGACTTTTCCATAGCTGTTGTGGTCCTCATGCCTCCTTAGAGTACGTTCTCCAGCTTTGTCCCTTTAATTAGACTTAACGGCTTTGAGAACGAGTTTTTCTTTTCGCATATAGTCTCGCCTCGGGATATTCGTCTCCCATGTGTGACATGGGAGACGAATATCCCGAGCATTAGCAGAGTACGTGGATCCTGGGTTCTTCCTCAATTTGACAGAATCTACATATCATTTCCTCTGTCAAGCCCATTTTATTCATGTGCTTGTTAAGCCTGTAGTGCCCTGTTAGTAGGCCCATTATCACCTTGACAGATTTTCTGTCCCTGAGTAGTAGGTCCGTTGTAAACTTCGGCATTTAGTGTCTAAGGAACTGTTTTACCGATCTGTCGTCTGTGGAGTTCCTAAATATTTCCCGAGATTTATCTTCAACCCACTTTCTTATGCCAGTTGTGATTTTTGTCTTTGCAATGCCAAAGGAGGGCTTCGGTCCTATGAATGCCATCGACGAGGCTTCTCAGACCAGTTCGTCAGCATTTTCATTCCCCCGATAGCCCTCGTGCCCCGAAACCCAAGCTATAGTCACTTTTACGCAACTGCCGAAATCATTCGGAGCACATACACAACCCCATGCATGCCTTGAGTCGACCTGCACCCAATCTAGGGCCTTCAACCTTTTGCTTGGCTGTCGGAGAAAATGGCCACCGTGCGATTTGAGCCGCTTTGCTCATTAATTTCTCCAACTAAGTAATGTATCACGGTTACTTCCGCCTGAAAGACCGTAGCATCTTAACTTAGACTCATGTTGACCATGGTCCATTCGTTGCGTTCTTAAATTCCTGCCTCGACACATTCCTCTGTCCTAGAGCTATCCCCGTAGCGTGTGTATGTTTCCATTCCTCTATATCTGGTATAGATATTTTATAATTTTTCTCAAAGTTGAATTTGTGAACCATGGCATCACTTGGCATTCCTGTGAGGGGATCTGCCTTGAATTCTTCAATGAACTTATGATGGTCAGTGCCATAGACCTGACTTATAGGGATTTGGTCTTGCATGAGTCTCTAGGGTACTGACCTTGCTCCTCCTTGTATATGGACATCTAGAGGTGGTAAATTCAGGATCACCTCCAATGCATCCGTAGGAGTTGTTCTTATTGCTCCCGTGGCACTTAAACATGCGAGTCTTTGTACCCCACCTAGTAGCCTGGTACCTTCTTTTTGCCTTGTTTTTAGCCACCACACAACTGCTCCATACGTTACCATGGGTCTACTTACCCTTGTATACAACCATAGAGTCGCAGTTTTTCCCGCACATTCGCCTGTACCTGCCAAGGGCAATTGCCGCTTTACTGGTGGTCTTTTGTATGTAAAAGTTCCACGTAAACCTTTGGTCAAACAATACTCCCGGGTATTTAGCCTCCTTGACAATTGGAATTTCTACCTTATCTAGCACTGGCGCCTGAAAGCCATCGAGGACTTACTTTTTGTTTTAAGATCCAAGTCCTACGATTTCATCAAAAGTCCTCCTAAGTCTCGAAGGTGCTTCCTCAAGTGTCTTCGCAAGCGTTTCTTCTATTTCTTTCGCCTTGACAGGTAGGAAACAACAAACGTTTGCGTTTTTAGCCCCATCAATTTCGATTGAACACTGTTGGATTCTCCAGATTAGGTCCTCCTTCCTCTCCAGCGACGAATACAACAGATAATTTAATTCGAAAGAAGAAATAACAACCTACCTACTTGTCTATACCAGAGGAGGAAACTTCCACTTTACAATCGTCGTCGATCGACAATCACCTCGTCGTTTCTCACTGAGTCCTTCTCGAATTTAATTAAGGCTCGAGAGCAAGAGTACGCTCGCAAAAATTGCACCATCGCGTCGAATGTTTTATTCATACACGTGTATACAGTACTTACCTGCATAAATGAGTCATTCGCGACCTACGACGCGTCTAATAAGCGATCTCCGTCTGGGAATATCTCCGTCGCAACGCGCTCCGCTTCTTTGAGGTTGTTAACTATTACCGTCCGTTCGCTTTTTGTTTGTTCTTCGCTAATGCGCGGCGGACCGCGCGCAGGTTGAGATTGATAGACGAAGACCGGGGGATCGGAGGAATCGTCCGAGAAGGAGATATCGCGCGCCTAATGGCGTGAGAGATCGAAGCGATCGATTTACGACAGGTTTACGAGCGCGTTCGCTTAAAGAGCGCACCGCGTGCACCGTCGTCGTCGTCATCGTCGTGCCGGTTAAATACACGAGGGAAATTAGGGCGATCGGCACGTCAGGATTGGACTTGGTTGTACCTGACTTCTAAAACCTTCGGTAAAAATGATAATATGACGAGAAAAAGTCGGAAATGTGACCGATACGGAAGTTAGAAGTTACAGTTCGAATAACCCACCTCGTTGACGATAAAGATGGAGATCCAGGCCGTGCCAGCTTAATAGAAACGGTGTAAGTTCAAGTTCGACAATTTAGTACCAAGGTGCCACTCTCCAATTATAGAACTGGATCACATCTAAGTGCCTGGAGTCAGACAGACCGTCCAGCTTTTTTAGTAAGTGATACGAGGTTATACGAACCGTCTACATTCTGGATCTCTATCCTGTCGTGAAGCGACCAGCAAAACTACTGAAAGACTCTTTTAAAAAGAACATGAAAGAAATAGAAAGAAACGAATTAGTGTAAGAGAATGATGTTTGACAGCACTTTATTGTCACTTGAGGTGTAACTATCAAGTTAAATTCGATTGAGCTAGCTTCTTACCTAAGATTTACAAGCTGTTGGTAACCGTTAGAATTCCAGCGGCCTTACAGTCACTTTGCAGCTTTAGCAGAATGTAATTAAAGCAAGAGTATGTGCAAGTGACAAGTAACTGTGATTCCCCCTTTAAACTACTAAAAGAAGTAAATGTTTCGTTCCACAAATATAGTATTACATAGCACACGTAAGGAAAACCCTTTTACCCGAAAACTTGATGTGAAAATGTCGGGAATCAAGCCGGGTACAGCAAACTGAAGATTAAGTCTACTTTTAGCTTGTACGATAATTCTCAGATGTTCTCAAAAATAAATCTTAGCTCTCTAGTAGTCCTATACTAGCATATACTGGCTATACCAGCCTACACTAGTTCTCTACCACAACGTGACAGAGAACGACATCATAATTACCAAAAAGAGAGACTCATCTCTAAACGAGGGAAAAGCAAATGCTTACCGTGAACGATTGGTTTGAACAGCAAAATTGGGTAAAGCGAAACTTCCAGATTCATAGAACAACACTATTACACTTCCCAGAGTCGAATTTCCGTGTATATCCTCGACAAATGAGACTTAAAAGCAAAAACGAAATAACCTATTTACGACAAACGACCTGTTCATCTCAACGTTAGAAGCAGAATAACCCCATATGTGCATGCACCAGGCGCAAGCCGTATCAGAAAGTTACTAAAGCAAGGCGCCATCTACGACAAAAGTGGAAACGAGAGGCCAAAATTAACAATTACAGGACACTGTAACCATTGGCCGTAACATGGCCTTCGACGAGAACGATGGGTAAACCTGCACGGCGTAGGTTCGTTTCTGTTCTGTTCTTATTTCCTTTGGAATCGGAGGAAAAAGTCCCTGGATTTATCGATCGACCTGGCTCTGGACCAGATTTCCAGGAAGAAGCTGGGTAGGAAATGTCTTGAAAAGTATGAAACGCCTGGAGTAGTGGTACTCCACCGTAGAAGTTGCTTTCCGTCCATTTTGTCAAAGAAAAAGGACTGATTGCTTCAAGAATTTGAAGAAGCATGAGAGGAAACCGATAAAAGAAACGATAACGAGAAACGAGAAACGAGCGCTTAGAAAAAGAAACATAAGTAAAGAATACAAACAAAAATGGGCAGTGGTCGAAATAAGTTTGAGAACCTGTGGTTTAGAAATATTTAGTATCTTTTGTTTTCTTTACTTATAATCATAGTCTTTGTCTTTTCCCTGTTTATTTTCCAATTAGCTTTTTTCTACGTATTCGTCGTATGTTTTAATATTTTTGTTCAAGGTTCTTCCAATTTTTTGCTATGGAGCATAGGGTATTTCCGATATCGCTATCATATCCATGTCCTAGAATCCTATATTGTACTGTTTTACCTGTGTTTTGGCTCTTTTTATTAACTCATCCAGAACTACTGTGAAGGAGATTGGGTGTCGTCTCAAAGTATTCTGATTTTTCGTGGTGCATTCTCTTCGTTCTCTTGCATATGGCCTTTCTCCCAATTCCTCTTTTCTGTAGAGTTATCCATATATCCTCTCTCTTCACCCGGTCAAAGGCTTTCTCTATGTCTATGAAGCTACCCTTCTCTTAACACTTTTTCGTTTCTTTGTCTAATGATAAAGATCGCATCTGTCGCTCCCATTCCTGGTCTGAATCCAAATTGCGAATCTTCCAACGATTATTCCACTGTTTGTCATAATCTTCCTTTCGATTATTCTGATGTTAATTTTCTCTATTATGCTCAGTGGTGTAATTCCCCTGTAATTTTTGAACTCCCGTGTATCCCTCCTCCTTCTTACGTATCGCTAATTCTCTCTCACCGACTTTTTCCGATTTTCAATCGCCACGTTGTACCTACATACATATCTTCCACACGACGCTCTTCGGGTTTCGACTCGTCCGCGAGCATCACGCGTTTGAAGACGAAAACGAGTTACAGAAAGAAAAAGGGACTGAGAGGTTTCGTATGATAATTGCTTCGTAATTTACATAAATTTTGCCGGCGATAAAATTTTACGATGCTTTGTTGGGAGAAAAAATCCTTTGTCAGGACGACGCGTAAATCTAAATTTAAATTATTATTAATGCGGGCAGGTGACATACGTATAATTAGGAACGCGCAAATATTTTCGATTTAACGGGGACCTTTCCGTTCGTGGAAGGAGGAAAGAAAGAAAGAAATGTGAAAATGTCGATGCTTCGAGGAATCTGGTAATGTTTATTCGTATTGGATTTCGGGTTTCAGCGGAGTCGCCTCGCTGAAAGTCAAGGGTCATATATTCGTACATTGGGGAAGAAGATAGTGGCAGATGATATTTAAAGGATCCTATTGAAAGTGCAAAAGATAAAATATTTACACAGATCTTCAGAAGTCACCTAAACCTTCGAAATAAAAGGTATTTCTACAGTACAGATAACAATCGTAAAAGTCTTCGATCGATTTCTCAAGAATCATCATAATCCGAATATTTACTTCGCCTGTTGAAATCCAATGCTAAAAAACAAAGATAAACGGCCGTTTGATTTGCCCTGCAAGCCTACCGATCGAGAAGTGCAAGAGAGTAAAGATTTACACATATTTTAATTCCATTATCAAGTCACCCTCTAGAAGAATTTATTTCTACATTACACCACAGTCCTAAAGGCCACGATTTCCCAAAAATCGTCAAAACCCGAATATTTACTTCATCTGTTGAAATCGAACGCCAAAGAATAGCAATAAGCGCTAGTTTGATTGGTCCCACAAGCCCACATTTTATTGCTAAGTCCAATAGACTAAATATTATTTATACATTAATTCCGTCTCCCGCTAACATCTTCAGAAGTCACCTAAACCATCTAGAAAAACGTATTTCTATATGGCACAATAGTCGTAAAAGCCTGCGATTTCTCAAGAATCATTATAACCGGAATATTTATTTCGTCTATTGCAATCGAACGTCAAAGAATAGCAACAAGCGCTAGTTTGGTTGACCTTACAAGCCTGCATTCAATTGCGAACTCCAAGCGACTGGATATTATTTACACATGAGTTCCATCTCTCGCTAACACCTTCAGAAGTCACCCAAACCCTCTAGAAAAATGTAGTTCTATATGGCACAATGGTCGCAAAGTCCGCGATTTCTCAAGAATCATCATAACCCGAATATTTACTCCATCCGTTGAAATCAAACGGCAAACGTTGCCCGTGCGCTAGCTGCGGCGATGGCCGGTTTTGACCCGTGAGATGCGGTATAGTAACGGGGCTTACGCCCCTGAAATGCAACTTTAGTACAATTGAGGATATTTTAGAAACCTCAATAAAATACCTATAGAATTTTAGCATAAATTGACAGCCTACCTGTCAATTGGTGCTATAATTCGATAAGTATTTAATTGACGTATCAATTGAATTTATTGCCGTTTATTTTTCCTTTGTATTCGCGTACGTACATGATATTGACGTATATGAAGGAAATTGAATTGGAAACGGTAGTTTCTTTCAGAATCAGCAATAACATCCTCAGAAAATTGGAGTATGGATTCCAATATCAAGAAGACATAGAATACGGCCCATTTTCATTCAAGAAACTATAAGAGCCGAGAGATATCGAACCAATATTTCGCAAGAATCTTTACTACAAGTATATGAAGATGAATTACAAAATGGTTCCTTTCAACAAGATAATGCTCCAGCAGATGCAGCAAGACAAACGATAACATATCCTGAGGAATTTTATGAAAACAGAATTATCAGTCAACGTTTCCTGAGGTCACCTGATTTAACATCTTCGAATTTCTATTTGTTTGACCGACTTGAAAGTAACACATTCAGGAATAGGCGTCATACTCTACAAGAACTTCAAGAAGCGATTACAAATGAAATTCGACAAATAACAGTGGAGGAACTTCAAAAAGTTTTTGAAAATATGAAACGAAGGGTGAATGCATGCTTTTATAACGAGAGCCAGCATTTTCAGCACATGTAAATCTTTTAACTAACACCTTTTAAAATAAATTTGGAATTTGATTTTGATTGTTGCATTTTTAATAATTAATAAGACGAAGGCGTAATAAATTATTAATCTAGGGATATTTTGCCGAATAAATACCAACGTGTACGCGTGGTTGCCTATGCTATCATCTCAGTCATTTTTAAATGTATTGTATTAATTCTTTGTACAATTCGCGTTAAGAACGTTTCTTCACATTTCGGTGGAAATTACAAGTTGCTCAACTTTTCTAGAGCTATCTCTTTTAGTTTCGTCAGAAGGAAACCACCTGAAAATTCACAGAGTCGATTTTGATCGGTTTTCAGGAATTCATAGCAGAAATTTCTTTCTAAAATTCTTAATCTTATCAGGATTCAAGTTCAATTTTAAAACATTGTTCGGATTGGTTAGCGTTTCGTTATAATTTATCTACGACATACATTTTAGCACCACGCGGTTCGATTATAAGAACTACGACAAAAACGAAGAATTGAACGGTATCCTCGTCTAAGCGCCGCAATTATCCATAAGGAGAACGTTTTTGTAAAATGTATCGACGAAAAAATCGCATTACCGCCTCATGAACGATAGATAATTACCGACACACGAATCGTATTTACGTTGTGATCAAATTAGTCAGCGCTTAATTGAAGAATACGTGTTATAATGCGAGAGGCGAAAGCGAACTCGTTAGAACTCTATTATTATTACTGCCATAATTGTTGGTAAAACTGCGAAAAGTGGGCGAGCCGATTACAATTAACCGTTAGAAACCGATTTCTGACATTTCTATTTTAATTGATAAAACCGTGCAATGTAAATGTAAATAGACGGATAAATTAAATACTGTATATGTAGGTACGTACCTAACCGATACATACACATACAGTGTGGACGTATAGGTTGGAACAAAATCAATAGAATCTGTAAATAGTGGAAAAAAGGAAACGATCGGGCAAGTCAACCTTAATTTTTAAACGCGCAAATTTTTACAAAAACAACGTATTTATTTCAGATGTGACGTCACCACCTAAAAACGTTACCACCTAAAAGAAAAGGATTCTTTTAGGTTGTAACCCGCAATTTTGATAGCGCCATCTGGACGAAAACGCTCGATTTTTGAAAACAAAAAAATTTGTGTTTTATTCAATTTAATTAGAAACAAATTTAAAATTATTCGAATTAAATGTTGAAACGCCATACCATTTACGTGTTGACAATGAGCAAGACGATGTTCAATTTCGTTTATGACGTGGAGAATTATTAACCTAATCTCCTTGGTTATTCTAATTTTCAAATATTATTATGTGGGTTTATATACACTTTGGATTTGAGATAACACCACAAGAAGAAATCGATTGGGGTTAGATCGGGAGATTTTGTTGGCCATTCAATTCCTCGCCTATCAATCCATTTGTTCGCGAAAATGGTACTAAGATCATTACGAACAGTTATTGAATAATGTGGCGGTGCACCATCGTGCTGGAACCATAAGGCGCTATCCGCCAGGAGAGGATGTTTTGCATTTAGATGGGCAACAATTCCGGATTTTACGTTTCGTTGCAGTAATGGCTAATAATTGTCGCCATTCAATGCACCTTCAGTAAAAGACGGTCTATGACTAAATTACTGACAATCCCTGCCCATACGTTGACTTTTTAGTATCAAAATGGCCTGCTCTTTTAAATTTTTCCCATTATCGCGTATTTCAGGGACCAAACGTTTTTGTACGGCTCTGCTCGGCGCGGCGGTTCGATATTTATAAGAACGTCCCCGTCGTTCGCTCGAGGATAAAATGGTGAACGAAGGTGAGTTCTTTTACGACCGTGTTCGTACGTAGTTACATACATACATACATACATACATATTATTCCGAGTACTAAGACTATTTAGATAGGCTATTATGGAACTCCTAAAATGGAAGATAACCTTTACTCGCGAGCGAGTTATAGTTCGTCCGTTGCGAATTATAGCCGTCGTATCCGGTAGTGGTATTTATCGCGAGTTCGAATTAATAAATTCGTCTCGCTAAATAAGTTGTTAGCGAACGCGTCGAGGATCGATCTCATTGTTCGACGAAAGAAAAATCTAATCGTTGGAATTGTTCGATTTTATTCGAAGCTAATCGATCGGTATTTATCGCGAATGATTGCGGGGAACGTAGAACGTGCGGTAGTCGGGGTAAGATCCGGTTGTAATCGAGTAGAAACGGTTCGAATTCGAAGTTTGTCTTCCCCTAAAATGCGATGTTCGTGGTTGTTCGTGTTTCACAATCGCTCAAAGGGATTGTATTACTTCGACTTTGACAATTGATATCGTTTGGAAGGACTGTGGTATAGTATCACTGACGCCATCTATCACATCAGTAAACTCCTCAATAATCATAGTTATTTAATTAATAATAATAATAATAATAATGCTCTTTATTGCCTGCAAAAAGACATGGTCAACAAAAATAAAAAATAAAAAGTCAAATACAACACATTTTTGCATCTAAGAAAAATCACTAAAATTTGAAATAAAAAATTCATTTGTACTATAAAAACAGTTTTTTAGAAAGAAATTCTTTATCACAGATTTAAAACGAGTGTCAGTACCCATATTCCTGATCGAACCGGGAAGTCTATTATAAGTCCTTATGCATATGTAAGAAGGAGACTTCTCAAAAGGGCGGTTCTGTGCGCCGGCACCGACAAACAATTCCCCAGGTCTGGTGATGTGCGCCTTGTTTATTTCACAGTTTCTGATAAATTTTGAAGGAAAGAATAAATAATGAGGGAATTAAATCTGATGACACGTGTTTCGCTACCAATTCGTTGCTAGCGAAACACGTGTCACCTGATTTAATTAGGGGTGATGAGGGAGTGCGTCTTTTGTAAAGTGATCTTTAATTTAGGCGTAAATAAAACTGAACAGACTGTCGGTTGTGTTTCTTGCGATGTACTATGTATAATGTATAGTTTCCCTGATTGATTCCCTTATTCCCCTTTTTGATCCTATCACTTGCAAATGCCCCATTCATAAACTTACCTTCTATATTGTCACAATCTATATATCTCCGGATATTTTTGTCACCGATTTGGAGCTTCTCTTTGAGAACCTCGAAATATTTTTATTGAACAGCCCTATTTTGTTTGTTGAAGACTTTAATCTTCCTGAATTTGTTAACCATTCCACTAGCTGCAGGAAGGTCTATCAGTTCAATAATTTTTGCAATTTGCTTGATCTCAAGTAATTTAATAATGTTTTGAACTGCTGGATCTACTTCTTTTGAATTTACCCAGCTTGTTGTCTATTGAGCTATTGAGCAAGACGAGTTCTCTTTGGTCCCTGAAGATATTCACCATCCTAGCCTCTGTATTGATCTAAAATACTCCCGACCGACTAGTCTTAATAACTTTCCTTCAGCCAATAACCTACGCTACTGTCGCAAAGCTGATTTTCATACCCTATATCGCAATCTGCAATGTATTGACCGGACGTTTTTATCTAATTATGGAGATGTTAGTCTTGCCCTCCATGCTTTCTATACAACTCTGTATGTAGCCATCAATTGCTTCGTACCTCAAAACTCCGGCTTCTACTCGTTTTCAAATTATCCACCATGGTTCTCTCTAGAACGGATTTCAAATTTGAAACTTAAAGAGTATTACAGACATAAATTGATAGCATCTAAAAACGTTTACTTCTTGGATGAATTTAGCCGAATGCGCGTACTTTGTAAAAAGAAACAAATATCTTCGACCTATAAGTCCTTTGTGTACAGAGCAGAAGACTCCATTCGGTTAACCTCAATGAAATTCTTTAATTCGTTTGCTCTATGAAGGGTGTGTCTAGACTGCCGGACAAAATGCATCATAGTGGCCTTCTGCTTGAATGTCCTCAGGATTTAGTTGAAGCCTTCGCTTAACACTTCTTTAATACTTACATATCTTTTGCGTCAACTGTCTTCAGTAATACTTTCTCCAATCATCTCTCTTTCTCGCCACACACTACCTCTGAAGAGGATTTGATTAGTATAATGAGTTCTCTTCCTAACAACTTGACTTGCGATGATGATCTTATTCCCAATTTTTTAGAACGTGATCTAGATTTTTATTGGCTGCACCAAACGAACGCACTATTATCTCTAATAGTTTTCGCGCTAGCACAGGATTATTGTAACTTCGGGTAGGAAGTTTTATCTAACTTCAAAGTCCTACATCTCCGGAACGGTAAGTTGGAGAGACTCTGGGTTGCCTTCGTTTAAATCGACTTCTCGAGTACTTTAAGCCAACCGAGGTCAGACCCGAATTATTTGTCGAATGACCAAAATTTCGTTCAGGATTGAGATTTTCATTTTCGGGAGAAATTTGATATAACACCTTCATTTATGGCTCGAGCAGATTTTGACTGATTGTGAGAATCGAACGGAATTGGAACGAGCGCGGTATCTCTAATAGTTGTCGCACTAGCACAGGATTATTTTAACTTCAGGTAGGAAGTTTTTTCAAACTTCAAAGTCCTATCTCTCCGGAACGGTAAGTTGTAGAAACTCGGGTTTCTTTCGTTTAAATCGGCTTCCCGAGTATTTTAAGCCCGTCGAGGTCAGACTCCAATTTTTCGTCGAATTACTAAAATTTCGTTCAGGATCGAGATTTTGATTTTTCCTATAGCGTCTTCATTTATGCCTCGATCGCGATCAAGTAGACCTCCCGACGAGCAGATTTAGACTAGGAATCGAAAGGAATTAGAACGAGCGCGGTATCTCTAATAGTTCTCGCGCTAGTACAAAATTATTGTAAATTCAGGTAGGAAGTTTGTTCAAACTTCAAAGTCCTACATCTCCGGAACGGTAACTCGCAGAGACTTGCGGTTGCTTTCGTTTAAACCGACTTCTCAAGTACTTTAAGCCAACCGATGTCAAACCCGGATTATTTATCGAATAATCAAACTTTCGTTTATAATCGAGGTTTCCATATTTGGGAGAAATTTCAAATTGCTATGGCGCCTTTATTTATGGCTCGATCACGATCGAGTAGATCTCCCGGGAAGCAGATTTTTAATGAGAATCGAACGGAATTTGAACAGACGCGGTATCTACAATAGTTTTCGCACTAGCACAAAATTACCGTAACTTCAGGCAGGGAGTTTCTTCAAACTTGAAAGTTATACACTTCCGGAACGGTAAGTCGTACATATTTTCGGTCTCCTTCGTTTAAATTGGCTTCTTGACTACTTTACGCTAACTGAGGTCAGATTCCAATTTTTCGTTGAATTACCAAAATTTCGTTCAGGATCGCGATTTTCATTTTTGGGAGAAATTTCAAATTGCAATAGCACCATCATTTATGGCTTGGTCGCGATCGAGTAGACCTCCAGAGAAGCAGACTTTGACTAGGAATCGAACAGAATTGGTACGAGCGTAGTATCTCTAACAGTTTCCGCGTTAGTACAAAATTATTGTAAGTTCTAGTAGAAAACTTTTTCAAAGTTTAAAGCTGTACATCTCCGAAAAGGTAAGTTGTAGATACTTGCGGGTTCTTTCGTTTACGCCGACGATACAACCTTCTCAGTCGACCCACTCAGTGTTCTAAAGGAAGGTGTGCTGGGGGAAGCGGTGGAGTGGTTTAGTGATATTTTCTCCTTTTTTATCATTGTCTTTTGCTTATACTGACTACTACATGTAGGTGAAATATTTCTTGTTTAATATTTAATAAAGGTGATTGCAGGGACTGTGGTGTAATTTACTGACACAGATATCACATCGGTAAACTCCTCACCACACAATTTGTTTATAATAAAATCGGTGACACGTGTTTCGCTAGCTCGACGCAAGCATCTTCAACAACCGTATAAGCCGAAGTGTGTAAATTGTGTGGTGAGGAGTTTACCGATGTGATATTCGTGTCAGTAATATTTAATATTAAATATTGACGCTTCTTTATACGTATAGTAACTTATATGTATATGTGTATTGTATTCTATGTATCTTAATTTACTTTATGTTTATGACAAGTCAAGTACTGTAGATTTTAGCCTAATTGTACACTATTTTAACAAATAAATCGTATTGTATCGTATTATCGAAGTATTTGTCGAATGACCAACATTTCGGTCGAGGTCGAGATTTTCATTTTTGGGAGAAATTTCAAATTGCTATAGCGCTTTCATTTATGGTTCGATCGCGATCAAGTAGACTTCCCTTGAAGCAGATTTGGACTGAGAACCGGACGGAATTGGAACGAGCGCGGTATCTCTAATAGTTTTCGCGTTAGCGTAAGTTCAGGTAGGAAATTTTTTCAATCTTCAAAGTCCCATATCTCCGGAACGGTTAGTTGTAGAGATTCGGGGTTTCTTTCGTTTAAATGGGCTTCCCGAGTATTTTAAGCCCATCGCGGTCAGACTCCAATTTTTCGTCGAATTACCAAAATTTCGTTTAGATTTGAGGTTTCCATTTTTGTGAGAAATTTCAAGTTGATATAACACCTTCCTTTATACCTCGATCGCGATGGATTAGACCTTACGAGAAGCAGATGTTGAGTAGGAATCGGACGAAATTGGAACGAGCGCGATCTCTCTAATAATCTGCGCGTTAGAACGAAATTATGGTAATTTGGGCACAACATATCGAGTTGACACATTTCATCTGATGAAGCGCGTCCAACGTGAGATGATTTTGTCATTGTGTAAAACGTTGTATAGTAAGAACTCCGAACGGAATCCTTCGATATTTGATTCAATTTTTTTAATTGTAAGAACGGAGTTCAATACACTTCGAAGGCCCATATTCCGAAAGCTAGTCCGATCAATAAGCGCGATTACGGAATGTTTACCTTACATTCTACACGCTCACATAGCACATACATTTCTCGCGCTCGCAATTAAGAGATTTCAAAACGGCTTATCCGTCGTCGAGAGGGACTTTACTACACCTATCGACGAGATATCTTCGCTCGCCTCATTGTGCCCCCATTGAAATTCCGCCGGCAAATACGTACGTACCGTACGTATACGTACGTATACCGTGCCGGGTTTCACGTATCTATCCAATTCGCAATAGATCCCGATTCTTAAACCCGTCGACACTCGTCTCGCACTATCGATGGGCTATTATGCCGTGTCGGATCGAGTAATTGCAGCGCCTCGACCCGTTCGTTATTCGCCTCACGCGCGTATACGCGTATTTATATTACGTCGTACTACACGATTTTAATTAATGTTGAATGATAAATTATTATCGGCTATCGTCGGCGAGGGCGCTAAATCGCCGGCCGGCGATCCCCATCGCAACATCTAGTAATTGAAATACGTCGGTTAGCTGCGAGCAGCTAACCGACTTCTACGTTGCATAACGGATGAATGAAGTAAATTGCAAGATCATCGGTTTTAATCGCTAAATTTCATCTAGATACAATCACCTGTAACTTATACCGTCGGTATGCGATCTCGGACCGGCGCGATGAATTAGCGCCTGTAAGTCGAAACGCGTAGATGGTAGATTCTAAACGAATCGTTCGGGATAACGTACCCGTTTCGATCGATTCGAGTTACGACAAAATTGCGTTTATCTGGATCAAGTTAAAACTTCGAAGGAAATTATTAATTTGCGTTAAAGTTGTGCAAAAGGTTACAGTACTTGACTAACAGTAGTGCAATTCTGATTCAACATCTCCACGGATGGCTTACATACAAAAATAATTAAAGTTGTGGGTTGGTTCTTGAACTTTTATCCCTGTCGGCTTTCGCCGGTCAGAGTTTCCGTTAAGGATTATCGAAAGTAAATATGCCAAACGGCTAAGCAACCACGATTTTCTCTGAGGTAAGGAATCTCCTTTCCTGGCTCCATTCCCACGAAGTCGAACGATACATAAACCGGTGAATTAAGGAAGCACATAACATATTTCCTTCTGAAACATATTCCTTAATTTGCCACCGTTTGATATCAATGTTCGAATTTTTTGTTCGGATTTTTGGAACTATTATTCCTGTCGGTTTTCGGTGATCAGAATTTCCGTTAAGGGCTGGCGAAAATAAATATGCTAAACGGCTAAGCAACAATGACTTTCTTTGAGGAAAGGAATCTCCTCTCTTGGCTCAATTCCCATGAAGCCCAACGTCACATAAACCATCGAATTAAGGAAACATATACCACATTCGGTTCCAAAACATATTTCTTAATTTGCCACCGTTCGGATATCAACGTTTGAACTTCATTTCTCTATTACTCATGGCGATCACTGCATCGGTGAATTTCCGGAACTTTCATCCCTGTCAGCTTTGGGTGGTCAGAATTTTCGGTTGAGGGCTGGCGAAGGTAAATATATCAAACGGCTAAACAACCATGATTTTCTCCTAGAAAAGAAATATCCTTGCATGACACGATTCCAACGAAATCAGGCGACACATAGTCCAGGAAATTAAGGAAGCACATACCATATTTCCTTCCAAAACATATTTCTTACCTTTGCCACCGTTCGGATATCAACGTTCCAATTTCATCTCTTTATTAGTCATCGCGATCATTCCATCGGCGGATGGAAACTTACCTACCTACTTACTAAACGCGACACGCCTTCGCCGCGCGGAGCGCAGCGTTAAAAACCGACACTAACACACATTAGCAGCGGTTTTCACCTCATAATAATAATTACGCTATTCGCAGTAATTAAATTAAAGCGTCGTGGGTCAGGGCGAGCGAGAACATATGCGAGCTTTTAGCCTGTCTCGGACAAAGTGACACACACACACGATCTATGCATACAGACGTACGTATAGAGTATGTGTATAATCGTTATTTATGGGCGAGCGGGCGCGCATACGCTTTTTACCGGGCGCTCTCTCGCCGAGTTATCGGTTACCGTTAACTAAGTTGTTTCGGAAGAATTGTATTTCTCGGCCTACGCGAAATCGAACAATACCTACCTTACATTATAAATATAGTCATCCGGCAATTATGTATGTAGATATGTTGTAGGTACCAACATAAATATGTACGCGCGTGCGTTTCGAAATCATCCTCTCGATTCTTTTTCGGATAAATAATAGGTAACGATCGGCGTTGCGCTGTAGTTTCTCTTTGTCGTTGTTGTAAGTGCTTTTGGGAATTTCACGAATTCCAACTTCGATAAGTTATTCACTTATTTGGTTGCCATCTTTGCTAGATCAAAATATAGAAAATTTGCAAAATAAAATTTTACGTTTTTCGCTTACGTTTCCTTCTAACTTCAGAGGTGGTTAGAATTTCACTATCACAATAACCTTGTAGAAATCTATACTTCAAATGCTTTAATTTGATATGCAACTCGACCAATCGAATGTAGCAACTATCTATTGCGCTTCGCTTGAAATTCGCAAGATTTCTCAAAAATCTCCGCTCGTCCCCCTATTCTTATTCATAACTTCAGACCCGATAAAAATTTTGCTTCGGAAATAAATTAACCCGAATCTACACGACAAACTCTTCAATTTGATCCTTAATTCGATACGCTTTCGAGCATATAGAGTCGTAGTAAATTTCCATGGGACTTTTTAAAAAATTACCGAAGTTTGATCATCAGCGAATTTAGTGGAAACTACGTCTATTCGTATTTCCGAGGGTATAGAAAACGATTTCGGGGTTTAAATTGACGTAATAGTATTGGTTGGGTTGCTATCGCGCTAAAACTTGCGAAAATGTTTGCATTCCTTGCTTATTTTCCAATTTTCTGAAGTTTAACCCACAGATTCAACAACAATCAAGAAGCTAATTTCGCAGAAAAGGTACCAAAGTAATAAAACACGCCTTGTTGATAAAAGTGAATGCAGTTAGCTCTTGCGTTTTATTTAAAATTTCTAAATTTTCTCCATAAATCTCCGGTTTTCCTCTTATTTTTAAATTATAACTTTAGATCCGATAAAAGTGTTGCTTCGGAAATAATTTCGCCCGAATCTATACAACGACAGCTTCAATTTGATGTGTAACTCAAAACACTTTCAAGCATACAGTACAGTACAGTATTGGTAAATTTCCAAACGGTTCCTCTTTTAAAAAATGACGAAATTTGATCATCAGCGAATTTAGTCGAAACTACGTCTGTATTTCCCCAGTGCGTAGAAACCGATGTCTGAGTTTAAATTGACGTAATAGCTTTGGTTATGTTGTTATTGCCTAGAACTTGCGAAAATGTTCGCATTTGTTGCTTATCTTTCAATTTCCTGAAGCTTGGCCCACAGCTTCCACAACAATCGAGAAACTATTTTCGCAGAAAAAGGTACCAAAGTAGTAAAACAAGCCTTGCTGATACAAGTGAATGCAGTTAGCTTGGGTTTTATTTGAAATTTCCAAAATTTCTCCATAAATCTCCGGCTTTCCCCTTATTTTTAATTATAACTTTAGACCCGATAAAAATGTTGCTTCGGAAATAAATTCGCTCGAATCTATTCAACGAAAGCTTTAATTTGATGTGTAACTCGATACACTTTCGAGCATATAGAGTGTTGGTAAGTTCCCAAACGATTCTCTTTTAAAAAATGACGAAATTTGACAATCAGCGGATTTAGTCGAAACTAGGTCTGTGTGTATTTCCGAAGGGATGGGAAACGAGTTTGAGGTTTAACTTGATATAACAGTCTTGTTTAGGTTACTGTCGCACTAAAACTTGCCAATATGTTTGAATTTTTTGCTTATTTTCCAATTTACTGAAGCTTAGCTCACAATTTAGGCGACATTCAAGAAGCTAACTTCGCAGCAAAGGTACCAATACATTAAAGCAGGGCTAGCAAGTACAACAGAATACAGTTAACCGTTTTTTATTTGAAATTCTCGAAATTTCTCAAGAAATCTTCGTTTTTCCTCATATTTTTAATTATAACTTTAGGTCCAATAAAAATTTTACTTTGGAAATAATTTTGTACGAATCTACAAAATTTGATGTGTAACTCAACACACTTTCGAGCATATAGTGTTAACGTAAATTCACACCTCTTTAGAAAAATGCTAAAATTTGACCATCAGCGAATTTAGTTGAAACTGCGTCTGTTTGTGTGAAGTAAACGTATGTAGAAAACGATTTTGGAGTTTAAAGTGACTTAATTTTTGGACTTTATGCTTATCCTTACATTTCTCGAAGCTTAAAATTTCCGCAAAAGGGGGCTATCTAAAGATTATGAAAATAGATGGAGTCGAATCTATCGTAATCTTTAGTCGATCGAATTGTACAGGGGCGTTCCGAAAATATCATATCGATTGATGTGTTTTAGTATGAATCAATGTATCGACCTCGAAATAACCCTCTTTGAGGTGAAGTTCAAATTTAATGTTTTCACTCGGATGAAGTGTAAAGTCGTGAAACGGGAGAGGAAGTAATCTGCTTTCCCGGAGGCTTGTATCGTGATTGTGTTTACTTAAAAGTCGAGGAATTTTGACCCAGCGAAAATACGATCATCCCTGGGCCCTTTTTAAGGAAAAAGATTCAACATATCGCAACTGGCGCATTTCAGGGGTGCCGACGTTCCGGCATATACCGCATTCGCCGCTTAATCTCAGGCATCCACCCCGATTGGACCACGGTCAACGTTCCCGTCTCCATCCGAACCGATTAAGTGATCTTCCGATCTTATCCTATCTAAAGATTACGACAATGGATGGAGCGGAATTTATCGCTATAGCTTTTACCTTATGAAATTATACAGGGCGTTCCGGAAATACACACGCGAATAGCCGGTTCGTTGCGAAATTCGCGAAAATCGTAATTCGCTCGCGTAACACGAATCCTTCCCATATATGGGGAAATTTCAAGCGGTAAATCAGCGCTATTTCGTGCGAGGTTATTTACACGACTTCCATACGTTTACATCAGATGCGAAACGGAGCGAAGATATCCCATAATAAGTAGCGAACGTTACGCTACGCCCGGGATAATATATGGGAAATCGGTAGTTGTAAAGTATTCCACGTTCAACCTGACCGATGATATCTATAACCGGCGTTAGCGGGTGTAGATATATTCGCCTGTACAAATGCGCGGTGTACGAGCCGCAACGTAAAGAAGAGGAATAATAAGCGGATAGTGTCGGATAACTTATGCACCTAGTCCGCGCATATTTCACGTTATTCCGCCGCATGTTCGATCTTCGTCCTAACAAATATCCACGAGAAATATCCGATAGATGCACGGTAGCGCGCGGATTTCTTCTTCTTCTTCTTCGCGGGGCGTTTATTATGCGGATCGTGAATTGTTACGCGCGAGAATATTTATTCGGATTGCATGCGCCGCCGGTCGGTTACGTTTCGTTAAATTAGTAAATAAGATGACGGAACACATTTGTACGTTTCTAGGCGTACGTTGTTTGTAGACGTGTAGTTAATGTGTCATGCGGCGGGCTAATCGAAATCATGCATCTGACATTTGGTTTCGTGTTGGCAAATAACACAGATAGGTACGTAAATACGTATTGTGTATGGTATAACTGCGATCTACCGTGCGGTGCCTCTAATATGTTTCTTCATTTGCCTCGCGAAATCTCTTGCATAAAATGAATTAATCGCCGTCGACGAGCAATATACTTTTCGCGGTTGTGTAACGCTGTTTTTGTTGTCCTGGAAATCTCTCGAACAAAGGCGCTTTGAAGATCCTCGGGTGGGATCGAAATTATTACTTTTACCGCGTACCTATGTAGGTAAAGGTTTATGTTGAATCTCTGAATGAAGAAAATGTAAAACGTTCGTCGACTTAACAGTACGATTCGGTGCCGAAATTTTACTAGTTTGAGGTAGGAGGAACGAGGGAGAGTAACTGATGATTACCTTGAATTCGTGAGCCCTCGATAGGGCACATGCCTCGTGCGTGGTTTTCGCGAATCCGAGTGGAGGAACAAATAGAAAATTTAGCAGATGTACCAAGCGAAGAGATCCGCCCAGGCCAAAGCGGAAACGAAGAAAATCCTAAGAACTAAAGACTGGTGGAAACCAAAAGAGAAAGAACTTCGATAACCTCCCTCACCGCCCAATTATTGAATTAAATTCGTTTACAAGCATTATCAAAACCGTATATTACCGACAATTGTGGATGCTACTAGCAAAACACATGTCACCAGATTTAATAAAGTAATTGTGAAGTGAGGGAGTTTACCGATGTAGTACAGTAGTATCCAGAAGAAACGTACGGTAAAAGACTACAAGAGAAATAGAAAGCTCGGGTAAAGTAAAGCTGTAAAAACCAGGCGCGAAAAATCAAAATGCAAACTTCCTACTGTTCCTTATAAAACATTACCGTATAAAGGAAGACCATAACCATAAAATACTAGACTCATACTGAGTTCACGTTAAGAATGTAGTAGGTGGCGCTATAAACCGAGGTATAATCAAAATAGGACAAACTCTTCCGAATCAGTTATGGCAAAGTAGACAATACCGGTTAAGTAAGGTTTTGTTAGACAAAGTGACAAACCTCAAATAAGTAAGGAGGGTTATGATAGACAAAGTGATAACCTCGGTTACCTGAAGTTGTTAGACAAAGTGACAACCTCGAATAAGTAGGATTATGTCAGACAAAGTGACAACATCGAATAACTAAGAAGGGTTATGTTAGACAAAGGGACCACCCCAAATAAATAAGGTTATGTTAGACTTACAATTAGTAACAACCTTGGCTAACTAAGGTTATGTTAGTGTACTGAGAATTTAGTTAATTTTTTAAACAAAATTTTTGAGAAATATTTAACATAAAATCAAGATAATTACCTAGTATTGTGTGTGTGTGAGTGTAATTTCTTTTAGATGATGGTTCTTCCTATATCTCCCCTTTTAACTTCTATTCTCGATGCAGCTTTAATTACTATGGATTCTTCCCCTTCTTAGATTCTATTTTCTCCGGTATGGTGAGGTTCTTTTATTCACTGGTACATCTTCTTAAAACCCTTTTATTCCAAACATATTTATTGACTTATTTGTTGACTTATCTATCTTGTCAATTTTCTTCGTCGTTAACCAAACAAACTTTTTCATTTCTTTTGGAAACCAGGACAATACTGCTTTATTTCTAAGCTAGCCACGAAACGAAAACTTTAATTCACCTTGACTCCAGTTCATCGAGGTATATCGCTGTTATAGAAACCTGTACTGAATGTCGATGTATCCTTGGTTATTTTCAGTAATTTTGTGAATTCTTGTAATGTAAAAATGTTGTATGTATGTGTCTGAATGTTTACAATGCTTTTCTATCTATTGATTGATGCGTTTTATAATAATTAATAATTTTATTTCTAGTTACATTTTTCTCTCCCATTAAACGTCTCTGGCTTGAGTTAAAACAAGAAGCTAACACCCGCAGGGTAATAAAATGCTCAAAAGGTGGTGGGCGTGGTGTCGAAAAGGTATAAATAGAACGCCAAAATAAACCGAATGACAATTCAGAACCATAACCCCAACACTAACTGTAAATTTTGATATATTGAATTGTAATAAATGACGAATTTTCTAATTGTAATTAACCATTAGAGTATTACTATACTACATTAGAAAAAGTGACAACCTCGAATAACTGAGAAGGGCTATCTTAGACAAAGTGATAACCTAGAATAACTAAGGTTATGTTAGGCGTAGTAACAACTTCGGCTAAGTAGGATTATGTTAGACAAAGTGACAACCTCAAATAAATAAGGTTATGTTAGACGTAGTAACAACCTGGGCTAAGTAGGGTTATGTTAGGCAAAGTGAAAATCTCGAATAACTAAGTAGGGTTATGTTAGATAAAGTGATAACGTCGGTTACGTGAAGTTATGCTAGACAACGTAACAATCTCGAATAAGTAAGGTTATGTTAGACATAGTAACAACTATCGAGTTCCACGTCAGATAGGGCGTCCTTTGTACAATTCAGATGTGGTTATTAGATTTTATAGCCCTATCTATTTCCACACTGCATTCTTAACTTAAAGGAAGTACAAATACATGAAATTTTGATGAATTCCCTTGAACTCTCAGTTTTGCTATCTTATCGTCTTCCCAATCATGAAAAAGCTTTTTCTAATTTTCACCTGAAAATTAAATCCAATTTATGTTTTTTAAAGTTAGTAACGTTACATAGTCAATTTATGAATTTGTTAGAACTTAGATCACCGCGATGATTGGATTATCTCGTCTTGTGGGCTTCTTTGGGCCCAGTCCAATGTGATTTGAAAGTTAGAAATGTTGCATAGTCAACTTTCGATTTAATAAAACTTAAACAGCTTAAGGAATTTTTCTTATCAGATTTTTTCATACAAAAACGGACTATCATCACTATAAAAATGGAAGATACTACAAACTAAGTAAGGTTATGTTACACAAAATGATAATCTCGAAAAAGTAAGATTATGTTAGAGAAAGAAATAAACACGGAGAAGTAAGGTTGTGTAAGACAAAATGATTTGGTAACTGCCCACTAATGTACCTAATTCTAATTTGATTTTTAAGTTTTTGGAGGTTAAGTACAAATGAATAATGAAATGCGTCGGTTAATAAATTTATTTAGCAATGAACAACTATCGGTCGCACAACATTTTTCGAGTTACACGTAATTCGCCCCGGTCGAGTAACGTGATTGCGCGTAGCCGTTGATCTTTAACATTAGTGCGTAATTATCCTTTTCCTTTTACACCTTTAGGGTGCGCAGATACCTTTGGTCCAAAATCAGGACGTTTAAAGAAAGTAGAACTTTTCAAAATAACGTTCACTGCTGCAATAAGACATCAAAATTACACTTATTTACTCTTATTGTTAGACGATATCTGATTCAGCAAATTTTCATCACCCAAAATCTTTTGAGTACAAAAGCCGAAACAAACAAACAATCATAGGCATACACTTATATGTACAATAAGAGAATCTATGTATCTGAAAATGAAGCGATGAATTGAAAAAATTAAAAAGGTTCAGGACAGATCAGAACGGAAACCCGAATTTCAGGACAAAATCAGGACATTTTTAGAATCAGGACGAGCTTCTAAAAATCAGGATAATCCCGATAAAATCAGGGCATCTGGGCATCCTATACGCTTTGCAATCTTTTCATAAAAATATGACAGCTGCTGCCAATATTTTTCAACAACTTTTCCGGTTCTAACAAACATAATTAACATTTACCCCTTAAATATAATACTAAGAATACTTAAGAGCAATACTAGGCCAATTTAGGGGATTTACAAATATTGATGTGCAACTACCGTAGCAAATGGTCAATGCAAAGTTGGGTGGGTCATCCGAAGAAAGCTTTACACGAATATTTAAATGAAAATAAAATACGTGAATTATGACGCTACAAACTTTGTTTTGTTAAGATTTTAGCTCTCGAAAATAGTTTACTATTGAAATAACTTGGGCGATTTGATTACCTCATCTTGTCAGGTCTTTTGGGACCGGTCCAACGGCGGAAACCCGGTGGACGGTGAAGCAAATCTTAACCAAATGACTTATCTTTTCGATGTTTTCGCCCACAAATGAAATCTTATCTTTGAATTGAAAGTTAGAGACGTGGTATGGTCGATTGTTAATCTATTGAAACTTCTAGAATTATAGGCTTCTTTCATTATAAAAAACGAAAATAATAGATTTCTAAACCGAATTTTTCACGATCTTTCATCTTGCATACGCTGTCTTCTTGAGATTCTTAACTTTCCTATACTCACGTCAAAATGAAAGACGTATACTATATTATATAAGTCGGTCTCACAGACCGTATGCGTGAGTATAGGAAGGTTAAAAGAGTTTGACAGAATTGTAATAATTCTTGTCCGAAAACTGAAACCGTAACTTTCATTTGGAAGTTGGAGATGTTCTACGATGGGCTCCCAATTGATGTACCCAAGTTTCGATTTCTCTGAGAAAGGCGGAGGTACTTCCGGCAACGAAATCTCTGTTTCGTTGTTGCATATGTACGCGTACGCGTATACACGCATGTAGTTAGGTGACGATAGGTGTAAGTGTATGAAACGAAAATGATTGGAATGACTTGATAATTAGGATTTTCTTACCAAATTCCGAAACTTCTTCGAATAATATATTCAAATTTATTAAATGTATAACATATACATTTCTAACGTGACCTATGTTCTCACCTTTTAAATATCAGCTCCTATGCCACAGCTATTAACTCCAAATTTGATGTTTAATTGACCCAAAAGTGCTAGAAGAGAGCATATGTAAGAGGTTCAAATTTATGATTTACAAATAGAAAGTAAATTGATTCATCTCCAATACACACCAATTCATTCTCGCGTATCTCATTACGAACGGGCCGTGTAAGCATCACCAGGAACATCGAAGCGAATTCACGAACTTCATGTTCTCTCCATTCCTTCACCTCCCCGTCTTCCTCCGTCTTTTACTTCGCCTCTTCAGGTTGCGGTTTCTCGTCGAACGCAACGTTACGACTTTGTAAGCGAAGCACTCCCGAACAATACGGGTTAATTGTTTCGGACAAGTTCGTCAGGCGTCCTCCGGATTACACAATGTGTGTCGGTGGTGCTAAGAAAAGATCGAAGATACGGTAGCTGATCGCACCGCCTCCCACAACACTAATTATCAACAATTAACATGCGTTATTTTGAATGAATTTCGCCCCGTGAGAAATTATGATCTCTTAGTGGTTGTTTAGGTTTAGTCCAGACTACTTTTGTTATCGTTTCCCTGTTTACACGCTGTATCATTTCGTGCGAGACCTTTAAGATCGCAATAAATTTTAATCCGTTCCGTAGTTTACACTAATCATTCGTATCTCTGTGATAATTACGCAGTTTCCGTGTACCAAACTGCAAAAAGTATTATCATTTGAACGCTTCTATGATGCAGTGTGTTTTGTTGAGAATTTGGTGCATTTTGGTTGTACAGCTATTGCGTATCTGTTGGGTAGAACTTGGCCTTGCAAATTAGTCTATCTTATTGAAAAGGGATTTAAATCAATTCCTCAACCTCGCGTTCTACAGAAAAAATGCTACGGAATTCTTTCCTGGTTGGAAAGACACCACTGTCTCACTGTACACAGATTTTCCCGACAGCATCTAAGGCAGTGGTCGCCAACCTTTTCAATGTGTTGAGCTACCTTGATAATGTTGAAAAAACAGTGAATTACCTAGTCGTAAGCGACGTAAACCAACTTAAATGAAAGAATACACAGTTATATTCGACATAATAAACTAATAACTAATACATACTACACAACTTAATCCCTACCTACCAATCGTAGGTGTTTCAAACATAAATAATATTTTTATGCTGCCACAATGGCATTTCACATAGGATTTAATAAAAGTGAATAAAAATAAGAAAAAGTAACGGACTGTTTTAAACAAAAACATGTGTAGATAAAAAATACATGTTCAATGAGAAGGGTGACTCTCAAACTCATCGATATTTTTTTAATGATTGCAGTATAGTTTGATACAGTCATTGGAATACAATTATCCAAATATTCCTCTGTAAGTCGATTGCGGTGTTTGTTCTTAATTAACTTCATATTTGAGAAAGAAGATTCACACAAATAGGTTGAAGTAAATAACGCTTTCACTTTTAAGGCATTTTGTACTTGAGGCTAAAGATTTTAAAGTTAAATAATTTTGAAACGCAATCACAGAAAGAGAATTACTTAAAGAAATATATCTAAGGAATTGGGGGCTGGTAATAGTAACTAGCCAATAATATTTTAACACATTAATCTAAAAACGTCATCTCCAACTGCCCTCAAGACGTTAGTTTATTCCCTCAAGACGAGTACGACAAAGAATATGACGTTCCTGCATCAGAAGAGAAAGCATCGAACTGGCAAAAATGCATTCATCATCTGGTCTTTATTGTCCAAATTGTTTTATCGCATAACCGCACAAATGAGGGCTGCGTTGAAAATGTTGGGTACAAAGTTAGTCCCAGAAAGACGACAGGAACGAAGAAATGTTGGCTCAACGAACAGAGGACCTTAGATGACGAACAAACAGAGATTTAGCTAGGTAATTTAA
The DNA here is from genome assembly GCA_038088585.1 of Chrysina gloriosa. NCBI lineage: Eukaryota > Metazoa > Arthropoda > Insecta > Coleoptera > Scarabaeidae > Chrysina > Chrysina gloriosa. The sequence continues at coordinate 57,885,731 of CM076089.1, forward strand.
AAGAATTACTCATACAACAAAATAGCCCCTTTCTCATCCAAACAACTTTAGACAGACAAGCCAAAAGCTTTGTCCGACACAGCTTTTTAGTATAAATCGCAAATAGAACTGATAACCTAAGACAACATTTATTAAATAATCCGTAAAAGATATTGCAAGCACAGTTAATTTTTCACTCTTACTATTTTCATAAGATTTACTATATGATAAATAAATGTTCGTTTACTTTCAGCACTGATGTATAACTAGTTCACATGTATTCAAGATGGTACCAGAAAACAAATAACTGATTCTGTCCGAATTACTGTGCTAATGTGCAATTATTGCGTAATAGTCTTGACTAATACCATAATAATGACCAGTGTCTTTCGTTACAAAATATGATACCATAACAAACTAGCAATTCCTTTCTGTTGAAGCGATGTCTCCGCCAAAGTTCTGCATAACACAAGATGCAAACTGTTGGATATCAATTTCTATGAAGGGTGACACAACAAATTGCGCCACTAAATTAATTTCCTTGAAATCCCTAATTTTTAAGTTATCCTTTTAGTTAGAAGCTATTTCTACATGATATTTACTGTCATAGGGTGCCAATGGATTTACAGAGACCTTTTCTGTAAAAATAGGAAAATTCTTGATATTGCGGTTGATTAGGTTTTGTTCCAAAAACTCAAGCTTTTTGGTAAATGCTTTTATATCAGAAATCATTTCCACTAGTTCTGTGCCACTTCCCTGAAGCTGCAAGTTCGTTTAATTTTTCTGTAATGTCCACGAGAAAACCAAAATCTCTAAGCCATATTGAATTCTCCAGTTCCGGAATCGGTTCATCGCGTTGTTTAAATTGAACCATGGCAGACAAGACATCATTAAAACGTTTCAGCACTCGTTCTCTACTTAACCATCGGACTTCAGAATGAAGAAGCAGCTCCCCGCATTCTAATTTGTTAACAAATGTTTACTACCAATTTCATAACGTTGTTTAGTTTTAAAAAATTTCCACATAATGCTTATGAGAAATTACGGAAAACTTTCATCTTTACGACATAATGCCACCAGACTCTTATCACAACCAACCATAGTTGGAGCGCTATCTGTTGTCAAGCCTACCATTTTCGATATTTGAATTTTCTCAGAAGAAATAATATTTTTGAAATGAGAAAACAACTCCAGCCCAGTAGTATGTCCTTTCAGTGGAATGAACTTCAAAAGATCTTCTTTAATCGTAAAATCACTAGAAACCATCCTGACGAATACGGCCATCTGGGAGGTCTCAACCACATCTGTTGATTCATCCAGTTGCACTGAAAAATGAACGCCGTTATTTAAGTTACTTGTTAACTGTAGAAAGATATGATTGCTCATTACTTCTATTCGTCTTATTAATGTATCAGCAGAAAGTTGCATAGATTTTATAGCAGACACTATTTCATCTTTATTTCTAAAGTTGGCAAATAACGAATCTACAGCTTCTGAAGACGCCTGTTTTATCATTTTCCCGTCTTCAGAAGGTTTCTTCTTTGTGCAATTATCTGGGACACACGGTATGATGCTTCAGTTGAGGCCTTATTTTTGTCGATTGTTTTTAAAATATACTGATTGTTGTCCAATTAACTGGTCTTTTAATAGTTTGAGTTTTTCCTTTGGTGGCAGAATGTAATGGGAATGATTTTTCAAAATTCGAATGAACAGCTTTATGATGCCCCTCAATATTTGCTTTTTAGCAACGGAGACAGAAGTATCACATAACAAACATACATTTTTACCTTTAACTTCGGTCTATTGATTACGTTTGCTAATTTAACTTAATTAAACGTTAATCATTTTTTCGCTTTCTGAATTACATCCCTTATTTTTCCAGCAGTAATTTTTGTGTAACTGCACACTTTGTTTTTATATGATATGTTTTTGTGAATCGGTGTCTCTTCTTGTTGGAAATAGCTTTTATTAGAGCGAAGCTATTTTAGGGAGGTTCTGCGGCGAGAGACTAGAAAGAAGTGAAACACTTGAAATCGTCAGATAGACGCTTTTCTTCTATCTTTCTTCTTTCCTTAGTTCTTTCTCGCTAGGACACACACACACGTTTGTTTCCCCTCCCCAATCAGATGACGCTCTTATTATTCAGACCCGAATTTACTTCAAATTCAACTTCAACTTATTTACCATTCGTTCCGAAATGAAATACTTTTTCTTTATACATTGTTTATTCAATTACAAGATTTTACCTTTCATTTAACCTTCGTATATTCACGCATACGGTCTGTGAGACCGATTTATATAGTATAGTATACGTCTTTCATTTTGACGTGAGTATAGGAAGGTTAAATAAGCATCAAATGTGTGAAGAGCTTCGCTCTTATCGGGTGTCCCACGACATCTCTCCTTTTATTATTATTATTATATCGTCGAATATCCATGCACATTCCTCCAGGTTTTAACGAAGCTTTACACACATCTTCGGGAAAGACGTTATAAACAATCTGATGGTAACTGCTCTCCTATTTCTCTCCGACACCTGCGAAGATACGCCGAGCGCAGAACTCGCATAACGACATCCACATACATACATACGCGCGTATACGTACACATCGAAAGCGGAAACAACAAACGATAATTTACTTATATCCAGAAACATACCTATCTCCCTCGCCCGTATATGGGCGCGAAAAATCGCGAAAGATTCGAATTATTGTAATAGCGATCCCGTTCGAGTTCGTTTTGCCTTCTCTCTCTCTCTCTCTCTCTCTCTCTCTCTCACTCTCTGTGTCTCTGTGTATCGCTTACCGTTCTCGGTCGGATCCCTTCGCGTCGTCGCACCGTAAATAAAGGAATGTTTAAGCGTATAATTCAAACCGGTAGGGTCAAGGGTCGGGCGAGCCGCGGGATGTAAAATCCCGCAAATGCCTGGCTAATGCACGCCCGCCTTCCGCGGATTCCTTCTAGCGGGCGCGAGTTCGTCTTTCTCCTCTTTCCGTCGCGTTTCGCGAATAAAGCAGGGAAAGAGACGAGACGAGAGAAAGGCCGGATCGTCGACGATTAATTTATTAATTCGTTTACTACCGTCGGAACGATTATCGCCTAACATCTTAAGAAGAAGATTGTTTCGATGCCGTCAGCATTGACCGGCGCGAACGTTTCGAATCAGAAATCTGTTTTACTAGGGTAGACGGTTTCCTCTCATTTGTGTAGATAGGTTTCGAAAATAGGTTTTGCTAAGATTCACAATTTTGGGGGAATAACCTCAAAACTAAAACGTAAAAATCACTAAAAACTGATGCCGCACACAACCACCATCCACGTCCATTGTATTAGCCACCGGGAGATGGAAGCTTGCACCTACAAAACATTGAAGGATTTTGACAAACTAAAGCAAAGATGTCTCATAAATCTCGTCGCAACCTAAAACAATATTTAAGAAATTCTACATTCTAAATCTACTACTACAATCATTTAATGTGCGCAGATTTTGTGGGTTCGGGAATTCACATAGTTTTGTTGTAATAAAAACCAAATCAAATAAAGAAACGCAAACGTTGTGTTGTTATGATAACGATGCACACACCGGAAATAAGAAATGACGGCGTTCTATTCTACTCTCGCCGATTACGTTCCGAAATGATCGCCTTTTCGCTCTGCTAAACGCATAGAAGTCGTATAAATAACTTAGCGCCGATTTCCCGATTGGAAAATCATATCTCGAAAGGATCTGCGTTACCTACGATTTTCGCGAACTTCGAGGCGATGTTCATGTTTATTTCTGGAACGCCTTGTATAATCTGGATAAACCGAAAACTATGATGATAGATCCCGCCCAATCTATTGTCGTAATATTTAGATAGGATAAGATCGGAAGGTCACTTAATCGATTCGGGTGGAGACGGGAACGTTGAACGTGGTCCAATCGGGGTGGATGCCCGAGATGAAGCGGCGAACGCGGTATGAGCCGGAACGCCGGGGCCCCTGAAATACGCCCGTTACGTTATGTTAAATTTTTCCTTCAAAAAAGTTCGGAAATGATCGGCGTTTCGCTGAGTCAAATTCCTTCGATCCTCAAGTAAACGCAATGACGATACGACCCTCCGGGGTCTTTCAACATATTACCAGGACTCTTCCCTTTATTGAATTTTAACTTCGCCTCAACTAGGGTAATTTCGAGAATAATATCGCCACTCATATACATCACAACAGATGGATCGATACAGTCCGTATCCAACGATTAACGAGCGCCCTCTTTCGACGTTTTCCATCCAACATCTTCTCTTATTATTAATATAACAGTTACGTTAGTTGACAAGTTAATAAATTACGACGCCGTTGCCACTATTATAATAACGTTTCTGCTGACGCCTACTCGTTAGAGCCCGTCAGACGACGAAAGTATTGTTGTACGTTTGTACATGTTGGCTGGAAGAGCTCTTCTAAAGGTAAACGGCGTATCGAAAAGCCGTCGCATTTTTGCGGATCCGGACACAATCGCGATGACGGAAACTGGTCTCGCGGATGAATAAGATGTGTTTAAGTGGGACTTTCTATTCGGCGAGAGATCTCGGTTTCGCGGTGGATATTTAGGTTACCACCCACGCCGGCAGGCCGCACAAGGGATAATTGAACGCGTTTGTTGCGATGTTGCTGTTGCTGCTGCTGCTGCTAATGGTGTCATTGATCGAAGAAGAAGAAGAAAACGTAGTATAAATTTCTATTTTCTAGTTGATCAAGAATCCATTTCCTTTGGAGGATATCGTTAAAAACGCTTATATTGTATGTCAATAAATTCGTTTTCGATGCTTTTTGCAAAGAATTAGAGATTTTCTAGTTTATCTCGCATTTGTGCAAAAATGCAAGAGATTTCCTGAAAAGTTGAGATTGAAACGTGCCTCAAATAACAACATCAACACCTTCCTGGCTTTCAAATAGATGATAAGATTACATTTTCAGGCAAAAACTGAAAGAATTCTGACGAGCGCTTTTCAAGAATTCGAAGACAATCAGGTAGGAGATACGAATTAAAAGCTCGAAACAGATCTTGGAAACTTAGGCTCCCGACTTTCTTCCAAAAATTAGGGATTTCTTTCTCTATCTCAGATTTTCCCGTAAAAGTGGTAAGATGTGACAAATTTCCTAAAGAAACGGCATCAGAACGTCTCTGGCTTTCAAATGGAACACAAGATTACATTTTCAGGCAAAAATTAAAAGAATTTCAGCGGGGCTTTTTCGGGAATTAGAAGAGAGTGAGGTAGGAAACAAGTCTAGGAAACCTACTACTCCCTACTTTCTTCCAAAAATTATGGATTTCCTGGGTTATTTCGGATTTTTAGGCAAAAGATGAAACAAATTTCCTGAAGAATCGACATCAAAATGTCTCTGGCTTTCAAATCAAAGAAAAGATTTCTTTTTCAGACGAATTTGACGAAACTTGGGCGAAGAATTAGAACACAGTGAGGTAGGAGACATGCAGTAAAAGCCCTAACAAGTCTTGAAAATCTAGGGCTCACAAATTTCTTCCAAAAATTACGAATTTCCTAGCCGATCTTGGATTTGCAAATATTATAAATTTTCTTAATGAAGTGACATTACAACGTTTCTAATTTTGGTATGAAAGCAAAGATTTCAGATTTTCGATGAAAACTGGAAGATTTCTGTGATGCTCTTGATTTTCTTCAAAAAAGAAAAAATAAGAGATTTTCAGGATTATTTCGGGTATTGATGTAAAAGTGAAGAAATACGACGGGTAGCCTGAAAGATTGACATTAAAACGTTCCTAATTTCCAAACCCTAAGATTTCAGTTTCAATCGGAAACTAGAAGAATTCTGTGGAGTTCCTTCAGGTAATGGAGGACGACGGGGTAGCAAATATTAAACGAAATCTTGAAAAGATGAAATTCTTCATTTTCTCCCGAAAATAATAAAAAAAAAATTGAAATTAACCAATAAAGATTTATTTCAGATATTCACGAAGTAGTGATGAAACTGATGATCAGATATGACGGATTTCCTGAAATGAACATTCAAATACGTCGGAATTTTTAAACGAATGAATTTTCATGCGGAAACTGGAAAACTTCGTTAGTAACTTTCGGAAAGTAAGGGGACAATGAAAGATAGGAAATACGAAGCGAGAAAAAGTGAGATTCTCTACATTCTTCTGAAAATAAGGAATTTTCAAGTTAATTCCATGTATCCACTTAAAGCGGTAAGGTGTGGGGGTTTTCCTGAAAAGTTGACATTAAGATGCCTGCTACTTTCAATTGGAAGGCAAGTTTCATTTTCAGATGGGAACCGAAGGTAGTTTGTGAAATCTTTTTGCGAAATGGAAGCCAATGAAGTCGAAAATACGAAGTGACAGCTCGAACAACTCTTGAAAACGTAGAATTCTCGAATTTGTTCAAGAAGTTTACCATTTATCAATTCTCTCTCAGGTTTTCATATATGAATCATAAAATAGAAGTTGACATTAAAACGAGGTTAAATGTCAAATGAAAGATGAAATTTCCTTTTCAGACGAAACTTGAAAGATTTTTGTTGAAATCGTTTCAAAAAGTGAAAGCGTAATAATAGATTTTCTAGCCTCTCGTTTTTCTATATAAATAGTTATAACATATCGCCGATTTCCTGAAAAGTTGACGTTAAACATTTCTAAGTTTCAAATCAGATGAAAACTGACAGAATTTGGAAAGCATTTACAAAAAGTGAAAGCGTAGTAATGGATTTTCTAGCCCATCTCGGATTTCTACATAAAGAATTATAATATATCGGCGATTGTCTGAAAAGTTGATGTTAAACAACTCAAACTTTCAAATCTGATGAAAACTGAAAGAATTTGGAAAGTATTTTTAGGAAGTGAAAACATAGTAATGGATTTTCTAGCTTATATCGAATGTCTACATAAAGAATGATGAGGTATTGCCGATTTTCTTAAAAGTTGACGATTAAACAACTCTAACTTTCAAATTAGATGAAAATTGAAAGAATTTAGAAAGTATTTTCAGGAACTGAAAACATAATAATGGATTTGCTAGGCTATCTCGAATTTCTACATTAGAAATGATAAGATATCGCCGATTTCCTGAAAAGTAGACGTTAAACCACTCTAACTTTCAAATCAGATCAAAACTGAAAAACTTGGAAAGTATTTTCAGGGAGTAAAAGCATAATAATGCTTTTTGTAGCCTATCACGGATGTCTACATAGAAAATGATCGATATATCGAATTTCTACAAAAAGAATGATGAGATATTGCCGATATCCGGAAAAGTTGACAATTAAACAATTCTAACTTTCAAATTAGATGAAAACTGAAAAAATTTGGAAAGTATTTTCAGGAAGTGAAAGCGTAATAATGGATTATCTAACCTACACCGGATTTCCACATAAGAAACGGTAAGATTTCCTGAAAAGTTGATGTTACACATTTCTGATTTTCAAATCAGGCGAAAATTGAAAGAATTTGGGGAGAGAATTTCGTGAAGCTTTCCGAGGAAATAAAAGACAATCAACGTGACTGAACGTTAATCATGGTTCCAAAACTAAACGACGTTCAGAAGTTTTAAACGTAACAGGAAAGTGTAAGTTTCTCCAACTTTTCAGGACTTGCGAGATTTACCGGAACGGAAATCATGCTTTCTTTTTCTCCGACCTTATCTCACTCCTAACATCTACCGAATCGACAAACAAGTGTCCTCTTCGGATGCGTCCCTCGCCGGAAACTCGAATTATCTCGTCTTATCCTCTACGATCGCATTCCTTCCACGCATATAATGTATAAAATCGTCCCTTCGTCTTTTGCGAACCACATGGTTGCGATACGACACGACCGGAAACCGAATTCGAACCGTGATTGACGTCTATACGCAAAACCTGTTCCTTCGAGGAGCGGAGGTTTAGACCTGTCGACGGTGACCTGTCGCTTTTTGCGTATTCATCTCGCATTTCCGCTCTTCTTTCTCTGTGCGTGCATTCGCTCGAGGAGCGCGTAATAAAAGGAGGATTTCGTCGGATTTGTCGCTCATTAGTTTGACAAATCGAGAGACCAGCAAGCAGGTACGTACATACAAAAATAACATTCAAATGAAATCTACGTGTGTTTATATACTGGTATTGTATCTTTTCAGGTTCGTAGCACTAAAGATAAGCTTGTTAAAGGTGATTCGACTGTTAGAAGAGGATTTCGAAGACAAATATTTTAACGAGGTTAATGCGACGTAATTTCTACGTTACGCATCGAAAAGTTCAAATCGCGTTAGCTCGGCGAGAAATCGACCTGTGTAAGTATTCAAGCGACAAAATGGACGGGAAATCCATTTCCAATTAGTCAAGAAAGAAAACAATTGAATCCGTTGCACCTGATGATGGTTACTTTCAAATGTTTCGAGAAAAGTTAACAATTGAAATTCGATAAAAGATGACAATCTAAAGAAAGTTATAGAAGAAGGGAAAAATAGAAAAAGAAGGAACGGACAAACCGGAATGTATTTCTTCTATTCTCGTAGTGGTGTTTCTCTGTTTCTGAGAAAAGTTTTCGTTTGTTTGTAAAACAGTTTCTTTGTTGTTTCTGCAAAGCTACCGTTTGTTATAGAAAAGTTCTATTTTGTTTCTAAACCACGTTTTCATTGTAAAAGTTTTCTTCCTTTTTTTCTTGAGAAAAGTTTTCCCTTGTTATAGAAAACAGGTTTACTATGTTTGCGAAGCAGTTTTGTTTTGTTTCTCAAAAGTTTCTTTTTGTTATTGAAAAGTTTTGTTCTGTTTCTAAAGCACTCCATTATTGAGAAAGGTTTTCTTTTAATTCTGAAACAACTTTCCTTTGTTTCTGAAACAGTTTTCGTTTGTTACTGAAAACAATTTCTCCTTTTCTGTGAAACATGCTTCTTATATTCCTAAAACGTTTTTCTTTGTTATTGAACAGTTTTGGTTTGTTTCTGAAACACGCTGTTCTTGAAAGAGCTTTCCTCTTTTACTGAGAAAAGTTCTCGTTTGTTTTTGAAACGGTGTACCCTCGCTTCTGAAACATTTTTCATTTATTTTTGAAGCAGTTTCTTTTTCCTTTTGCTAAAGTTTTACTTTGTTGTAGAAAACAGGTTTACTTTGTTTGCGAAGAAGTTTCCTTTTGTTCTTTCAATCTAAAGAAAGTTATAGAAGAAGGGAAAAATAGAAAAAGAAGGAAAGGACAAACCGGAATGTATTTCTTCTATTCTCGTAGTGGTGTTTCTCTGTTTCTGAGAAAAGTTTTCGTTTGTTTGTAAAACAGTTTCTTTTTTGTTTCTGCAAAGCTACCGTTTGTTATAGAAAAGTTCTATTTTGTTTCTAAACCACGTTTTCATTGTAAAAGTTTTCTTCCTTTTTTTCTTGAGAAAAGTTTTCCCTTGTTATAGAAAACAGGTTTACTATGTTTGCGAAGCAGTTTTGTTTTGTTTCGCAAAAGTTTCTTTTTGTTATTGAAAAGTTTTGTTTTATTTCTAAAGCACTCCATTATTGAGAAAGGTTTTCTTTTAATTCTGAAACAACTTTTCTTTGTTTCTGAATCAGTTTTCTTTTGTTATTGAAAACAATTTCTCCTTTCTGTGAAACATGCTTCTTATATTCCTAAAACGTTTTTCTTTGTTATTGAAAAGTTTTGGTTTGTTTCTGAAACACGCTGTTTTTGAAAAAGCTTTCCTCTTTACTGAGAAAAGTTCTCGTTTGTTTTTGAAACGGTGTACCCTCGCTTCTGAAACATTTTTCATTTATTTCTGAAGCAGTTTCATTTTCCTTTTGCTAAAGTTTTACTTTGTTGTAGAAAACAGGTTTACTTTGTTTGCGAAGAAGTTTCCTTTTGTTCTTTCAATCTAAAGAAAGTTATAGAAGAAGGGAAAAATAGAAAAAGAAGGAAAGGACAAACCGGAATGTATTTCTTCTATTCTCGTAGTGGTGTTTCTCTGTTTCTGAGAAAAGTTTTCGTTTGTTTGTAAAACAGTTTCTTTTGTTTCTGCAAAGCTACCGTTTGTTATAGAAAAGTTCTATTTTGTTTCTAAACCACGTTTTCATTGTAAAAGTTTTCTTCCTTTCTTTTTCTTGAGAAAAGTTTTCCCTTGTTATAGAAAACAGCTTTACTATGTTTGCGAAGCAGTTTTGTTTTGTTTCTCAAAAGTTTTTCTTTGTTATTGAAAAGTTTTGTTTTGTTTCTGAAACACTCCATTATGAAGAAAAGTCTTCTTTTTATTGTGAAACGACTGTCCTTTGTTTTTGAGAGATTTTTCTTTTATTACTGAAAACAATGTCTCTTTTTCTGTGAAACATGCTTCTTATATTCCTAAAAAGTTCTCCTTTGTTATTGAAAAGTTTTCGTTTGTTTCTGAAACACGTTGTTGTTGAAAAGCTTTTCTCTCTTACTGAAAAAGGTTTTCGTTTGTTTTTTAAACGGTGCACCCTTGTTGTTGAAACAGTTTTCTTTTATTTCTGAAGCAGTTTTCTTCTATTTTTTGGTAAGGTTTTACTTTGTTATAGAAAACAGGTTTACTTTGTTTGCGAAGAAGTTTTCTTTTGTTTCTCAAAAGTTTCTTTTTGTTATTGAAAAGTTTTGTTTTGTTTCTGAAACATTCCATTATGAAGAAAAGTTTTTTTCCTGAAACAACTTTCCTTTGTTTCTGAGACAGTTTTCTTTTGTTACTGAAAACAATTTCGTTCTTCGTGTGAAACATGCTTCTTATATTCCTCAAAAGTTCTCCTTTAGTATTGAAAGGTTTCATTTGTTTCTGAAACACGTTGTTGTTGGAAAAGCTTCTCTTTCTTACTGAAAAAGTTTTCGTTTGTTTTTTAAACGGTGTATCCTTGTTGTTGAAACAGCTTTCTTTTATTTATGAAGCAGTTTTCTTTTTCTTTTTGGTAAAGTTTTACTTTGTTATAGAAAACAGGTTTATTTTGTTTGTGAACCAGTTTCGTTTTGTTTCTGGATAGTTTTTCTTTGTTATTGAAAAATTGTATTTTGTTTCTCAACCACTGATTATGCAAAAAGTTTTACTTTGTTTCTCAAGCAGTTTTCTTTTTTATTAAAATAATTTCCCTTTTTTATGACAGGTTTCTTATATTTTGGGAAAGTTTTCCTTTATTATTGGAAAGTGTTCTTTTGTTTTCGAAAGAGGGTACCCTTGTTTCTGGAACAGTCTTTATCTATTTCTGTCAAGTTTTCCTTTGTTATTAGAAAGTTTCCTTCTGTTACTGAAACACTTTATTATTGAAAAGTTTTCCTTTGTTATTTAAAAAGTTTTCTTTTGTTTCTGAAACAGTTTTCTTTATTTCTGGATCAGTTTCTTTCTCATCTGAAAAGTTTTCTTTCAATAGTGAAAATTTTGTTTCTGAAACAGTTTCCTATTTTTTTCATTGGAAAAATTCCTTTTTTATGAAAAGTTATTTTTGTTTCTGAAAAGATTCTGTTTATTTTCATTTAGATTCCTTTTACTTTGTTTCTGAAAAGATTCTCTTTTCATTTAGATTCCTTTCATTTTGTTCCTGAAATCACTTTGTATTGGACAGACTTTTCTTCTGTTTCTGAAACAGTTTTTTTTTATTGAAACAGTTTTCCTTTGTTATTGGAAATGTTTTATCATCTTATTGAAAAGTTCTTTCTTCTGTTTCTGAAACAGTATTCCTCTATTCCTGAGGCAGTTTTCTTTTTTTTGTTCAAGTTCTACTTTGAAGAGAAGAAGTTACTTTGTTTTTGAAAAGTGTTCCTTTGTTATTGAAAAGTTTTGTTTTGTTTCTGATATAACTTTGCTATTGGACAGAGTTCTCCTTTTTGTCTGAAACAGCTTTTTTATTGAAAATGTTTTCCTTTGCTATTGAAAAAAGTTTTCTTTTGTTTTAAAAATAAAGTTTGTCTGTTGTTTCTAAAATGTTTTTTGTTGTTTGTTGTTAAAAGATTTACGCTTTACTTTTCGTTTCCGAGAAAGTTTCGTTTGACCTTTTATTTACAGAAGATGCAAAATAGGTGGAATATGATAACCCGGTCGTCGAAACACACAATTATAATTAAAACTAGTCTAATTTGATAGTCACGTAAACATTACCAAAATAATCCAATTCCCACTGATTCACGTTACTTAAGAATTAAATAGTAAATATATTCCACATTTCGTTCACCTCGGACACGTTTAATTCTCCTCGTTCTTTTACGATCGTTTCGAACTTGTTTCACTTTTACGAGATTCGGGCGTCAGATGCTGGCGCGTAGAAATTAAAAAAGGCGCCGATAATCCTAAAATATGCGCCAGAATTTACGAATACCGTTCACCTGCGTCTGCGTCTGTGTACAATAAAGTACCGAAATGCGAGAGAGGAAAAGTGAAATGGAATTAACGTTTACCATAATGGCACCTGGAAAGTTTTAATCAGTTCCAATATAAATTCCGATAATTGCTCCCACAATACTAAACGATGGTTCCGCCGTTTTTTCCTTCCTTTTTTGGCAAAATACGATCTTTCGATGAAACGCCTCGCGGACGAAGAAGTAGCCACCTGATGATGACGACGACGATGATGCGGGGTTTCCGTTCTAAGCACGGCGCGATAACAACAGCCAACAAAAGCACAAAATGCTGCACATACGTACATACACCTGTCGTCGCAAGGTCGCACGTACGTCCGGAATTCGTATAGCAGGTGGATTCTTGCGCTGTTAATTTATTCCGATTCAAGGAACGAGTCGCCCCGTTTATTTATTCTTTTTTCCCTGTTTTTCCCCTTTTTTTTTTCGGACGAAGATCTTCTCGCGTATATATATCTTTCGGGTGCCAAATTATTCCGGGGCAATTTGTAATAAATAAACGATAGCGTCCGATAAATTATTCATGGGATCGTACTTTTTATGCACGCAGGTATTGCAAGATACAAGTCGATCCGACATCATCGCACCGACTCGGATTCGGGTTGATTTATGACGAAATCGTTGATTTAGTAGAGGATGATTGACCTGTTTCGCCCCCATTGTGGAAGCTCGGAAATGATAAGTTGGGCATGTAGCGATCAGGTCGAAGTACATGAAAGAACGTGGGGAATGTATTTGGAGGGAATCGTTCGATTTTTGCATTATAAAACGAAAGTGATTTAAAATTAGTACACTGTGATCAGTTCTTTGTTAAATGAAAGAAAGAAAGGTGGACGGATATATTGTAGACTTTTTTTAAATAACTAAATTTCTTGGGTTATGCGCCAAGATTTGTTACCGTCCCAAAATTTATTTTGGCGTTATTTCTAGTTTGAAATTTCCAAATTCTAAATTCCCATTTCGTGATATAACAACCGCCGTATCTTCCTTCCTTTCACTTCGCGTACCGTTTTCTTCGTCGCACATAGCGGTAATTAATCCCATTTGATAGCCAAAAGTCAAAATTACAGAGAATTGTCATTAAAATGCTATATAGACCATATTTACATGTAGTCAGATTGTTATTCCCGATAGACAGCCAGGCAGTCGAAACTAATCATGTGTTTATAAAAAGAAGAAACACATTTCGTACGTAATTTAAACTAAGTTGCCATCCTCAGTGGAAAGATTGGGGGAATTAAGTATCATCAGCGATATCCGGTTAACGCCCAAAACGAACATCACGCAACGCCAAAACAAAATTTGGACCAGCATTTACAGCTGTTTACCGCTTCTTGCGACGTTTGTTTCTCCCTTCGCCCCTCGACCACCGCGATTTATCGATCGCTTAATGCCACCAATAGAAAAGCGGGGCTTTTGGGACACAGGAACCGCGTAGTAAAGTGGCACCGAAAATCCGCCAATTGGGAGCGAAGCGTCAGCCGATGGTGGAAGAATTGAGCGATTTGGAGAAAGGAAAAAGAATTGATTTTTGGAGAGTGCATTGCTCGCTAATTCTAGTTTACATTGCGGGAAGCTTGCTAGTACCGATCGACGCCTCCGTTGAAAGTTGAAGATTACGTAAGAGTACCGTATTTGACGAAATTAGCCTAGACCCCATTGTTTTGGAAAACTTTCGTGAATTGCCCGTACGTTTTATTTAGAAAAAAATAATTGAAAATAATTTGTCTTATGCCCTTGGCTATTCTGCTGCTATCGATTTGTTCCACACGGCCTACACACTATAAGTTTTGCTTTCCTAATCCAAAATTATGTTTTGTTATCTCCGTCATCGTATTTTCCGAAAATTATTCTTCGTGTCCTGGTCTATCTACAAGGAAAAGTAATACTCGAAACCCAACATTATTTTGGATATTTCTTATGATTTTTTGTCGTACACGTTGAAATCTCCGTCCTTTATGCCTTATCGGTCACTCGAAGTTCGACATCTTCCCCGCTTCGCCAGCTACTCCGAATCTGGCAACTGCTTTTCCGGCCAACCAGAGTCCGACATTTGTTTTTCAATATCCTCCAATTCTTCCGAGACCGGTAACTTTCATTCCCTTCTTCGTTTATCCCGAGTCTAGCGAATTTTTTACTTCTTTTCCGGTCACTCCGAGCTCGGCATATATTTTTCTATTTATTCCGAATCCGTCGCTACGAATTCGGCGGCTCCCATTTATCCCTTGACTATTCTACTATAAACGGTTTATTCACGGTGGCCTACGCAGTATAACCGTCGAATTGGTGTTGTTGCAAAAGTCAGAAGTACGTTGCTTTTCCCATCCTTACCCGTTAAACTTTCCTCTTCCTTTCTTATAATTTATTACCGTATGCGCTAAAATCTCCGTTCTTTCTGCTTTTCCGGTCGCTCAGAGTTCGACATCTTCGCCCGCTTCATCAACTATGCCAAGTCCGGCAACTGCTTTTCTGGCCGCCCAGAGCCCGATGTATTCCCCGATATTTTCCCTTTGTTCCGAATCCGGTAACTTTCATTACTTTATTCGTTTATACCGAGTCTAGCAAATTTTATTACTTTTCCGGTTACTCCGAGCCCGGCATATATTTCTCCTTTTATTTCGAATCCGACGGTTCCCGTTTCTTTATAATTATTCTGAATCAGTTTTAAGATTTCGGTTATTCGGAATTCCAACATCACCTCTCTCTAATTTATTATTCGCCTATCTCTTTTCCATTTTTTCTCCTGGTGCATTTCGTCCTATGCCCTTGATTATTCTACTGCCATCGATTTGTACCGCGTGATCTATACACGATAACCTTGGGGCTGACGTTGTAAAAGTCAGAAATACATGGCTTCTCCTGTCCTTCCCCGTTAGACTTTTCCCTCGAATATTTCTTATGATTTCTTGTCGTACCTACCAAAATTTTCGTTCCTCATGTTTTTGCTGTCGCTCAGAGTCTGGCATTATGTCCTGGCCTGCGTGAAGTTCGTATCGGAATCCAACTCGCTTTACGAGAAATAAGGACATACATGTATATAACACGTACAACAAAGAAAACTATGCTATACCCTGTCATAGACTCAGTATAACACAACATCGTGTGGACAAATTGGGGGTCAAAATATATAACCGGCTTCCGAAGGATATAGAATCGTTAAATTTCGATTTAAGTTTCAATAAGCGATAAAACACTTCTACTAAAAATTAATGTTGATTAATTTTTTTTTCTCGACTGTATATACACAGGTTTGTCACTTGCCTTTTTATGTATTTTATACTATTTTGTGATCCGATTCATTTTGTTTATATACATTATACCATATACCATTCATTCATTCATGTTTCCCGCTTCGCCAGCTACTTCGAATCTAGCAACTGCTTTCCTCGCCACGCAGAGTCCAACGTCTACCC
Source organism: Chrysina gloriosa (assembly GCA_038088585.1). Taxonomy (NCBI): domain Eukaryota; kingdom Metazoa; phylum Arthropoda; class Insecta; order Coleoptera; family Scarabaeidae; genus Chrysina; species Chrysina gloriosa. Next base: position 57,901,436 of record CM076089.1, read on the forward strand.
CGATATTCTCCAGTTGTTCCGAACCCGAAATTTTCATTACTTTTTTGTTTATTCAGAGTTTAGCAAATTTTATTGCTTTTCCGGTTACTCCTAGCCTGGCATATATTTTTCGGTTTATTCCGAATTCGGGGACACCCGTTACTTTAAAATTATTCTGAATTAGTTTTAAGCTTTCGTTTATTCCAAATTCCAGCACCACTTCTCTCCAATTTATTATTTACCTATCTCTCCTCCTGGTGCATTTCGTCCTATGTAATTGACTATTTTACTGCTATCGATTTGTTACACTTGGCCTACACATTGTAAGCGCTGCGTTGGCGTTGTTGTAAAAGTTAGAAATACACGGCTTTTTCCGTCCTTCCCCGTTAGATTTCCTCCTCGAATGTTTCTTATAGTTTCTTATCATCTCCGCCAATAGGTCCGTTCTTTGTGCTTTTCCGGTCACTCAGCGTCCGGCGTCCTTTCCGCTTCGGCTGCTACTCCGAATCTGTCAACTGCTTTTCCGGTACCCCAGAATCGGACATTCCGATACTCTCCAGTTGTTCCGAGACCGGTAATTTTCATTACATTTTTCGTTTGTCCCCATTGTTTCATAATTATTCTGAATCAGTTTTAAGATTTTGTTTATTCCGAATTCCAACACCACCGTTCTTTAATTTATTATTGGCCATCTCTTTTCCGTTTTCCTCCTGGTGAATTTCGTTCTATGCTATTGCTTATTTCCCGTCAGATTTCTTTTTGGAATATTTCTTATAATTTCTTGTCGTACCCGTTGAAATCTCCGTTCTCCATGTCTTTTCCGGTCGCTCAGAGTCCGGCGCCTCTCCCGCTTCGCCAGCAATTCCGAATCCAGCAACTGCTTTTTCGGCCGCCCAGAGTCCGACGTCTTTCGCGATATTCTCCAGTTGTTCTGAGACCGATAATTTTCATTACATTTTTCGTTTGGCCGGAGTCTAGCGAATTTTTGCTCTTCCGGTCACTCCGATTCCAGCATATATTTTCCGTTTATTGTAAGAATATGTGCTTCGCAATAAAAAAATGAAGGTGCTATTAAAAAGTACATCCTCGACATTAATCACCACGCACGTATTAACCCTGTGTCAAAGAAATGCGCAAATAATAATCTAAACGTAACGAATTTATCAGATATTATTAATAGATTTTCGTGAGGGGCGAGTACCGCGTTATTTCTATTTAATTATTAAATATAAGCCGTCCGTCCCCTCGCTACTGGTGTACCTCCGGTGGCGGAAACGGCTGCGTCATTTCTTACCACTTGTTCCAAAACAATAGTGGACCGGCGAGAATCGAGCTTGTAGCCATCGGGATATTCATCGCGTCTACAGAATTGATCAGCTGCGATTTCTAAACACATATTTACAGACTAAACGCCCGGAAACGCGTCGGATCGAATTACAAGGCGCGACGACGGTCGCGTCGGGAAACGAAATGAAAAAAAAAGTCGATAGAAAAAATAGAGACATTAAATTTCGAGGGGATCGTATTAATGTTAGAAAACGAACGGGGATAAATAAGGGAAATTTTGCAGATGTAGGCGTTGATTCGGAAGCGTTCGCGACCAGAGTTCTTATTAGTCAAAGGGCTGATTTTCGAAAACTATCTGAATTGAGTCCATTTTTTCAGGAAAAAAGAATATCCGCATTGAAAGGTGTTTGGGAAACTGTCATAATTGAGTCATTTTTTAGAACAAAAAATATCCGAATAGGTCTCCCAGCGAAAAGGATCAATCAAATTTTATTTTGGAATCTCGACTATTATAGAAGAATTTCTAATCCACCGATTTTTGAAGATTCTTCGAGTTCAAATGAAGAAATTTCTTATACCAATCCAAGTAGTTTTCTAAGGCAAAAAGAATTTGGTGCATGGCAATTGTACAAACGTGTTTGTATTGGATTTCATCGAGTGGCAAGAAAAGAAACGACAAATCTCTTTACTACTTTACAATCGACGAATCTCTCAGGATATCCATCAAATTCTTCACCTGGAAGTGACCGGTAACGTCGGTTATTTCCGATTTTCTCGTGAGATCCGAAGGGACCTTTCTCTCTCTCTGTCTCGTTTCGGATGTTCCCAGGATCCGAACACGCCCCGTTATGCGTGTGTGTGTGTGTGTGCGTGACCCCGATCGACCCTAACATCCCTCGGAAAAGCACGTTTGTGGTACGTATATACATACATACGTATGTACCTGCTCGAGGAAGAAGCGCCCATTGCCCTCGTTTCTCATGTTCGGTGCGCGGTGATGCTGCTGCGGGTTCGCATCAGGTACCCATCCACCTGTCATGGGAAAGAAAGGAAACGAACAGCGAAACGAAGCTCCCTCAGGTCAATGGCAAAAATTTCGAACATTTAAGTCTGCTTTTGGCATCGATCAGAACGATTTGTTTGTGAATAAGGATTTTCTCAGGCGTGGATTTGTAGCGAAAAATAAACAAGAAACTGCGCTGATTGGGACTTGAAAAGGAAAGAAAGAAAAAAAAAGGAAGATGTGTGTGGATGGATTGTGGGAATTTTTCATCGGTAAATATATCGCTAAATATGTAAATACATCAGCCATACACATCATAAATATGCATAAAAGTACTTATATCAACAAGATAAATTCCAAATTTCCCATTTAATACAAATCAGGAAGAAAGAAGCAATGAGAAAGAAGGAAAAATACAGAGATAGAATATGAGGGGAGAAAGAAAGAAAACCAGTATAAAGTAGCAAATAACAGGAATAACGACCAAGAAATGTCCTGGTCTTCATTCTTGTGCTTTCCTACTTTATATTGATACCTTTTCATTAAAAGGAATATGAGAGGAATAAGAAGAGTAAATGCGAGAAGGGAAACGGAACGGGAAGTAGTAGAAAAGAGCCAATAAGACAGAAAATAAAATATACGGAGATCGAAGCTGAAAGGAGAAGGAAAGAAAGTCAATATGAAATAGCAAATAATAGGAATGACGACCAAGACATTTCTTGGACTTCATTCTTGTGATTTGTTACTTGATATTGATTTCTTTTAATTAAAAGGAATTTTAGGACTGAGTAGAAACGAGTCAATAAGACAGAAAAGAAAATATAGAGAGATAGAATATGAGGGGAAAAGGAAAGAAAGTGAACATAAAGTAGCAAATAACAGGAATGATGACCAAGACTTGGTGTTAATTCTTGTTATTTGCTATTTTATGTTGGCTGCTTTTCATTAAAAGGAATGTAAGAGAAATCAGAAGAGTAAAGGCGAGGTAGAAAATGGGAAGGACTAGAAAAGAGCTGATGAGACAGAAAAGAAAATATATTGAGATCGAATATGGGGGAAAAGGAAAGACAATCAATATAAAGTATCAAATAACAAAAATGACGACCAAGACATGGTCTTCATCCTTGCAATTTGCTACTTTATATTGATTCCTTTATATTAAAAGAAATATGTGAGAAATAAGAAGAGTAAGGGCGAGGCGGAAAAGGAAACGGGAAGGAGTAGAAAAGAGCCAATAAGGAGAAAAGGGAATAAAATCAATATAAAGTACCAAATAACAGGGATGATGACCAAGACTTGGTCTTAATTCTCGTTATTTGCTATTTTATGTTGGCTGCTTTTCATTAAAAGGAATGTGAGAGAAATCGGAAGAGTAAAGGCGAGGTAGAAAACGGGAAGGACTAAAAAAGAGCTGATGAGACAGAAAATAAAATATATGTTGATCGAATATGGGGGAAAAGGAAAGACAATCAATATAAAGTATCAAATAATAAAAATGACGACCAAGACATGGTCTTCATTCTTGTAATTTGATACTTTATATTGATTCCTTTATATTAAAAGAAATATGTGAGAAATAAGAAGAGTAAGCGCGAGGCGGAAAACGAAACGGGAAGGAGTAGAAAAGAGCCAATAAAGAGAAAAAATCAATATAAAGTACCAAATAACAGGAATGACGACCAAGACTTGGTCTTCATTCTTGATATTTGCTATTTTATGTTGGCTGCTTTTCATTAAAAGGAATGTGAGAGAAATCAGAAGAGTAAGCGCGAGATGAAAAACAAAACAGGGAGGACTAGAAAGGAGCCGATGAGACAGAAAAGAAAACATGCGGAGATCGAATATGAGGAGAAATGGAAAGAAAATCAATATGAATTAGGAAATGACAGGAATGATTACCACGACATTTCTTGGTCTTCATTCTTGTGATTTGCTAGTTCAATTGATTCCTTTATATTAAAAGGGGTGTGTGAGAAATAAGAAGAGTAAAGGCGAGGAGGGAAACGAAACGGGAAGGAGTAGAAAAGAGCCAATGAGACAGAAAAGAACAATTACGGACATAGAATCTGAGAGGAAAAGGAAAGAAAATCAGTATAAAGTAGCAAATAACACGAATGACGACCAAGACATTTCTTGGTTTTCAGTCTTATTATTTCCTATCTTATATTGAATCCTTTTATTAAAAGGAATGTGAGAAAAATCAAAAGAGTAAGGATGAAGTAGAAAACGAAATGGGAAGGACTAGAAAAGAGATGATGAGACGGAAAAGAACAAATACAGAGACCGAATATTAGGAGAAAAGAAAAGAAAATCAATATGAAATAGGAATAAGGGCAATTAAGGGCGAGGTGGAGACCTCAACAGACGGCGGAGGCTACTAAACGTAAAGAAAGGGCGGAAGTCCAAAAAAGAGGTCGGGGGCAGTACTCCAGCAGGTCTTCCGAAAAGCAAGGGCCCACAAGGTTTAACCTTCGAGGAGGCTGCTTTGGAGAGGATCGTGGTAGTTTGCAACGACTATCCAGCTACCCAGATTGAGCCGGCAAAGCCTAAGGCAGACCAGAACTCTGTTATGGAGGCATATAATAGCATTACGGAGCAAGGGCTTCAAGTCCGCTTTTAAAAGTATATATATACATGTATGCGGAAGAACCGTTCTCAAAGCTCTCAAGTCTAATTAAAGGAATAAAGCTAGAGAACGTACTCTAGGGCATGAGGCATGAGGACCACAATAGACCTGGAAAGGTCGCAGTGGAACAGGCATCAGTGCCACCTTAAGTAATCTAAGGGCAAGGTGGAAAACGAAACGGGAAAGAGTAGAAAAGAGCCAATAAAACAGACAAGAAAAATACGGAGATCGAATATGAGGGAAATGAAAGAAAATCAATATGAAGAAAGGAACGAAGACCAAGATATTGTGTGGTGAGGAGTTTTGCCGATGTGATTTAGTGTCAGTAAATTACATCACAGTCCTTGCGATCATCATTGAATAAATGATAACTAAACAAAAGTCAATTGTTACATCGTACATTAAATAAATCTAACTATTAATGGGATGTGCCTTGCCCATGCTTTCTTCTTCGATGCCTCGTATAATATCTGGCGGAAATGAATTTGGCAAACATCAACATATATACACTTATGCATAAATCTGAAACGTATTTCTTCTTGCAAAGTGAGCGAGATGTATGTGGTATATACGCTCATACACACACGAACAAGAAGATATCTACTATAGCGCCTAACCCGTTTAGAATAACGATTTAATTAATAAGCTGACTCATTCATTGTATGCAATTAGATGTGGTCGGATTCTCAAAAGGACATAAGGAAGTATTATGTTATGAAGTACGACGATCGCGCGGCGGCGTACGATTTAATATTATAAATCTAACGCCGACGATGTGTTCGGGTCCGGAGAGCAGTGCGCGCGTTCTGTGCCACATAAATCAACTATTATAATAATATTTATAGACCTGCTTTCTTATAAGTACCACACTAACATCAAAAGCCATTAGGTTTTTTTTTCTTGCTTCGCTTTCGTTCTACGTACCAGAGCGGTTTCCGATGCCCGTTTCTACTACTACATACTACGAGACGACGCTATTTGTGCTGCTGCGATTTTTTGTCCCGTCCTGTCTTGTCGTAAAATGGTCCGTAAGCATTAATTTATTTGTCACGTTTCGTAAGAGGAATCGTGAAAACGACCATTGTGAGCGTGGTTTCTAGATAACTGTAAGCAATGGCTCGGTAGGATCAGAATTACAGAGAAATATGGAGTACCGCACGGTCCTATTTTGGGGACGATTCATTGTGTATGAGAAAAACAATAAGGAAAAATATGGAAAGTGTTGAGGAAATAAACAAGAAACAACTGAAACAAAACTGTTTTTCTTTCATTTTCCATTACTTATTCCTTTCATTTATTCGCAAGAAAGGAAGAACTGAAGAAGAGGAAAACAAACGTGAGAAGAACTATTATTGTCGATTTCCATTTCCCTGTTGGAAAACTCAAGCGGAAAATTATATTCTCACGATCTTAAATGCGAGTCAAACGACGCATACCGATAACATACGTCAAAAATGAATTGATACCTAAACACATAGCCCCGTCGTAAATTATGTAGTTAAAAGTGATTGATCTGGCATAAGGGTGAGATGTATCGTGGGGTTTAAGATACAGTCTTTGGATGTCAATGCGTTAAGTAATTTGGTATGAGTCTGTTATATATAGCTCTAATAAACGGTAGTGCTTTTCCCTGTGCAGAAATGGTATAAAATAAAAGAACTTTCTTTCATAATAATTAGTCTTTATTTATTGCTCTATCCCAACCTTTACATAGAAGAAGGAAATAATCGCAAAAAAATAAATAAAAATGAGGCACATGTAAAGGGCGAAATGTATAAAAAATATAAGAGAGGACGAGTGAGTGAAAAAGGAAACGGTAATCCGAGGAAGACTACGAACGGCTAACCATTTCATCTTCTTTTACTTTTGCCGATTATGATATTTCACTTGGCCGTCTGAAAATCTACTAATTGTAAACCTAGTGATTCCACATTGATGTACGCTAAGCTGCTATAATCACCGAGCTGTTAATGCCATACACGACGACTTAGATGTTTCAAGGGAATATTCTGGATTTTATAATCTTTTTCACCCACACAAATATACGGATGATAGCAAGCAAACTATTCAGATGCAATAAGAAACAATAGCTTTAGCAAGTAAAATTGAAGATGCCAGTCGTTGATAAGAAACAGAAAAAACTAGTGGAATAACCACGTACACCAAGACCAAGAAAATAGACCAACACGGAGACGTTCTAAAGACAAATTATTTAAATGATCGAAATGAAGGAATGTTAGACATCTAAATCCAAAGGGATTGAATTAGGAAATGTTGCTTTTGGAATTATAATACTGAAACATCATAGACTGTAACTTATTTACTAGAAGTTAAACCTATTACACTCCAAAATCTCAGAAAGATATAATTTCCTCAAAATGTCAGTATTTTCCATGCCTTTCCGAACTTGAAGGGAATTGTGACTCAGGTTTTCATATATATATATATATATATATATATATATATATATATATATATTGTGATCTATCTACTGTTACGGTCAATTGTTACAGTTTCCTGTATTGCTACTTCTGGCATCTTTCGCTCCAACTTTTGTGGTAGATCGGCGAATTCGTAAGTTTCTGATACGGCTTGCCCCTGTTGGATGAGCGCGTGGGGATTTTGCTTCTTGCGTTGAGTGAAGCAGGCGTCTCGTTTATCGGGGATATACACGAAAATTCGATTCTGGGAAGTTAACATAATCGTTGTGTAAATCTGGAAGTTTCGCTTCCCCAATTTTACAGTTCGAACTATCGGCCGTTGTACGATTGCTTTTCCCTCGATTGGGGTGTAAGCTGGTATAATCTAGTAGAGAACTAGTATATACCGTGGGGTGGGAAGTTGCATTGTACAATGTGACCAAATTTTAATTATGCAACCCGCATGATTTTGTTGTTCCGAGGAATATCAAGAGTTAGAGCCACTATCGAATCCGATACGTCATACATCATCTCATAATATGCGATTGGTTGGTATAAGTTGTGTTATGCCGGTTCTGTTTATCCACGTGAGCTTGTGTTTGGAACTTAGTTTTTGTTTTATTGTGTTCTATTTTTTTATTAATGTATACATCTATTGTGCTATTCAAAAACAATTTTGAAGGTGATAATAAGTGAATGTACTAAATACTATAAGCATAAGTCTAACATTTGGTATTTGCAGGTGCAGCTACTCGTTTTAACGTAATTATTGTGTTTACAAAATTTAAGTATTAGATTTAATTAACTACAAGTACACTGTTATTTCTTTTCTTTAGTTTTAAACATTCATTACGGATTGTGTTTGTAGAGAATGTTAGTGTTAATCGCACAATACTTTAATTTACATTTGTCAGGTTGAATCTCTAACATAAAAGTATGAAACTATTTAACGTTTTTTTTCTTGTCTTCTATGTATCATTTCCAAGTCAAATTGCCGTGGATTTGTTGAATAATTTTGTGAAATTGATTTACATTTGGTAGAATTATAATTGTTGTAATTTGATTAATAAATGTATTTCAGTAGTATATATTTGTAAGTAATTTCATAAACTTATATAAAACCATGAAACTGAATATTATACCAAAACATAATTAATCGGGCGTAAAAATTTTAGATAATCAAAGATACATTATTTGGGCGATTCGTTCAGATTTATATCTGACTGAATCGCCAAAATAACTTATCTTTGATTATGTGAGTATATTTCAAAAATTACAGTAGCTTTTTAAATTGTCCGCACATTTAAGATGGCGGCTTTAATTCAAGGGAAATTCGCGGAGATGACGCGCAAAACCTATATACCAACGTTTTAACATTGAGTTTCCATTCTCCTCTCTTTATTATCTCTGGTATATACGACTATAGGGCTAGTAGAGAGTTAAGATTTTTTTTTGAGAACATCTGAGAACTATTGTAGGAGCTAGAAGCTGGTTTCCCGACATGGCTTCATCAAGCGCGAGAAAATCCGCCAGCTTGGATAGTTTCCGTCCCGATACCGATTACCACGCCGTACGGAACTCAACAACCGAAAATACGTTACCTTAAGTCCTGCTTTTATTTATATTTTTGACTCGTTCAGTTCTGGGAAAAATTCCCTAGAAACTTTTACTTAATTTAGAGTTAAGAAATCGGGGATTTGTGTTCGAATAACCAGGGGTTTTCTTACTTTTGGAAACAATCAAATCTCTTAGTATTTTAAGGGGAGGGATCAGATTGGTTTTCGGGTAAAACGGGTTTTCCTTACGTTTGTTACTTAATATTATATTTGTGGAACGACACATTTAATTCTTTTGGTAGTTTAAGGGGAGAGAGGGCCCCCGTAGTTTATCACTTGCATATATTCTTGTTTTTATTACGTTCGGCTAAAGCTGTAAGGTGGCTGTGAGACCACTGAAGTTCCAGCAGCTATCAAGAGCTAGCTTAATTGAATTTAATTTAATCGTTTCAACTCAAGTGCAAATAACGTGCTGTTAAATGTCATTCTATCACATCGATTCATTTTTTTATTTCTTTCATGATATTTTTTAAATAGAGTGTTCAAGTAATATTAATGGTCGCTTCACGACAGGATAAAGATACAGACGTAGATCACCTACTAAAGAAGCTGGAGGGTCTCTCGGACTCCAGACACTCAGGTGTGATCCAGTTCTATAATTGGAGAGTGGCGCCTTGTTACTAATTTCTCAAACTTTAGCCTACGCTGTTTTTATTGGGCTAACACGGCCTGGATCTGGATTCCGTAACGACAAACCGTCGTATCGGTCACGTTTCTGACTTTTCCGTTTATCATTTCCATTTCACCAAAAGCTTTAGAAATCAGTAACACTGCTTATCATAAATATATCCTTTCTCTTTTATTACTCCTGTTGTTTCTTTCTAGTTGATATGTTTGCTTTTCGTGTTTGTTGTCATTTCCTTCGCTTAGTGTTTCTTTTTTGTGATTTTTCCTTTTTCGTTCTAGTTCTTTCTCGATTTCTTGGTCTTCTTCCTTCTCAATCACTGCTCGATGATGAGTTACTTTATTTTTAAGGAAATATCTTCATTCTTGATTCACCATATTTCATTTTTGTATTTCTTGTTCCTTTTGTGTAACTCCAAATCTTGTACCCTTTCCCTTTTCTGTTTTATTATTTCTTTTGTTTGTCTTCTAGTTGATGTGTTCGCTTTCTTTGTTTCTGTTTGTTTTTTCATATTCGTTTATCTTCACTGTCCCTTTTTACTATCAGTTACTACTTTTCACGCTATATCCTTTCCTTTTCATTCTTCCTTCTCGTCTCCTTTTCTTCTATATTCTCCCTTCTTTCTTCGCTGTCTTCTTTAGATCCTTTCATCTCCGCTGTCCTTTATCCCTCCTCAATCAGTGCTTTCCCTCCTTATATTTTTACGTGTTTCTTACTGAAACTATATACATACCTATCTACATATGTACAACCTGCTTGCGTGATCGTTATCTGACTCGGATATTTCGCTATTCCGGTGTATCACATAACCTGGCGCGCGAAACGGAATCGCGAGCACGATCGCCACGCACGCGGATAGGGCACGCTGTCGGAATCGATATCGTAAATAAGGGTCGCTCTCGGTTTGCGGAGCGGCGACGGCGGCGGCCGCCGGCTCGATTTCCAATTAAAATCGAGCAATTATTGTAACAATACAACTTTAAGGTGTGTATTTTACATAAACAAATCTACCTTGAATAGAATCGTAGACAAGTGGCGCCTACTAGATCTTAATCTCGGGGATATATCGAATGATTGAATTACAAGCGACATGCGCTGGCGATGCAAATGCTACGCTGGGACGGGAACGCGTAGGCCACGCTCCGCGGTATATGTATCTATCTATCTATCTGGCTGGTACGGATGTATGAATGTATGTACATACGTATAGTATTTACGTTTGTATGTAACTTAAGTACGTGTATCCGAGGCCTGCTAAGTTACGATTGACGACGACGACGACGGCGGCGGAGAAAATTCTCGGAATATGTAATGTGTTACGCGTCGTTTAATATGTCGAAAGATTTCTTCTAATTGAATTGCTAAATATGCAAATCGATTTGATGGCTTTCGCGACTAGGATCGAGAACGAAATATTGTTTCCGGGAGGAAATGTGGTTAGAAGGTTAAGGTTAAAGATGATGACATTAGCTCACATTGGCAAATTCCTCACCACGCAAATTGTTTAATGAAATCTGGTGACACGTTATTACGCTGACGACACGTACCTGTTTTTTCCGACAATTTTACAATTGACTAAATCCTCATGTGAAAGGTAAACTACCGTTTCCTATAACAAAACAATCAGCGAAGATTGACGCAAGGCACCGTCATCTTTGTTTAAGATGGATTTGTTCAGGCATTGTAATTGGATATTGTCATTTCAAAGATAAATGTGAGATGAAAGAAAGGGGCAAAAGAAGAAAAAAGAAGGAAATGCTCAGCCGAATAATAAGAGGAATATGAAAAGTAGGAGTAACAACGTAAATGAGAAAATCGCCGGAGCACGAGGGAAAGAAGAGGAGAATTAGATCGAAACTTTTCTTGTCTCTCTATCTATATCTTCACAGCATCAATTTGGAGCATACGAAGAAGAAACGGGCATTGTTTGGGCTCGCTGCTTGGAATCTCCTTGTACTTCGCAACGTATGAAAAATGCCTTATAATTTATAAATGTATTGCAGTGCGGAGAGATTAAAACATGCGTAAATGAGTTATGGAGTAACAGGCATAAACCTAAAATGGGAGAATGGAAAAGAAGAAGAAATTTTTAATGCAAAAAAAAAAGAAAGGTAGAGTTTTGGGGGACAAGGTAGGGCTATAGAAGGATGAGGAAGGGAAGCTAGTAACGGAAGGAATCTGGAAAGGAGAAGGAGCAATGAAAAAAAAAGAATCTCAAAGAAAATTGCGGGAGCACGATGTAAGGAAGAAAAAAACACATAGAAACTTTTCTTGTTTTCCTATATATATATCTTCATAGCATCAAATTTGGAACATACGAAGAAGAAAGAGGCATAAGCGTAAAATGGGAAAATGGTAAAGAAGAAGAAATTTGTAAAGCAAAAAGAAAGGAAAATTCTAGGGGAAAGGTACGGAGATGTAAGGACGATGACGGGAAGCTAGTAACGGGAGGAATATGCAAAGGAGGAGGAACAAGAAAAATGAGGAATCTTAAGAAATTTGAAATGCAAATAAAAGAAAGGAAAAGTTTAGGGGAAAAGGTAGGGCGATACAAGGACGAGGGCGGGAAGCTAGTAACGGGAACAATATGGAAAGAAGGAGGAACAAGAAAAATGAGAAATCTTGAAGAAAGTCGCGAGAATACGGGGAAGGAAGAGGAAAACTAGCTTTTCTTGTTATCATCATAGCATCAAATATGGAACATACGAAGATGAAACGGGTATAACCCCAAAATGGGAGAATGGAAGAGAGGAAGAAATTTGGCAAGATAAAAGAAAGGTAACATCTGGAGAAAAGGTACCGGAATAGAATCGTCCTTCCATTCCTGTATTTTTCCACTCAGACTTCTCAGATCTCTCGTTATTCGGTTGGGCATTCCCTTCTCTTCCTCTTTTTTCATCTTCATATTCGGCTTTGAAATGACAATCTTCAATAATAATGTCTGAGCGGATCCATCTTAAACAGAGATGACAATCCTTTCGATCAGTCGTCGCCGATTGATTTCTTATAGGGACCAATAGTTTTCCTTTCACACGAAAATGATGAAAGAAAGGAACCTTACGACTTTGACATTCCTTTTGTTTGGGTGGTGAAGCTCGTTGATATTTTGGTCTTCCGGAACGTTGTATATGAACATCCCGAAAAGTTCCATTCGTTTCAAACTCTATCTTTATTCGATTGTAACTCGCGCAGGTAAATCTGTGTGACACTCCCTGCGATATTGTCTTTGAACTTCAGCTCCATTTTCATACTTTCAATGGAATTTTGAAATAAAATTTACTCCTTTCACAAGTTAAGCTTAGTCTACTCATTATTTCCGATCAATTAGACCCTGAAAAGAAAGCAAAATCAGAAAGTTATGTCCGGTTAAATAGTATTTACGGGAAAACCAGTCCTAATTATTAACTGCGCTCATGATGTGGAAACGACAAGAAGACAACAGGTAATATACTATTATACCTGGCAATGTGTGGATCCCCGTCCCCCATTCCGGCTTTTTGAAATAGCATCAAATTAGGAAAATTTGAAGAAGAATCTGGCTCAAGCCTAAAGTGGAGGAAAAAAGAAGGAAATGAAGAAATTCGAAAAGAAGAAAGAAAGGAAAAGTCTGGTAAAAAGGGTATGGGAGATGGAAGGATGACAAGGGAGAGCTAGTAAGGGAAGGAATATGAAACGTAGAAAGAACAATGAAAATGGGGCAGGAAGGAAAAGATGAAATCGATCGAAACTTTATCATACTTTTATTGCTTTAAATTTGGAAAATGGTCCGATGCTGAAAGGCATAAGGATTGACGAGAAAAAGAAGAAGAAATTTGGAAAATGTGAAAAAAAACGGGCTTAAGCCTAAAATAGAAGAATAAAGTAGAAGTAGAAAAATTAGAAAGAAGAAAAAGGAAAAGACCGAGGGAGTAAGTACGACGAGGAGAAGCATAAACCATCCTCTCGAGAAAGTGATTAATTTCTCCGACGACCGTAAATGGGGAAACTAACTACGAAACAAGACCGAGACGATGATATAAAACCTCTTTGTCACATTTGTTACGTACAGCGCGTCTTCGACACGCAACTACAGATTTATTGACCGTCCGAGTCGGATCCGAGCGTCCCGCCGAAATCGTTTCTGCGATTATGTCAACTCGAACCAGCCGCGGCATTTCTCCAACCTGTCAGCAGCGTATGGGCTGATAAATGACGTACGTTCCTAAACGGGCGCGTTCAGATTTACCAAAATTCGCCTTTTGACTTGCGAGAAATTAAATTACGATTACTACTACGGACGAGGGTTCCAAAAAAGGTGATTTCATAAAGCAAAATCGTCTTACATACAAATTTACAATTTTGACATGCAACAAAGTTTTTTACATAACTTTTTGAAAGTAATTGGGCGCCATGACTCGAATTACATAGGTAAAGAGAATTTCACTTTTTGTGTGTTTCTTTGATCAAATAGGGTCACTCTTATACAGGGTACGGCAGAATGAAGTCCCATATTTTGAAAGGTCAATGATCAAGCCGCGGCGTTGCTAGAGCAGGCGGGCAGGTTCCATTCATCCGGACGGATAGTAAAGTTTAAAAGTAGACACTGCGCCCTAGTAAGGGGAACATCGCGACTACCCAATAGAAGCCTCTTTTTACAGCGAATCCGCGACCGCCACGCGGGGAGCTTATCTCCTAAATTCTTAATTTATGTAAGTTTCAATAGATCATAAATCGACCATAGAACGTCTCTAGCTTTCAAATAAAACAGAGCACTTTATTTTCAGGCGAAAACAAGGAAAATGAAAGGCTGTTTGGTTAAGATTTGGTTAGCCCCCAAAAGATCCGACAAGACGAATTAATCATACATTTCTTTCCCCATAAAATATACATGTTAACACAATGAAGAGGTTTATCATCATAGATGTATCCAGCAGCAGGACTAATTTCAATAGTCAAATATTTACTCCCAGTTAAAGTAATGGGGTATGTAGAAGCACCAAGAAGAAATTCTTCATACTTCAACTCGGTTGCCACTGTTTCGCCAGCTCCTGTGTTTGTTGATTAGCAATTTCGTTTAATCACTCTTTAACTACAAATTCCCCTTCACCAGCCATACCATTCAAATTAATTTACTTGCTTAACGGATTTAAGGCTGCTGCAGATAGTGGGAGCTGTCGGTAACGGCAACAACCTCTGTTGACGTCACGGTTGCGGCGGCGTAATACCGACCTTCATCTCACGCACACCACTCTACGTACAGGACCCTGCCCTCTAACCACCGCACTTCCAAAAAAGTTTTAAACCACACCCCAGTTTTATTTTAATTTTTTGAGCATTCCCCTTTTTCAAACTTCTTGGGTCACACCCCGTATTTTTCGAGCAGCCCTTCTTTTTGATCGATCCCCATATGCCAGACAACCACTCCGGGGCAATTTTTTGAGCAGTCCCCGCATACGACTGTTTTCTTACTTTTTGAGCGATTCCCGTATATCAACATTTCAGCGTTAGTTCCAAACCTGACCACCGCACTGACCGAGCTAGTTCGAGCGGTGGTTTTGAATCCGCCTATCTCTCTCTACTCCCCTGTAACTGGGGACGTAATCTATGCAATCCACAATGTTGGATGATGCCATAAATAGTGCAAAGGAAAATGTAGACGTGTGGACCTAGGGAGTTGGAGAATGGAACCAGTGAAGCTCCAGGAGCTAATATTTGCTGATGACATGGCACTTACAGTCGATACAGAAGAAACATTACAAAAAGAAATCAATCTACAATGAAAATTTAAAGAAAGTAAATATAGAAACAAATTTAGAGAAAACATCCACGATGATAATAGCAGATAGAGAAAAACTTTATCACTAGTCCTCTTCAGCTAGTGGTATCCCATGTCACGAGAAAGTGTTTAATTTGGTTTAGAGTGCGTTTCTTTCAATTTTCTTAGAGAAAGTGGAAATATAGATTAGACACCACCATTGATAATACAATTTGGATGACAGTGAATATTGGAAAAAATGGTTAATTATTATATATTGTAGTAATTACTAATTAGTAATTATTAAAATGTTATTACCAATGGAGCTTTTTAGTCTATATTTGAATTCTCTCTAAGAAAATTGTAGAAAATGCACTCTAACCCAAATTAAACAGCCTTTCTCTGCCACGGGATACTAACTACTAAAAGAAGGTTAGTTATAAAACTTCTTTTGCTGAAATTTGACATCAGCAATCGTCTCAATCGGGGAGTTACTTGTAAAAAATGCATAAAAGGTGTAAAAACTTGCATACATACGTACATACATATGTATGTACTTCCGCTTTGAAGAGGGGACGAGGGGAGATCTCCGCATTTCTAAGCATAAATCTAGGGGGTATTGTCGCGGTTCGCTGAGACGGAAGTGACTCGATGTCACCTGGACAAGAGCTCGTAACGACGTCGACCTTTCGATTCATAAAGTCATCGTACGGTAGTAAATTGCATATTAGAGGCCGCTTGTGTATTCGTAATAAGAGCTCGACGGTGCTATCGATGAATGGAGAAGTTCTCTTTTCTTCTTCCGCCCAGTTTAGAACAAGAAGGCGCTGTTTAGGAGCGTTTCCCACGCTTTTCTGATTCCAGGTCGCACCTGAGAACGGGATAGGTGAGAAGCGAATGTCGGGGAATAAGACGAGATGCTAATTTTTCTCTTATGTTTTTTCCCCTTTTTTGGGAAGAATCTGTTCGGATATTTGCTCAATCTATTTCGAAAAAGTTCCTCCTAGGAAATTGAGTTTTGCCGATCGCCTGTTCGAGTACTGTAGGGACCGATGCTGTCGATTTTTAGAAACGTAAGTTATTTCTAAGCACCTACATTGGAGGAATACGGTCCATTTTAATTATTATTATTAATATTTTTTATTGCGTTTGATGGGGTGTAGATCGTTTTGCCAGATTTCAAATAAGCGCGTGGCTCAATTCTGTATCGCTCTCTTTGGGGTCATGGACAAAAGACACTAAAAGGTAGAAGAGGAAGAAGAGGAAGAAAAAACAAACAATAGAAGAAGAAGACCGGGAAGAGGAAGACCAAGAGGAAACACAAAAAGGAAAAACTGCTAGATTTTAGATAGCTTGCGTATCATTCTTCATTAATTTCGATAATTTCAAAGAAAGACTAAGAAGAGGAATAGGTAAAAGGGGAAAATGAGGAAAACAGAGAAGAGAAAGAGGAAGTAGCAAAACGTGATAAAAAGGAAGAGAAAAGATGGAGAAAAGTAATTGCTTGTTTTCAAATTGTTTGGTCTGTGTATCAGTTTTCACAGGCAGTGATTTCAGTAATTTCAAAGACAGACTAAGAAGAGAAATGAAAAGAAGAAGAAGAAGAAGAAAAAGTAGTAGAAGTACAAGAAAAGGAGGAACAAAAAAGATGACAGAAGAAACAAATTAGTTTTCAAATTACTTCGTCGGTATATCATTCTTCATATGGACTAATTTCGACAATTGCAAAGGAAGACTAAAAAAGGGGAAAAGGAAAAGGAAGTAGGAGGATAGGAAAGGAGGTAGAAAGAATATGCTGTAAGGGAATTGCTAGTTTTTAAATTGTTTCGTCTGTATATCATTCTTCAGATGCAGTGATTTCGGCAATTTCAATGGAATACTAAGAATAGGAGTGTGAAGAAGAAGAAGAAGAAACGTAAAACAACAGGAAAAAGAAGGAGAAAAAGGATGAAGAAACGGAATTGCTGGGTTTAAAGTTCTTACGTCTGTATACCATCCATCACGTGGATCGATTGCGACAATTTCAAAGAAAACCTAAGAAAAGGCATAGGAAGAAGTAGAAGAAAAAGAGAAAGAAGCAAGAGGAGTAGAGGAATATGAGAAAGAAGTAAATGAATAAGAAAAGGAGGTAAAAGTACATCAAAAGAGGAAGAGAAAAGATGAAAAAAAGAAAATTGTCAGTTCTTAAATTATTTAGTCCATGTGCCATTCTTCGCATGAACTGATTTCGACAACCTCAAAGGAAGACTAAGAAAAGGAATTGGAAGAAGAAGACGAAGAAGAGAGAGAAAAACAATAAGAAGTAGGACAACAAGGAAAAGAAGAAACTAAGGAGTTTCTAACTTTTAAATTGGCGTCGTCAGTGTACCATTCTTTATATGCACAGATTTCGACAATTTAAAAAGGAAAATTAAGAAGAGGGATAGAAGGAACAAGAAACATGACAAAGAAAAGAATTGCAGAAGAACAGAGGATGAAGAAAGAATTGCTGGATTTTAAGTTGTTTCGTTTGTATACCATTCATCATATGGACCGATTTCGACAATTTCAAAGGAAAACTAAGAAGAGGAATGGGAAGAAGAAAAAGAAAAGTAGGAAAAGAAAGTAGAAGAACAGGAAAACGGAAGTAGAAGTACAGGAAAAGAGGACGAGAAAAGATGAAAAAAAAAGTTACCAGTTCTTAAATTGTTTCGTCTGTGTACCATCCTTCACATGAACGAAAATTTCAAAGAGGGAATGCGTTTTTGGGGAATGTAGCCAGTAGGGTGGGCTAGTTTTGGTGAGTGCCCAAATTTTGTGTTGCTATTACAGTAGAGAGGTGTTGCCTGCGATTTTTAAATTTAGGAAAATCTCTTCTGTTTACAGGAAGCAGCTTGCGGCTCAATCTTCTATCGTTGGATATGAAGGAGTCCGTTGGTGTTATGAATCCAATTTAAACTATCGCATTCGAGAGATACGTTAATACAAACAGAAAACATCATTACCAACCGACAAGAACTGTTTCGAAACAAAGCGAATACATTCGCCATCGTAAGATTTCAAACGAGCCTTTAGATATATTCTAGGTCGCTGTCCTTAAGGTTAAGAACCAATTTGTAACAATTTGGCAAGGCACTAAGAAGAGGAAGGGAGAAGAAATAAAGAACAACAAGAAGAAGAATTTGCTTTCGATGAAGTTGGGGCATAAGAAGATTTCGAGCGAAAAGAAAGAGGCTTTATTGTTGCGAATTTTGTAATCAAAATCAAGAGCCATCAAACTTCAAACATGTATTTCTAATATTAACCATTCATCTGACTTTTTTATGTACCTGGATTTACATTTCTAAATCGGTTCGTACCTTTGCTACTCCTCTTTATATATTTATTAGTGACATCTATGAATGAAATATATAATAAAAATAATTGCGTAAAAGTGATTGCAAGGACGTAATTTACTGACACTAAATCACATCGGTAAACACCCCACCACACAATTGTTTCATAATAAATTCGGTGACACGTGTTTCGCTAGCACGAGGCGAGCATTGTCAAAACCGTATAAGCCGCAGTGAGCAAAAAAGTAAGGAAATAAATTTTTTGCTCACGTCGATTTATACGGTTGTAATAATGCTTGTCTTGAGCTAGCGAAACACGTGTCACCGAATTTATTATGAAAAATGGTGTGTTATGATGATTAAGATTTAGTGTCAAGAAATAATCGCCTAAGGTAATTATCTTGGGCAACTGTTTTTTGGGTTAGCTGATGATCAATTCTGAACACATTTTGGGATAGTTTTATGCGAAAATTCCGCTTTTAACGAGTGTCGTTCCAGTTTAATTACGAGTTGTTAGAAGGTGTATAGATCATCTTCTAAAGTTTAAGAAGTCAAATTTTGGAAAACACAACAATATCACGTAGTAGATACAAATTAAAAGACTTGGTCGATACCGAACGGTTAAAACCAACTATCCGACGAACGCAAACTTTCCCACAATATCGACAAACCCGACAGGTAGTTTTGGAGTATTGTGTTACCATCGGGGACCGCACATGCACTCATTCTCTCATCGAAATTACTTCCCCTGGAAGAGAGGACCTGTTCGTCGTCGATTCTCCGTTTCCTTTCTCGAAAGAGGTGCCGCTTCGCCGGCGAATCGACCCTAACGTCGTCCGAACATAAGGGCTAAACTGCGTACGTACATATATCGGACGAATTCGAGAGGTTGCTTCTTGTTTCTCGTTACAATATTCTACTGGAATACACATGCATGCGTATGTGTGCGCGCACGTACAAAACGTATTTTTACCCCGATTCGATCGCTACCTGTTTTTACAAAAGGACTCTCTGGCAATGGTCACCGTGTCGAAGCCGAAGTGTATGTGGGAACCGGGGACTCGACGAGATTACATACAACGCAGGTATTTCGGGGAGACGAACGCGAGCATTTTCGATTGTTTAACGTGTTTTGGGGAAATTAAAGACGATTACGATGACGCGTCATGACAGTGTGTACGAGGTTTGTTTCGAAACAATTGTCGGTTGGTGATGATGTTTCATGCTTGTGTTTTGACAAGTTACACAGTTTCAATTATTATTAGTACAGACGCTATATGATAACGGTCAACTCCTCACCAAACAATTGTTTAATAATACAATTCGGTTACACGTGTTT
The DNA here is from genome assembly GCA_038088585.1 of Chrysina gloriosa. Lineage (NCBI taxonomy): Eukaryota > Metazoa > Arthropoda > Insecta > Coleoptera > Scarabaeidae > Chrysina > Chrysina gloriosa. Next base: position 57,921,379 of record CM076089.1, read on the forward strand.
CGCTAGTTTCAGGCAAGTATTATCTCAACCGTATAAACCAATGTGACCAAATAATTTGTTACGGCCAATTGCTACAGCGCTAGACGAGGAAATACACGGAAATTCGACTCTAGAAAGCTTAATGTTATCGTTGTGCGAATCTGGAAATTTCGCTTTCCCAATTTTACTGTTCGAACTATCGGCCGTTTTACGTTTGATTGTCCCTCAATTGGAGCTGAGTCTTTCTTTTTGTTAGTATCGATACCATCATTTTCCCTTTGACGTTATTTTAGGGTGTTAAGATAGGGAGCTAGTAAAGTGCGAATTGAGGTAAGATTATTTAAGAATTAACGTAGAAGTTGGAAGGACTTCAGTTTGCTGTGTTTTGCTGGTTTCCCAATAGTTTTACACCGAGTACGAGAAAACCCGCCATCTTTCACAGCTTTCATCCCGATACCGACTACCACGCCGTAAAAGTTAACTCGCTGAATTTTGTAGAAATTTTCCTAGAATCTTTTAGTTAATTTAGGAAATCGGGGATTTGTGTTCGTGTAAAAGGGTTTTTCTTCCTTTTGAAACATTCAATTTTTTTAGTATTTTAAGAGGGAGGGGGATAGATTGGTTTCTGGACAAAAAGGGTTTTCCTTACTTTTCCTGTGATGAAACAATTGTGTGGTGAGGAGTTTACGGATGTGATATAGTGCCAGTAATACTACACCACAGTCATTGCAATCACCTTTATTGTTGGTACAGTTTACTGCAAATTTTTACGTTTTAACTCCACCCATATATAAGAGAAATCGGAACAGTTATTACGTCCACCTAATGTTGTTTATCAAATGCGCGTTTCAATTATTGTTGAACAAATAAAACGTATATGCTATCGTAGAAAGAATTTCGTGTAGGGACACATTTTTTAAATTCTTTTGCATACGTAAAATCATTTTTGACTCGAATGAATGAAATCTGGGCGAAACTACCACGCTATTTGATAGTAGGCCATTCACGTATATTAGGAATAAGATTTGCTCCAGGACCAATCCCTGTGGGACTCCGTTGTTTATCCGACTTGAGCTTGATCGTTTTCTATTCCATTCAACAATCTACTGCCTGTTTCAATATGATTTGAGAAAGCTGAAAGGTTGGCCACAAACTCCGTAATCCAGTAGGATACCAAACGAAACAGTGTCATATCCACTGCATCCACTAATTCGACCGATGCTATGACTGTCGATTTGCTTTTGCGGTATCCAAACTGTCACGATTTTGTTAATAAGGCACTCCTTGCGAAATACTCCATTAATCTTGTCTTAATGGCTGTCTAAAATAATTTTTGATACCACTGATAATATCGATACCGGCCTCTAATTATTAGAATAATTCGCTCAGTGGCTGCGTGGTAAAGTATGGGCTTCGCACTGAAAAGGTCTGCCGTTCGAAATCCCGTTGCGGTGGAGCGTAGCAGTTTAAAATCCTAAAATGAGTCAGTTATCTCGAATATGCTGCGAAGGAAAGAAAAGGAAATGCCACTGGACGAGCCAAGAGCGATACGGTATACTTATGTCTACGCCTCGGTGGCTCCGAACAAGCCCTGGGCAACAAGACCTGTTGTGCTGTTAAAAAAATATTAGAATCGTTCTTCTTCTTTGCTTTGGAGATTAGCACCACTTTTGCTAACTTTAGTTCTTCTGGAAACTCACCCTACTGGAGACATTGTTGATTGTGTAAGTAATTTGAGGTGCCACTCTAAGAATTGTTATGTTTAATAACTTATATAATAGTTATAATCGGTAATACACGTAGAACGTTTCCTCATGTAATGGTATGTCTACATAAAATTTCTGGGGAGAAAGGAAAAAGGGAAGATCGAGTGCAGCAGCGTATAATAAATTTTGAGAGGAAGACAAGATCCTCTCGTGAATTAATTGTGCGGGTGCACCCAGTATCTTCTCTTTCGCTCCTATGTTAAAGGACCTTCTGCCTCGAGGGCAGGCACAGCTGTCAATTGCATGATTTGAACTGTAACTCAAAACTGCACAAAAATGGGCAAACAGCGCGTCATCACCATGCGCTCCGTATGTCAATAGCTCTCATCAATATTGTGCTGAAGTGCCCGAATTGTTTCTAGATCGTCAGCATAACATCGATTTTTAACGGCACCACACCAAAGCAACTTCCAAAGGCTTCAGACCGCAGTTGCGCAGAGACCAAGTAACATCGCCAAGATAGCTGAATTTGTGTGTGGAGGGCATCGATGGTTGGACGGCCTATGTGGCACCTAGCGCCAGAACCAGAGCTCACCCAAGTCCAATTCTTCAATCTTCGACCAAAGAGGATCGGTTACTATGACTTTGTAGCGCTCTCCGTGGACCGTAAGATTGTTGCCATCTTCATCTTCACCGAAAAACTGGCGGCTACTACAAAAATCACATCAAATGGTCAGGAGGATGTAATGCTTTTCCTATGACTATGTGTGGGTTTTTCAAGCCTCAAATACGTCAATTTTGTTTTCTTATATAGCTGCGGAGAAGAAAATGCGCCTCGTCCGAACAGATGTCTCTTAAGCAAAATCAACGTTAATTTAGGGTTGGTCTAGACCCAAAACGGAGAAGCGCTAACGAAGTCGGCGGTGATTTCGTGAATTGCTGAATCAGTTCGACCTCGCAAGGGAGTAATGCGAGGTCTTTACCCAGATTTCTTCTCAGACTAGTGCGGCTAATGTTCACTTTGGGGAGAACATCTGGGACGAGTTGAGGTTTTCGGATTTAGGCGCACACTTTCAACAACAACAGCAATATTCTCGGCTGAACGTACAGGACTAACAGTAGGACTAGATTAGATTAGATTACTTGAGGTGGCACTGATGCCTATTCCACTGCGACCTTTCCAGATCTATTGTGGTCCTCGTGCTTCCTTAGAGTACGTTCTCCAGCTTTATTCCTTTATTTAGACTTAACAGCTTTGAGAGTAGTTCTTCCGCATGCACAGGTATTTTTAAAGCGGACTTGAAGCCCTTGCTCCGTAATGCTGTTATATGCCTCCACAATATACTCCTGGCCTGCCTTAAGCTTTGCCGGCTCCATCTGGGTGGCTGGATAGTCGTTGCATACTACCGCGATCCTCTCCAAAGCAGCCTCCTTGAAGGTTAAACCTTCTAGCCCCTTACCTTTTGGAAGACCTGCCGGAGTACTGCCCTCCGACCTCGCCCTTTTGGACTTCCGTCCTTTCTTTACGTTTAGTAGCCTCCGTCGTCTGTTGAGACCTAACTTCCTTGTCTAGACTAAACCTGGCCCCTTTGTGCATGCCTAGTGAAGTTGGCCTTGATTATGGCTCTTTTAGCCTGTATGTAACATTGGCCCTGTTTCACAAGCTTTTGCACTTTAGCCTTGGAAATTCTAAATGGCATGGCTGTACTAAGAGTAGCTAGGGAAGTATCTGTCCGCCCGATTAGAACCCCCTAAATTCCCGAACTCACTTGTTAAACTTGTTAATAGTGAGCCCCCGAGGCAACAGTAGGATAATAGTCCAGTCATTCTGTCGAAAAAAAAAGGCGAAGAAAAGAAAGTGAACCGGGAACGCCAAATTTTTATATGTTGTGGGAGATACTTAGAAAAGCTTAACTGGAGATTTGTGACCAAGATTTCCTATATGCATTTTCCGCCATCTTGGAAAAAGGTGTAAATTTTTGTTTTTGCTATAAATCGGTTTCCCGTCGAGATACAGAATTGTTGTTTTGTTGTTTTTTGTTCCTCTTTCGACGATGTCCGATGATTATCGTCGTTTCGCTTGGTGAGGCGCCCCTTTTTACGTCTTTTACGTGTATTCCTACTCTCTGAAAAAGTATTTGCAGTAGCGATGTTATACACATTTTTCTGATTCCTACAACGCTAATGATGAGGAATAGGTCTATGATAACAAAATTTACGAGTTTGATACTATACTCTGCTTGAAATTATTCATATTGGTCTAATAGTAATAATTTGTTTTTTTGAAAGAGGTCTTTGCGGCAGCTCGTGATTCGATGGAATACATCGACTTCTATACAAAATAGGAAACATTCTATGGGTAAAATCAAGAGATCGTTTCGTGCCATGGACTATTTTGATTTATCTACCCCCTTTCTCTAAGAATCTATCGAGGAATCTATCAAACAAATATACGCGCCCTTAACGTTCGTAGTAACACACGTACATACTGATGCATATGTAAATATCCTCCGGTTCGACATTTGTATGTACTAGGTACGTATAATATACCACTCCAGTTCTCGCCAGACAAAATGAAGGCATTATAATATTAAAATTATCTCCAATTCAATGTCTCTATTACGAGCACTTAATCGACATAAACACCACCGTACTCGCGCGAGCATTAAATCAACGTGCCAAGCTCGATTTAAATAAATTTAAATTAATACGGATTTATATTATCACGACGACGTCAGTCGCCTGACCCCTCGTGAATAAATTTCATTAAAATGACGTCCCGTAATGCGAAATTAAATACGATTTTTTTCTTTTACTATTTTGCTTTCATTGTCCATTATCATTACGGTTTGATAAAAAGTGGATGACGTGTTGTAATTAAGTAGTGTAAATCAGTCTTTGTCTCCACTGACGTGCAAGGCGCGACATTAAGATTCGGAGAAATAAGGGCGTCAGTAATGATAACATGTCATCCATTCCTTTATCAAACCTTAATTATCATCAGTAGTTGCTGGAAATCTGTAGTAAACGTCGGAAAGCTCTGTCGTATTTTTGCAAGATCAGCTGTATACAAAAATTTCTGAACTTGTTTCGTGTGTCTCAACTTCATTTCAATTGCTCCCCTTCTTCGAAGCTCAATAAATACATGACGCGACATCGATCGATTTCCATAATTCCATTCTTGGGGAACGGGAAATAATTCATCTAACCTTCGTCTCGAATTCGAACACATGTTTTACAATTGTAATCCTTCGGTCGCGGTGTCGTATTACATTAATACATACATACGAGGATCTGTGGGTTTTCCCATACGAAAAGGTAGCAGAGGATCGATTTATTCTCCTGTGCGTCGACTGTCTCAAATTTGAATGAAATATTAGCCTCCCGCGTGATTTTATAATTGATGTATCTGGTAGCCTTGTTCGGTGGACATCGTGACGATAAATGGGCGTTTAACAAATGAAGAGAAGAATAAAAGAAAAAAGATAATGAGGAGAGAATAAAAAAGAGGATTAGGTGACTTCTTGTTGTTAATAGAAGGAATTGTGGGATTGGAAACCGGGGAGGGGAGGGGAAACGCATATAGCGGATTGGGATAATTTTTTGTAACAAAACGAGCTCAAAATTTTATGACCGTGCCTTACAAATTTGGTTGGAAAATCTGAGAAAGTTCCTTTAAGATAGCAGGTGCGGAAAGTTGAAAATTTTGCCTGAAATTTGTTTAAGGGATGCGGCGGAACTTTCCGGCAAGTTTTAACAGATTCCTGTGACTTTGTTTCCTAGTCCGTACTTCGTAATTCGTCTTGAAAATAATCTTTACCAGTTCCAAATGGAATTAAACATAATTGTATCAACCAATGAAGAAAATTTGTTCTTCAATACGACAGCATTTTTCGACGGATCTCATCTGTGTACCATTCCAGTTCTTGCCAGACAAAATGAAGGCATCGAAGTCTCTCTCGAACAGGAACATTCGTCATATTGAAGATGTTGTATGCTTCAATCCAAAACTTTCGAAATCCTTATGAAATGGTTTTACCAATTTCCAATGGAATGAAAGATGGTTGTATCAATCAATGAAGAAAGCTATTGGATGGAAATTTATCCCTCAAGAAATTGAGTCGCAATTTTGTATACAACTGACCCAAAAAACTACGACCAACAACTTTGTCATTTATCTTCTCGCCGGTGTATCCATGACGTGTGCAAAATTTTTTGAAAATGGTCTTTACCAATTTCTAATAGGATGGAAGACGATTGTATCAATCAGTCTGTCATCAGAACATCTTACAGAAGCTGTTTCAGAACCGCCGATACTTTTTGCACACTTTCTTCAAAACAGATTCGGTACGAAACTTTTCTAGAACTCCTAATACAAATATAAAAGAGAAAGTTCTATTCTGCCCTAATTTGTTAAAAGGGTTCCTTGAAAAACGTTTTAGAACCGCTGGTACCAAGATTTAACTAATTTTGCTTTAAGATCGTTATAGCTTTCCAAGAGGGAGTACTTGATAAACGTTCTAAAACCGCTGAATATCAGGATTTAGTTAATGTTGTCCTCAACACCGTCTTACATCTTCTGTTACTAGAAGTTTACCAATTCTGCATTGATCCTATTATATTTTTTTGCAAAAATGGGGTCCATGGAAAATCCCAGACGCCAATATAAAGAAACTTATTTAAATTTCTTCTTAATATTTTAAAGAGGGTTCAATGGAAAATATTTTAGAATCACTGATACAAATATTTTATTAATTTTGCTAGATTGCCCGTAAAACGTTTCAATAAATGGTAGCTTTTCATTGTTCTAGAATCGATGAAGTTCAGAATTTAAAAAGATGTTGCTTTCCACGCCATTTAAATTTCTAAACACTGTTTAACAATTTCGGATACTAGGATATTACAGATTCTGCCTTCACTCCTTTTGAATTTTTAAAAATACTGTCGACAGAAACTGTTTTAGAAGCTCTAGTACTAATATAAAAATATTTTAATTCCATCTTAATTTCTGAGGAATGTGTTAGAATCATTCGATGTTAGACTTTAACTATGTAATTCTTGTATTCCAGGATTTAACCAATTTTGCTCCAACTTTCAATTAACTTCTTAGGAACCATTTTAAAACCGCTGAACGAGCCTGTAGAGTACTTGGCGTTGTACCACTGAATTCCTTTATTCAACAACGAATCTTTAGTTCCAATTCAACTTTCTGCAATAGGGTCTTGAAAACTTGTTTCAGTACCGCTGATAGAAAGATTTAATACGTTTTGCTCTGGTTCCATACCAAACTTTCCGGGACGGGGATTGTTGAATGCGGCTTTTCGATCCGAGAATATCAAAATTTAATCAATTTTCCTTTAATTCCATTTTAACTGCTTGAAACAAAATCGTTGGAAATTTGAGGTGGTACCGCTGAATTCCAGGATTCAACAAATTGCGTTTCATTTTCAGTTTAGTTTTTTGTTCAGATGTTTCGGTTAGAGTCCTTCTAGTCTTCCGAAACGGAGTCGTTGGAACTTTAGTTGGGTACTGCTGGATTTGAGAATTTCGTAGATTTCTCTTTAGTTATCTTGAAATAGGATCGTTTTAAATTGTTTTGGAACCTTTAACATTAGATTTTATGAATTTCTCATGTTAATATTCTGTTCTAATAGGAGCTGCTTTAGTGCTGCTGATTCAAGAAATTTAACAAATTCTGCTCTGTCTTAAAATCACTTATGTATGTCAGGTGCGTAACTTTTTCTAGTATGTACGTGGTTTATATTAATTTTTCAAGGATAGAAAAATAAAACTTTGTTTATTTATGCTATTTGGAACTTCAACAATGAAACTGGTGGACCATCACATTTTAAAGGACGCGCTACAACATGATAATCCTGTGTTTCTGAGCATCAGTTGTTTGATTGACACCTAGACAGACTTTCTTATTCCTCAGCTCCTCTTTTATACATTTTTTACTGTACCTTTAACAAGTGGAAAATTGCTTCGTAATTGCATAGATGTTGGCAACTTCCATGAGGGAACGTATTTAGCCCAAATTATACGAAAGTGTTTATTAGATACTGGATCTTGTGGTATGTTACACACACTTAACGTAAAAATAAAAATCATATATAGACTGTCGGACTGGAATACTGTTACTTAAATTCAATACACGACGTTTACTTTGACAATGTTTTCTACATTCAAACCTATCGCATCTTAGCAATCCGCAATTACATATTGTGCAATTAATATGTGGACTTGTATATTCTTATCCAGGGAATTTAGAGAGTATTTATTCACATTTGAGGGGAACGTTACCCCTCCTCTCCGGGGGTTTCCTCTCCGCGTGCTTATTTAGTATGTAGCGTGCAACGTACTGTCGCTTTGAACTCTCTCGCAGTACTGTCGAGATCGACTACGAGTTAAAAATTACACCTACCCACGCCCTTACTGCTACGCTACTGCCATCGGATACCAACTTTTTAACAAACTCTAGTGATTAGGAGTGATACCTACCGATACCGAAGTGATATAGTATCAGTACCTTTCGTATTGACTTCATTTTCCAATTTTTAAGATACGAACTGTTAATATCAACGTAACAATTTTTTTGTCATTCCTTCTTAACTGTTTCGGAGTCACTGATACTACGATTTTCCGCGTATTTTCAAAAGTAACCCGCAGACTTTCGATCTTTCTCTCTTAAGGTAGGTCGTAAAAATGTAAATGCCAAAGTTCGACGATTTTCGCGGAATCGACGGCCATATGGCGCTGGCGATGCTCGAAGAGCGCCCAGCTTTCGACTCGAAGCATCGACGTACGCATCGCGGCTCGGCGCTCCGGTGGGTGGGTGGGTGGATGGGTGGCGAACGTTTATTTATGGTAGGCGATCGGCTATCCCGTTCCGGAGGCGCGGGACGGGACGATAACTGGCTCGTGCTGTCGAACAGGTATCTTCCTCCCACGACGCGACGTAGCAGCGCATTCTTTTCGAACGCGCCGCTACTTTACTCCGCTTTTATTAGAAATTATTTATATGTAAATCCGAATAGGTCTGTGTCTAGATCTCGAAGCTTCGTCGTTTATGTCTACGCTTGTCAACGAAGATTTAAACATCAATTTTACCAGAATTTTTTGTTAGTAGATTGAGTGTAAATGTCAATTGTTAGGCAAGGTTTCGTTCCTAAGGGTGCGCACATGCCGAGTAAATCGCACATCACACATCGCACGTGCGTGTTTGTTTATAGTGACAGAAGGTTTTGAAAAACTTCATTTTCTAATTTATTGAAATGTTTGAAGGTTTCCTCTTCTATCTCCGTACAAGAATAAAATGCTCTGATTATTTTCAAGGCCACCAAAACGTCGTTTATTTTTGGCGTAATTATTTCTGATGAATCTTCATCCTCTTCATTTTCCACTTCTAATGGTGCATTGTAATCGTCGATTAGTGTCTCAAGGCTTAAAACTTCATTGGTCACTAGCCCATTGTCAAAGTCATCAAAACTTTCCAATTCAGTCAATCTTTCTTCCATTTGTAAAAGGTTTCGCCGGCCTCCATCAATGTCTACCTCTTCGGTTTCATCTTTCCTTGTAAAGCTATCAACTCCTGCTTTCTTGAAACAATTAAAAATGGTCTCTTTCGTAATGTCCATCCATGCAGTGTATAAAAGTGGATAGCATCAAAAACAGAAATTGTCGGAGAAGTCGAATTTGAGCTGGCCATAATCGATAGATATCGTTGGACCATCCTTTTCCTGTCACCTTGCTTCAGAATTTTTATGATGCCTTGATCAAGTCGTTGAAGCTTACTTGTGGTGTTAGGTGGTAGGAAAATCAAGTTGATGTTTTTGAGATTTACCTGTTTTGGATGAAGATTTTTCAGTCTTTCAATTCGCTGTTCTACTCATTAAGCCATTGCACAAAGCTATCTCCAGTCATCCATACACGGGATTGAGAAGAACAAATGCAGGGAAGGGTTTTCACATGCTTAAAGCAACGTGGTTTAGCGTATTTTCCAATTACCAGCGACTTTTTCTTGTCTGTGCCTGTGCAATTCGTGCATACGAGGACCGTTAGGCGTTCTTTGCTTAATTTTCCTTCGTGGCATTCTTCATTTTTTTAAATTAAAGATTTATCAAGCATCACTTTAAAAAACATCCCGAATTCATCCGCATTATAAATTTCTGAGGGATCGTAGCCAGAAATGAGGGTCGACATTTGACTTTTCCAGTCGAATGTGACATCAAGATCTACTGAATTTGACTCAACACAAATTTGTATGTACACGATAGAATGTCTGTTTTTAAATCTATCGAGGCATCCAGTTGAAGCGGTAAAGTCTGTTATTCCAAGACCATCGGCCACTTGGGAGGCCTTTTCTTGTAGAATTGACCCACTTATCGGGATGTTGGAGCTTATGGCCTGGACGAACCAACTTTTCAGAATCGTTTCTACCTCTTCATATTTCGTGGATCGTATTTTTTTACGACTGCTTCTCTCATGCACCGAAACAAATTCACTCCACTTTAAAATTGTACGTAAAGTTGAAGCATTGATATTTTGTTTTCCACCTCTTCTCATTATATGTCACAATTAGGTAATTGCAACAACAATCATTTCTTTCCTTGTAATTAGGTTTACATGGTAATTGTTATATTTTCGTTGTTTTAAGTTTGATTCAACTTTTACCAAAGTATAATTAAATGTATCAGATGCCATTCTTACACATTCGTGGAACGCCTCTGGAGAAGTTTTTAAATTTCCGGTATAAATGATGAAATCCACTATATGCCTGTCTACTTTCATTGATTGGATGAATACGGAACCGTGTGTTACTTGTATTTGACAAGATATACAGAGTTAGTTAAAAGTATGGAGACGGCGATTTATTGGCGTTAATATTCATTTTAGGATATTATATTTAATACAAAAGTTTTTTATGAAATTTCGATCTACATCTTAGAACGCTTCAATATTTTTTTCTTCAATTATTTCTGAGTTACGCCTGTCCGCGTAATTTTTTAAAATGGGAACTTGTCAATTTTACTCTGTCATTGGGTAGAGAATTTTTTCCCTTTATAATAGTATTCTTGTTTTTTCTTTAATTTATTTAATCACATTTTTACAAGAAAACATTGACCTAGCGTTCTAGTCCGGTACTCACGAGATCGCTGTTTCGAGTCTCGTCACACGACATTTTTTTCTCCCTTCAAACTTAGTTATTAACTTGTTTTTAATGATAAGATTGTAACCGATAACTTTATTGTAAATAATTTTCTCTATCTTAGATGTATCTAACATTTATTAAATACTTGAACCGATGTTTTCTTGTAAAAATCACGAAACATATTTATTCCACTTAATATGGACTTAGCTTTTAATGTAACTTTATGCATATGCCGATTTCTTATTGTAGCAAGGTTCTTGTTACATTTATAAACAGGTAAACAGCACACCTTGTGCCCGGCATATTGCAAACCTCATTTAAACGATAATCACAACTCCAGATTTTTTCCATGATTAATGTAATGTAAATGAAACAAATGTAATAACACAGATAAAAACGGGAAAACTAGAACTCAAAGCATTCAAACACGTTTAAATCCAAGATATCCAGCTGACGTCACAATAAGTCTCCCACCACTTACCCGTTTTGATTAACATTTCAAGTTGGGATATGGCCATCCTGTTAGGGCGAAAGTTGGCAGTATTTTGAATATATTTTCCTACCAATCTGTTTGACAGTATCGTAAACATCGTTTCCTTTGTGGCTTTTTAAGTTTCATTGCAAAATCGCAGATAAAGAAAATCGTTCTCGTTGCTCTAATTTTAGTGTTAATGAAGGAGAAATATTGGTGGAGTTAGTGACAAAGTGCAAATATAAAACAGGTAAACTTCAGGAAACAACTTGCATGTTATAATAATGTATTATATCTTTTTATACTATGCTTGGGTTAACCCCGATCTATTTCGAATATACTATATGTGGTGTTCTCCTGGAAGGGTAATTTCATTTCATCAGTTTCAAGTGTAGAACCTGCGATAGTCTAGGGAATTGCCATTTTAAACTAATGTCACCGTAGTAAGATAACCTTTTAATATTTAGTATCACCAGACATCTCAATGGGTTATCACGCTCTCGCTGTTGTTTGCTATTTTCTCGGTAACCGTTGGAGTACAGTAAAAAATCCTAGCCCGTTGAAAGGAATCAGAGCGATTTGAAATTTGGCCCTTAACGAAAATCACGATTTTTAACCTAATATTGGTCACTGGACGAAAAATTCATGTTCGAATTTCTAGGTTATGTTGCGTCAGAATATACATATTCGGACCGGTAATAACCTAGAATATATCGGTTCGGACGTAGAAGGCATAGGTTTCGAGAAAACGCGTTACGAAGTTAGGGAAAAGGGGTCAAAATAGGGGTGTATATAAGGCTTTTTTCGAATATTCGACGAAAAATTCATGTTCGAATTTCGCGGTTATTTTGGCCTAGAATATACATATTCGGGCCGCTAATTACGTAGAATATATCGGTTCGGACGTGGAACGTATAGATTTCGAGAAAACGCCTTGCGAAGTTAGTGTCAAAACGGGCTAAAATAGGGGTATATATAAGGCTTTTTTCGAATATTCGACGAAAAATTCATGTTCGAATTTCGCGGTTATCTTGGCCTAGAATATACATATTCGGGCCGCTAATTACGTAGAATATATCGGTTCGGACGTGGAACGTATAGATTTCGAGAAAACACCTTGCGAAGTTAGGGAAAAAGGCCTAAAATAGACCGAATATAGGGGTGAATATAGGGCGAAACCGGGCATGCTTCAAGCGTTCGTAGCCCCTAAACTATTAATGATAGAAAACCGATCCTTAGATCATTTTGAAGCAGAAAAATGCGCTCTTTCGAATGGCGTAAGAAAGAATGTCGTAACTTGACAAAAATCCAGTGTTAGGGGAAATTTAGTGATTTTTGCGATTTTTTTGCAGTTTTTTGCAATTTTCTCGGCAACCGTTGGAGTAAAGTGAAAAAATCGCACGCCGTTGAATTCGTCTCGTCAAGACGCATCGATTGGTCTAAGATTGAACGTCCTAAGTCCCGTATTAGTGAAAAAGGGGTATGTGATTTTAGCTATTTTTGCGGTTTTTGCAATTTCTCGGCAACCGTTTGAAGTAATCCAAACAAATTATATACCATTGAAATCAGCGCGTCAAGACGCGTCGATTGGTATATGAATGAACGCGATAGGACGAAGGAAACTTAAATCGTCCATATCTCCGTAACGGTTGGAGCTACAACGTTTATAATGCCATATTTGGAATCTACTCGTCGAGACCTATCCGATAGGCCTATTTCGAACGCAATCGGGCGAAGTTTTCTTTGGCTCGAGAACGGTAAGAGATACAGCGTCGGGGATGGAAGATTTGGAATCTACAGGTCAAAATCAGTCGGATAGGCATATTTTGAACGCGATTGGACGCAAAAAATTTTTTGTCCAAACGAATTTCTACCTCAAAGCATAGAAATTTTGTCAGTTTTTCGAGTTAGCATACTTCCGATAGCAGTAGCGAGTTCAAACTCGGTAGGTTTATAGTACTCGAGGAGCTGATTAAAATAAAGCAAACCGGAGGTCCCTAAGTCTTACCGTTCCGGAGATATGGTGGCTTAAAGTTTGAATAATTTTGTTATCAAAAATTACAATAATTTCGTCCTAGCGCGAAAACTATTTGAGATAGGTCGTTCGTTCTTGTTCCATTCGATTCTTAGGCAAAATCTGCATATAGAAAGGTCTATTCGATCGGGATCGAGCAATAAATAAAGTGGTGAGAGCGATTTGAAATTTGGCCGAAATTGCAAATTGCGTTTTGTAACGGTTTTTGACGATTATTTGGTCATTTGGCGAAAAAGTCATGTTCAAATTTCGAAATTATTTTGCGTCAAAATATACATATTCGGACCGGTAATTACGTAAAACATATCGGTTCGGACGTAGAAGGCATAGGTTTCGAGAAAACGCGTTACGAAGTTAGGGAAAAGGGGTCAAAATAGGGGTGTATATAAGGCTTTTTCGAATATTCGACGAAAAATTCATGTTCGAATTTCGCGGTTATTTTGGCCTAGAATATACATATTCGGGCCGCTAATTACGTAGAATATATCGGTTCGGACGTGGAACGTATAGATTTCGAGAAAACGCCTTGCGAAGTTAGTGTCAAAACGGGCTAAAATAGGGGTATATATAAGGCTTTTTCGAATATTCGACGAAAAATTCATGTTCGAATTTCGCGGTTATCTTGGCCTAGAATATACATATTCGGGCCGCTAATTACGTAGAATATATCGGTTCGGACGTGGAACGTATAGATTTCGAGAAAACACCTTGCGAAGTTAGGGAAAAAGGCCTAAAATAGACCGAATATAGGGGTGAATATAGGGCGAAACCGGGCATGCTTCAAGCGTTCGTAGCCCCTAAACTATTAATGATAGAAAACCGATCCTTAGATCATTTTGAAGCAGAAAAATGCGCTCTTTCGAATGGCGTAAGAAAGAATGTCGTAACTTGAAAAAATCCAGTGTTAGGGGAAATTTAGTGATTTTTGCGATTTTTTTGCAGTTTTTGCAATTTTCTCGGCAACCGTTGGAGTAAAGTGAAAAAATCGCACGCCGTTGAATTCGTCTCGTCAAGACGCATCGATTGGTCTACGATTGAACGTCCTAAGTCCCGTATTAGTGAAAAAGGGGTATGTGATTTTAGCTATTTTTTGCGGTTTTTGCAATTTCTCGGCAACCGTTTGAAGTAATCCAAACAAATTATATACCATTGAAATCAGCGCGTCAAGACGCGTCGATTGGTATATGAATGAACGCGATAGGACGAAGGAAACTTAAATCGTCCATATCTCCGTAACGGTTGGAGCTACAACGTTTATAATGCCATATTTGGAATCTACTCGTCGAGACCTATCCGATAGGCCTATTTCGAACGCAATCGGGCGAAGTTTTCTTTGGCTCGAGAACGGTAAGAGATACAGCGTCGGGGATGGAAGATTTGGAATCTACAGGTCAAAATCAGTCGGATAGGCATATTTTGAACGCGATTGGACGCAAAAAATTTTTTGTCCAAACGAATTTCTACCTCAAAGCATAGAAATTTTGTCAGTTTTTCGAGTTAGCATACTTCCGATAGCAGTAGCGAGTTCAAACTCGGTAGGTTTATAGTACTCGAGGAGCTGATTAAAATAAAGCAAACCGGAGGTCCCTAAGTCTTACCGTTCCGGAGATATGGTGGCTTAAAGTTTGAATAATTTTGTTATCAAAAATTACAATAATTTCGTCCTAGCGCGAAAACTATTTGAGATAGGTCGTTCGTTCTTGTTCCATTCGATTCTTAGGCAAAATCTGCATATAGAAAGGTCTATTCGATCGGGATCGAGCAATAAATAAAGTGGTGAGAGCGATTTGAAATTTGGCCGAAATTGCAAATTGCGTTTTGTAACGGTTTTTGACGATTATTTGGTCATTTGGCGAAAAAGTCATGTTCAAATTTCGAAATTATTTTGCGTCAAAATATACATATTCGGACCGGTAATTACGTAAAACATATCGGTTCGGACGTAGAAGGCATAGGTTTCGAGAAAACGCGTTACGAAGTTAGGGGAAAAGGGGTCAAAATAGGGGTGTATATAAGGCTTTTTCGAATATTCGACGAAAAATTCATGTTCGAATTTCGCGGTTATTTTGGCCTAGAATATACATATTCGGGCCGCTAATTACGTAGAATATATCGGTTCGGACGTGGAACGTATAGATTTCGAGAAAACGCCTTGCGAAGTTAGTGTCAAAACGGGCTAAAATAGGGGTATATATAAGGCTTTTTCGAATATTCGACGAAAAATTCATGTTCGAATTTCGCGGTTATCTTGGCCTAGAATATACATATTCGGGCCGCTAATTACGTAGAATATATCGGTTCGGACGTGGAACGTATAGATTTCGAGAAAACACCTTGCGAAGTTAGGGAAAAAGGCCTAAAATAGACCGAATATAGGGGTGAATATAGGGCGAAACCGGGCATGCTTCAAGCGTTCGTAGCCCCTAAACTATTAATGATAGAAAACCGATCCTTAGATCATTTTGAAGCAGAAAAATGCGCTCTTTCGAATGGCGTAAGAAAGAATGTCGTAACTTGAAAAAATCCAGTGTTAGGGGGAAATTTAGTGATTTTTGCGATTTTTTGCAGTTTTTGCAATTTTCTCGGCAACCGTTGGAGTAAAGTGAAAAAATCGCACGCCGTTGAATTCGTCTCGTCAAGACGCATCGATTGGTCTAAGATTGAACGTCCTAAGTCCCGTATTAGTGAAAAAGGGGTATGTGATTTTAGCTATTTTTTGCGGTTTTTGCAATTTCTCGGCAACCGTTTGAAGTAATCCAAACAAATTATATACCATTGAAATCAGCGCGTCAAGACGCGTCGATTGGTATATGAATGAACGCGATAGGACGAAGGAAACTTAAATCGTCCATATCTCCGTAACGGTTGGAGCTACAACGTTTATAATGCCATATTTGGAATCTACTCGTCGAGACCTATCCGATAGGCCTATTTCGAACGCAATCGGGCGAAGTTTTCTTTGGCTCGAGAACGGTAAGAGATACAGCGTCGGGGATGGAAGATTTGGAATCTACAGGTCAAAATCAGTCGGATAGGCATATTTTGAACGCGATTGGACGCAAAAAATTTTTGTCCAAACGAATTTCTACCTCAAAGCATAGAAATTTTGTCAGTTTTTCGAGTTAGCATACTTCCGATAGCAGTAGCGAGTTCAAACTCGGTAGGTTTATAGTACTCGAGGAGCTGATTAAAATAAAGCAAACCGGAGGTCCCTAAGTCTTACCGTTCCGGAGATATGGTGGCTTAAAGTTTGAATAATTTTGTTATCAAAAATTACAATAATTTCGTCCTAGCGCGAAAACTATTTGAGATAGGTCGTTCGTTCTTGTTCCATTCGATTCTTAGGCAAAATCTGCATATAGAAAGGTCTATTCGATCGGGATCGAGCAATAAATAAAGTGGTGAGAGCGATTTGAAATTTGGCCGAAATTGCAAATTGCGTTTTGTAACGGTTTTTGACGATTATTTGGTCATTTGGCGAAAAAGTCATGTTCAAATTTCGAAATTATTTTGCGTCAAAATATACATATTCGGACCGGTAATTACGTAAAACATATCGGTTCGGACGTAGAAGGCATAGGTTTCGAGAAAACGCGTTACGAAGTTAGGGAAAAGGGGTCAAAATAGGGGTGTATATAAGGCTTTTTTCGAATATTCGACGAAAAATTCATGTTCGAATTTCGCGGTTATTTTGGCCTAGAATATACATATTCGGGCCGCTAATTACGTAGAATATATCGGTTCGGACGTGGAACGTATAGATTTCGAGAAAACACCTTGCGAAGTTAGGGAAAAAGGCCTAAAATAGACCGAATATAGGGGTGAATATAGGGCGAAACCGGGCATGCTTCAAGCGTTCGTAGCCCCTAAACTATTAATGATAGAAAACCGATCCTTAGATCATTTTGAAGCAGAAAAATGCGCTCTTTCGAATGGCGTAAGAAAGAATGTCGTAACTTGAAAAAATCCAGTGTTAGGGGGAAATTTAGTGATTTTTGCGATTTTTTTGCAGTTTTTTGCAATTTTCTCGGCAACCGTTGGAGTAAAGTGAAAAAATCGCACGCCGTTGAATTCGTCTCGTCAAGACGCATCGATTGGTCTAAGATTGAACGTCCTAAGTCCCGTATTAGTGAAAAAGGGGTATGTGATTTTAGCTATTTTTTGCGGTTTTTGCAATTTCTCGGCAACCGTTTGAAGTAATCCAAACAAATTATATACCATTGAAATCAGCGCGTCAAGACGCGTCGATTGGTATATGAATGAACGCGATAGGACGAAGGAAACTTAAATCGTCCATATCTCCGTAACGGTTGGAGCTACAACGTTTATAATGCCATATTTGGAATCTACTCGTCGAGACCTATCCGATAGGCCTATTTCGAACGCAATCGGGCGAAGTTTTCTTTGGCTCGAGAACGGTAAGAGATACAGCGTCGGGGATGGAAGATTTGGAATCTACAGGTCAAAATCAGTCGGATAGGCATATTTTGAACGCGATTGGACGCAAAAAATTTTTTTGTCCAAACGAATTTCTACCTCAAAGCATAGAAATTTTGTCAGTTTTTCGAGTTAGCATACTTCCGATAGCAGTAGCGAGTTCAAACTCGGTAGGTTTATAGTACTCGAGGAGCTGATTAAAATAAAGCAAACCGGAGGTCCCTAAGTCTTACCGTTCCGGAGATATGGTGGCTTAAAGTTTGAATAATTTTGTTATCAAAAATTACAATAATTTCGTCCTAGCGCGAAAACTATTTGAGATAGGTCGTTCGTTCTTGTTCCATTCGATTCTTAGGCAAAATCTGCATATAGAAAGGTCTATTCGATCGGGATCGAGCAATAAATAAAGTGGTGAGAGCGATTTGAAATTTGGCCGAAATTGCAAATTGCGTTTTGTAACGGTTTTTGACGATTATTTGGTCATTTGGCGAAAAAGTCATGTTCAAATTTCGAAATTATTTTGCGTCAAAATATACATATTCGGACCGGTAATTACGTAAAACATATCGGTTCGGACGTAGAAGGCATAGGTTTCGAGAAAACGCGTTACGAAGTTAGGGGAAAAGGGGTCAAAATAGGGGTGTATATAAGGCTTTTTTCGAATATTCGACGAAAAATTCATGTTCGAATTTCGCGGTTATTTTGGCCTAGAATATACATATTCGGGCCGCTAATTACGTAGAATATATCGGTTCGGACGTGGAACGTATAGATTTCGAGAAAACGCCTTGCGAAGTTAGTGTCAAAACGGGCTAAAATAGGGGTATATATAAGGCTTTTTTCGAATATTCGACGAAAAATTCATGTTCGAATTTCGCGGTTATCTTGGCCTAGAATATACATATTCGGGCCGCTAATTACGTAGAATATATCGGTTCGGACGTGGAACGTATAGATTTCGAGAAAACACCTTGCGAAGTTAGGGAAAAAGGCCTAAAATAGACCGAATATAGGGGTGAATATAGGGCGAAACCGGGCATGCTTCAAGCGTTCGTAGCCCCTAAACTATTAATGATAGAAAACCGATCCTTAGATCATTTTGAAGCAGAAAAATGCGCTCTTTCGAATGGCGTAAGAAAGAATGTCGTAACTTGAAAAAATCCAGTGTTAGGGGAAATTTAGTGATTTTTGCGATTTTTTTGCAGTTTTTGCAATTTTCTCGGCAACCGTTGGAGTAAAGTGAAAAAATCGCACGCCGTTGAATTCGTCTCGTCAAGACGCATCGATTGGTCTACGATTGAACGTCCTAAGTCCCGTATTAGTGAAAAAGGGGTATGTGATTTTAGCTATTTTTTGCGGTTTTTGCAATTTCTCGGCAACCGTTTGAAGTAATCCAAACAAATTATATACCATTGAAATCAGCGCGTCAAGACGCGTCGATTGGTATATGAATGAACGCGATAGGACGAAGGAAACTTAAATCGTCCATATCTCCGTAACGGTTGGAGCTACAACGTTTATAATGCCATATTTGGAATCTACTCGTCGAGACCTATCCGATAGGCCTATTTCGAACGCAATCGGGCGAAGTTTTCTTTGGCTCGAGAACGGTAAGAGATACAGCGTCGGGGATGGAAGATTTGGAATCTACAGGTCAAAATCAGTCGGATAGGCATATTTTGAACGCGATTGGACGCAAAAAATTTTTTGTCCAAACGAATTTCTACCTCAAAGCATAGAAATTTTGTCAGTTTTTCGAGTTAGCATACTTCCGATAGCAGTAGCGAGTTCAAACTCGGTAGGTTTATAGTACTCGAGGAGCTGATTAAAATAAAGCAAACCGGAGGTCCCTAAGTCTTACCGTTCCGGAGATATGGTGGCTTAAAGTTTGAATAATTTTGTTATCAAAAATTACAATAATTTCGTCCTAGCGCGAAAACTATTTGAGATAGGTCGTTCGTTCTTGTTCCATTCGATTCTTAGGCAAAATCTGCATATAGAAAGGTCTATTCGATCGGGATCGAGCAATAAATAAAGTGGTGAGAGCGATTTGAAATTTGGCCGAAATTGCAAATTGCGTTTTGTAACGGTTTTTGACGATTATTTGGTCATTTGGCGAAAAAGTCATGTTCAAATTTCGAAATTATTTTGCGTCAAAATATACATATTCGGACCGGTAATTACGTAAAACATATCGGTTCGGACGTAGAAGGCATAGGTTTCG
This sequence comes from Chrysina gloriosa, assembly GCA_038088585.1. NCBI lineage: Eukaryota > Metazoa > Arthropoda > Insecta > Coleoptera > Scarabaeidae > Chrysina > Chrysina gloriosa. The sequence continues at coordinate 57,941,383 of CM076089.1, forward strand.
AGAAAACGCGTTACGAAGTTAGGGGAAAAGGGGTCAAAATAGGGGTGTATATAAGGCTTTTTCGAATATTCGACGAAAAATTCATGTTCGAATTTCGCGGTTATTTTGGCCTAGAATATACATATTCGGGCCGCTAATTACGTAGAATATATCGGTTCGGACGTGGAACGTATAGATTTCGAGAAAACGCCTTGCGAAGTTAGTGTCAAAACGGGCTAAAATAGGGGTATATATAAGGCTTTTTCGAATATTCGACGAAAAATTCATGTTCGAATTTCGCGGTTATCTTGGCCTAGAATATACATATTCGGGCCGCTAATTACGTAGAATATATCGGTTCGGACGTGGAACGTATAGATTTCGAGAAAACACCTTGCGAAGTTAGGGAAAAAGGCCTAAAATAGACCGAATATAGGGGTGAATATAGGGCGAAACCGGGCATGCTTCAAGCGTTCGTAGCCCCTAAACTATTAATGATAGAAAACCGATCCTTAGATCATTTTGAAGCAGAAAAATGCGCTCTTTCGAATGGCGTAAGAAAGAATGTCGTAACTTGAAAAAATCCAGTGTTAGGGGAAATTTAGTGATTTTTGCGATTTTTTTGCAGTTTTTTGCAATTTTCTCGGCAACCGTTGGAGTAAAGTGAAAAAATCGCACGCCGTTGAATTCGTCTCGTCAAGACGCATCGATTGGTCTACGATTGAACGTCCTAAGTCCCGTATTAGTGAAAAAGGGGTATGTGATTTTAGCTATTTTTTGCGGTTTTTGCAATTTCTCGGCAACCGTTTGAAGTAATCCAAACAAATTATATACCATTGAAATCAGCGCGTCAAGACGCGTCGATTGGTATATGAATGAACGCGATAGGACGAAGGAAACTTAAATCGTCCATATCTCCGTAACGGTTGGAGCTACAACGTTTATAATGCCATATTTGGAATCTACTCGTCGAGACCTATCCGATAGGCCTATTTCGAACGCAATCGGGCGAAGTTTTCTTTGGCTCGAGAACGGTAAGAGATACAGCGTCGGGGATGGAAGATTTGGAATCTACAGGTCAAAATCAGTCGGATAGGCATATTTTGAACGCGATTGGACGCAAAAAATTTTTGTCCAAACGAATTTCTACCTCAAAGCATAGAAATTTTGTCAGTTTTTCGAGTTAGCATACTTCCGATAGCAGTAGCGAGTTCAAACTCGGTAGGTTTATAGTACTCGAGGAGCTGATTAAAATAAAGCAAACCGGAGGTCCCTAAGTCTTACCGTTCCGGAGATATGGTGGCTTAAAGTTTGAATAATTTTGTTATCAAAAATTACAATAATTTCGTCCTAGCGCGAAAACTATTTGAGATAGGTCGTTCGTTCTTGTTCCATTCGATTCTTAGGCAAAATCTGCATATAGAAAGGTCTATTCGATCGGGATCGAGCAATAAATAAAGTGGTGAGAGCGATTTGAAATTTGGCCGAAATTGCAAATTGCGTTTTGTAACGGTTTTTGACGATTATTTGGTCATTTGGCGAAAAAGTCATGTTCAAATTTCGAAATTATTTTGCGTCAAAATATACATATTCGGACCGGTAATTACGTAAAACATATCGGTTCGGACGTAGAAGGCATAGGTTTCGAGAAAACGCGTTACGAAGTTAGGGGAAAAGGGGTCAAAATAGGGGTGTATATAAGGCTTTTTTCGAATATTCGACGAAAAATTCATGTTCGAATTTCGCGGTTATTTTGGCCTAGAATATACATATTCGGGCCGCTAATTACGTAGAATATATCGGTTCGGACGTGGAACGTATAGATTTCGAGAAAACGCCTTGCGAAGTTAGTGTCAAAACGGGCTAAAATAGGGGTATATATAAGGCTTTTTCGAATATTCGACGAAAAATTCATGTTCGAATTTCGCGGTTATCTTGGCCTAGAATATACATATTCGGGCCGCTAATTACGTAGAATATATCGGTTCGGACGTGGAACGTATAGATTTCGAGAAAACACCTTGCGAAGTTAGGGAAAAAGGCCTAAAATAGACCGAATATAGGGGTGAATATAGGGCGAAACCGGGCATGCTTCAAGCGTTCGTAGCCCCTAAACTATTAATGATAGAAAACCGATCCTTAGATCATTTTGAAGCAGAAAAATGCGCTCTTTCGAATGGCGTAAGAAAGAATGTCGTAACTTGAAAAAATCCAGTGTTAGGGGAAATTTAGTGATTTTTGCGATTTTTTTGCAGTTTTTTGCAATTTTCTCGGCAACCGTTGGAGTAAAGTGAAAAAATCGCACGCCGTTGAATTCGTCTCGTCAAGACGCATCGATTGGTCTACGATTGAACGTCCTAAGTCCCGTATTAGTGAAAAAGGGGTATGTGATTTTAGCTATTTTTTGCGGTTTTTGCAATTTCTCGGCAACCGTTTGAAGTAATCCAAACAAATTATATACCATTGAAATCAGCGCGTCAAGACGCGTCGATTGGTATATGAATGAACGCGATAGGACGAAGGAAACTTAAATCGTCCATATCTCCGTAACGGTTGGAGCTACAACGTTTATAATGCCATATTTGGAATCTACTCGTCGAGACCTATCCGATAGGCCTATTTCGAACGCAATCGGGCGAAGTTTTCTTTGGCTCGAGAACGGTAAGAGATACAGCGTCGGGGATGGAAGATTTGGAATCTACAGGTCAAAATCAGTCGGATAGGCATATTTTGAACGCGATTGGACGCAAAAATTTTTTGTCCAAACGAATTTCTACCTCAAAGCATAGAAATTTTGTCAGTTTTTCGAGTTAGCATACTTCCGATAGCAGTAGCGAGTTCAAACTCGGTAGGTTTATAGTACTCGAGGAGCTGATTAAAATAAAGCAAACCGGAGGTCCCTAAGTCTTACCGTTCCGGAGATATGGTGGCTTAAAGTTTGAATAATTTTGTTATCAAAAATTACAATAATTTCGTCCTAGCGCGAAAACTATTTGAGATAGGTCGTTCGTTCTTGTTCCATTCGATTCTTAGGCAAAATCTGCATATAGAAAGGTCTATTCGATCGGGATCGAGCAATAAATAAAGTGGTGAGAGCGATTTGAAATTTGGCCGAAATTGCAAATTGCGTTTTGTAACGGTTTTTGACGATTATTTGGTCATTTGGCGAAAAAGTCATGTTCAAATTTCGAAATTATTTTGCGTCAAAATATACATATTCGGACCGGTAATTACGTAAAACATATCGGTTCGGACGTAGAAGGCATAGGTTTCGAGAAAACGCGTTACGAAGTTAGGGGAAAAGGGGTCAAAATAGGGGTGTATATAAGGCTTTTTCGAATATTCGACGAAAAATTCATGTTCGAATTTCGCGGTTATTTTGGCCTAGAATATACATATTCGGGCCGCTAATTACGTAGAATATATCGGTTCGGACGTGGAACGTATAGATTTCGAGAAAACGCCTTGCGAAGTTAGTGTCAAAACGGGCTAAAATAGGGGTATATATAAGGCTTTTTCGAATATTCGACGAAAAATTCATGTTCGAATTTCGCGGTTATCTTGGCCTAGAATATACATATTCGGGCCGCTAATTACGTAGAATATATCGGTTCGGACGTGGAACGTATAGATTTCGAGAAAACACCTTGCGAAGTTAGGGAAAAAGGCCTAAAATAGACCGAATATAGGGGTGAATATAGGGCGAAACCGGGCATGCTTCAAGCGTTCGTAGCCCCTAAACTATTAATGATAGAAAACCGATCCTTAGATCATTTTGAAGCAGAAAAATGCGCTCTTTCGAATGGCGTAAGAAAGAATGTCGTAACTTGAAAAAATCCAGTGTTAGGGGGAAATTTAGTGATTTTTGCGATTTTTTGCAGTTTTTTGCAATTTTCTCGGCAACCGTTGGAGTAAAGTGAAAAAATCGCACGCCGTTGAATTCGTCTCGTCAAGACGCATCGATTGGTCTACGATTGAACGTCCTAAGTCCCGTATTAGTGAAAAAGGGGTATGTGATTTTAGCTATTTTTTGCGGTTTTTTGCAATTTCTCGGCAACCGTTTGAAGTAATCCAAACAAATTATATACCATTGAAATCAGCGCGTCAAGACGCGTCGATTGGTATATGAATGAACGCGATAGGACGAAGGAAACTTAAATCGTCCATATCTCCGTAACGGTTGGAGCTACAACGTTTATAATGCCATATTTGGAATCTACTCGTCGAGACCTATCCGATAGGCCTATTTCGAACGCAATCGGGCGAAGTTTTCTTTGGCTCGAGAACGGTAAGAGATACAGCGTCGGGGATGGAAGATTTGGAATCTACAGGTCAAAATCAGTCGGATAGGCATATTTTGAACGCGATTGGACGCAAAAAATTTTTTGTCCAAACGAATTTCTACCTCAAAGCATAGAAATTTTGTCAGTTTTTCGAGTTAGCATACTTCCGATAGCAGTAGCGAGTTCAAACTCGGTAGGTTTATAGTACTCGAGGAGCTGATTAAAATAAAGCAAACCGGAGGTCCCTAAGTCTTACCGTTCCGGAGATATGGTGGCTTAAAGTTTGAATAATTTTGTTATCAAAAATTACAATAATTTCGTCCTAGCGCGAAAACTATTTGAGATAGGTCGTTCGTTCTTGTTCCATTCGATTCTTAGGCAAAATCTGCATATAGAAAGGTCTATTCGATCGGGATCGAGCAATAAATAAAGTGGTGAGAGCGATTTGAAATTTGGCCGAAATTGCAAATTGCGTTTTGTAACGGTTTTTGACGATTATTTGGTCATTTGGCGAAAAAGTCATGTTCAAATTTCGAAATTATTTTGCGTCAAAATATACATATTCGGACCGGTAATTACGTAAAACATATCGGTTCGGACGTAGAAGGCATAGGTTTCGAGAAAACGCGTTACGAAGTTAGGGGAAAAGGGGTCAAAATAGGGGTGTATATAAGGCTTTTTTCGAATATTCGACGAAAAATTCATGTTCGAATTTCGCGGTTATTTTGGCCTAGAATATACATATTCGGGCCGCTAATTACGTAGAATATATCGGTTCGGACGTGGAACGTATAGATTTCGAGAAAACACCTTGCGAAGTTAGGGAAAAAGGCCTAAAATAGACCGAATATAGGGGTGAATATAGGGCGAAACCGGGCATGCTTCAAGCGTTCGTAGCCCCTAAACTATTAATGATAGAAAACCGATCCTTAGATCATTTTGAAGCAGAAAAATGCGCTCTTTCGAATGGCGTAAGAAAGAATGTCGTAACTTGAAAAAATCCAGTGTTAGGGAAATTTAGTGATTTTTGCGATTTTTTGCAGTTTTTGCAATTTTCTCGGCAACCGTTGGAGTAAAGTGAAAAAATCGCACGCCGTTGAATTCGTCTCGTCAAGACGCATCGATTGGTCTACGATTGAACGTCCTAAGTCCCGTATTAGTGAAAAAGGGGTATGTGATTTTAGCTATTTTTTGCGGTTTTTGCAATTTCTCGGCAACCGTTTGAAGTAATCCAAACAAATTATATACCATTGAAATCAGCGCGTCAAGACGCGTCGATTGGTATATGAATGAACGCGATAGGACGAAGGAAACTTAAATCGTCCATATCTCCGTAACGGTTGGAGCTACAACGTTTATAATGCCATATTTGGAATCTACTCGTCGAGACCTATCCGATAGGCCTATTTCGAACGCAATCGGGCGAAGTTTTCTTTGGCTCGAGAACGGTAAGAGATACAGCGTCGGGGATGGAAGATTTGGAATCTACAGGTCAAAATCAGTCGGATAGGCATATTTTGAACGCGATTGGACGCAAAAAATTTTTGTCCAAACGAATTTCTACCTCAAAGCATAGAAATTTTGTCAGTTTTTCGAGTTAGCATACTTCCGATAGCAGTAGCGAGTTCAAACTCGGTAGGTTTATAGTACTCGAGGAGCTGATTAAAATAAAGCAAACCGGAGGTCCCTAAGTCTTACCGTTCCGGAGATATGGTGGCTTAAAGTTTGAATAATTTTGTTATCAAAAATTACAATAATTTCGTCCTAGCGCGAAAACTATTTGAGATAGGTCGTAGATTGCAGGCAAAAACAGGAAACAAAGAAAAACTAACGCAGGCAGCCAGAACTTACAGAGGACGAAAGGAAGAGGAATAGCTGTGCCCTACAGGTAGCGGAAGACCCAGGAAGAACTAGAAGGATGCTGTGGAGGTAAATATGAAGACGTTGATGATAGAGTACTATAGGCTAGAGGCAATGTTCAGGAAAGATAGGAAAAAGTAACGCAAGCAGACAGAACTTACTCAGGATTTTTTCAAAAGCGAGAGCAATTGATCTGGGCCACGGGTAAAAAGACCCAGAAAAATATAGGGGTATGCTGTGGAGGAAGATATGAAGACGATGAAGATCAGATGCTTTAGACTTTAGGCAGACGACAGGAAAATGGAAAAAAATTACACGGGTAGCCAGAACTCTCAGTGGACTTCAACAAAAGAGGGAACAATAGGACTAACCCACCTCGTTGAATGGATTCTCGGCCTAAATATGTGCAGTATATGCAATGACCGTCACGGCTTTTGTCCGGGTAGTAGTTGTTTTTAGGCCAGGCCTAGATTACAAAATTAGGTAATCAATGGGGACACTAAATTTCATACTTACATGAATAGTGTCCCAAGCCTGGAAAGATAGAATCCTAGAAGACTGGCTGGGCAAAATTGTATCAATATTTGTGAAAGGTGCTTCAGATAACAACACTCGATGCACCCATAATTGCTTGTCTTTCATGATTATGTTCAAGACTTAAGAGACAATTCACTCTTGGTATCGGCACTGTTTCCTAAAATATCTGCGACGAACTTGAAACGGAATATTTTCGAAAGCAAAAACGTCTCGTCGCCGTCTTCTCGGTGCTCGCCGTAAATTTCCACAAAACCTCGCGTCCGCAGGTAAATAAATAAAATCGCATTTTTATGCATCGCTTGTCCGAATCGCGCCTCCCACGCGGATTCCTTTCGAAGGGGACCCGAGAACAAGTTCGATAACGTCGTGGAGTAGGTTAATAAAGACACTATAAATTGTCAGAGAAAAGCCGAAATGGACGCTTTTTACGATCCAATAATTAAATTAAAAACCGCCGTAAATTTCGTCCCAAAACGCGAATACTAATCCGACAAATTACGTAGGTGAGAGACCGCGGAACGGCGAGAGAAGAAGGAAAACCAGAAAAAAGAACGCACTCGGCGACAGGTTATTTATGCACTTTTACAACGAAATCCGAAGCAGAACGGGCATAAAAGACGGCGATTTCTACGATTGCGACGCGTGAATTCGGCGAGCGAGAGGGGATCTACGATAAAGAGACACCTACCCGCCAGCGATGCGCGCATAAAAATTAAATTCTATAGGAAAGGTTTTATCGAAAATATGTAGGCATCTACCGCGATGTTCCATGTTCAATTGTCCAGATTTATTTATTTCGGGCGCGCACTCGATCGAATTATCGGATACTTAAGTTAATGGAGCCCGTTCGGGCCAACGCGATATTAGGTTGTTGTTGTCTTTGTACCATCTGTCGTTCGAGAATTCTGTTATTTTTCCCGAGAAAAGGAAGAATTTCGATGGAATTTATTGAAGGGGGTTTCAGTATATCGAAATAGGAATACTATTTGCGAAAAAGGTACTTTCTTTCAAGATCAGTTAAACTTAGAACTTTTTTATTGGTTCCAAAACTATTTTAAAATCTGTATATCTGACCTTTAAAAGTAGTTTCTGTAACGATAAAATACTATTTTTTACAATTTTAAGAGCTTCTGAAGCTTCAATTTTTTGTCAATAGTAAGTGAAGAACCAGTTAGTTTACAGGCTCGAAAATTTGCATACCGTGTATTTGTTACGATAGCTGCGACTTATCGAAGAGCTTTTTTGTAAATTCCTTGTTTGTTGTTGAATTTAACCTCAATTAAGGAATAGAGAAATGACCATGGGCTTACCGTCATTTTTGGACTTCAAGAACGCAACGCTAACAAAGGAGTTTACGAGAATGCTTTTGAAGTCTTAACTTCCGTATCGAATATGTGGTATACGAAATTTCAAGCCTGCAAACCTGCTGGTTCTTCACTTATTATTGACAAAAGATTAGATCGGCCTGAGCTTTTAAAATTGTAAATAATTAGTATTTTATCGTTATACAGGCATTTCTAGAGCTAAAATATACAGGTTTCGAAATTGTTTCAGAACCGACCCCAAAAAATTAACTTTAAGCCATCTTGAAAATAAGTACCTTACAGCCTTAACGCGAGTCACGATGAAATATTATTTGTTGTTGGGCTTCATTCTAACGAAACTACACGAATAACCAGAATAACCTGCAGAATACAACTGACAATCATAGTCGCGACGTTAAGCAAATCCAAACCCAAAACTAAGACTCTCGAAAATGACGCAATTCAAAATGAAAAAATGACAAATAAAAATAACAGCGATGCATCGGTTCGAATGCATGGTAGGATATGTGCTTCACCAACTTCTCAAGATGAAATTGTTGACAAAAATATTTCTGTCGGTTGCTACGTGCTTCCCCTCACGCCGCACATTCCACACATTAAAAGCACGCGAAAAAAGTTCTGAAGGCTCCTGAAGATGACACAATAAAAAACACGGCGTTCAAGAAACGGATGGCTGTCAGATTGTCTCGGAAATGTTGACAGGCAGAAACAATAGGGCTAGCTGCCACGTAGGATCGTGGGTGTACAGGAGTTGACTTGTACGATGAAAGGCGTTAAAAAACGCTGGTTGTTGGTACGAAAATGTGATACAGGCGCCACTGACTATCAAGGGTCATTTTAGCGTTTATCGCGTACAAAAACCAGATTGAAACGTGACGACGCGACGGTACGTCAAACGGACGGGGCAATTTCATCACAATTTCGTACTAATTCAGTGAGTTGTGATGTAGGTATTATGCTGTTTCCCTACATTGTAATATAACAAAATTAAATTCCGAATTATTTTCGAAAGGTATGACAAGAGTAATTTTATTTATTTTATATTATTATTTTAACCACAGTCTCCTTATTCTTATTTCTTACATTGGAAGGCGAATGCCAGAGTATATGATCGGTAAAACGCGCGCAGACGTAAAATCGCGCCCAATAATAATGGCGACTTCCCTCCCCCACCACTACTAACTACTTTGGGCTAGTTATGAGGTATTAGTAGCAGTAGTAAACTACCTTAAAAATAAATAAATAAATAAACTCAGTACTTACACTCGAGGAAAGAAACCTCGAGTGTGACTTTAACGCTAGATATCGAGCCTGCAAGAAAGAGGGATAAACACGAAAAACAAAGAAAAAAGAACTAAAACTAAATCGTGAGTTTCGATGAACTATATCTTGTTTCAAAAATAGGGAGACGAATCCCTGAACGAACCCCAAACCCAGATTACACACTATAAAATCCGGAATAAACTTTACGCGGCAAATTAAAGCGATATTCAGTTCAACAAAGGAGAAAACAGAAAAATATAATAAACACTACAATAACTAGCGGTAATAAACAAATATCAATACATTTGACAGAATTACGTACACGATACGATTATAGCAGGATTGTTGCAGTGTTATTTGGTGTTCCTTTCGACCAATTAGAATTTACTATAAAAGTGGTATGTTTTTTGAAACAAGGTGTAGGCGTTTATTAAATTAAATAAAAATGAAGATAAATATAGAAACGAAGCATTTCAATATTTAATATAAGAATTTTAAATATTGAATACAAGAATTTTTAAAATACATGACTAAACTTTCCGAAGAGTATTTACAGTAAAACAAAACAAAATTGAACTAGTATTTCTCCAGCATGTCAGGACTTCGAAATACTCCAACCTCAAAGTACCAAAAAGACGATGTTTTCGGTAATATTTGAGGTTGTTATAATTATAATAATAATGAATAATATTAATAATGTATCGATGATAATATGGTAACCGTTGCTTTTCTAATATCTGGGAGTAGCACACTAAGCAGTCAATGGAAATCCGGCCCCACAATTGCTTTAGCACGTCAAGATTTCGAGATATGTATAACTCAAAGTGTAAAGAAAACGGTTTTCGGTGATATTCGAGATAGTTAGGAAAAATATAAAATATTGGCTGTTCTTAGAACATAACCACAAATATCACCAAAAACCGTCCTTTTGGCATTTTGAGGTTATGATATCTCGAAATCCTGACGTGTTCCAGCAATTCTTCGACCAGATCTACATTGAGTGATTGAGATTGAATGCTTAGTTTGTTACTCGCAGATGTTCGAAAACCACTACGAATCTTGACGGAAAGCAGTGGTTACCATATTATCATCGATACAGACTCCGTCGGACTATATAAGGAGTCGACGCGGGAATTTCAAACAATTATACAGAAAATTATTAGCGAGTTATTGTGAATTGTAAGTGTTGTCATTAGCATCGGAGTACTGGATTGTGTTTAACGACTACTTTACTATATGTTACTATTCTACTGTACCACAAATTTCTAAATTCCCTTTCGTTACATAGCAATCGTCGTATATTTTCTGTTTCTTTTGCGACATCGAGCACTTCGAATCAGTACATTCTTGTTCAACGTTCATTTTCCTTTTCGCCCCTTTCGACTACCGCGGTTCATCGATCACTTAACACCACTAATAGTGTACGGTGCTTCGCTCCTTATAGCGATTGCCGAATACAAAAGGTAGTCCCGGGAATCGCCTGTGAAAAACGATACGTTCGACAGCGGAGTAATCAACAGCAGAAACTCTCCGGCAGGCGCAGCGTTGAGGTTGCGGATCGAAAGTTACCTACCCGAGAAAGTGTTACAGTCTCAGAAGTTGACTTCAGGTAACGTTATGAACCATCCTGTCTGTTTTATGAACTATCCTCTCTGCTCAACAACGACCGGTTTTTTGGGTACACCAGTTTTCGGAAACGCCCGGTAAAGGAAGAAGCACGCAGCAGCATTTTTTTTAACTTAGAAGCCGATCTATGAATGTATTAGCAGTAATAATTTCCATCGCTCCCAGAAATGGATAGTCCATTCCCTTGTTAGGAATCCAACTTAATAGTTTCCAGTAATCTCATATACAGGATGTGTCCCAAAAGTCATAAAATATATTTAAGAGAAATAGATTTATTGAGCATATCGGTACAAAGTGTTAACAATTTTCAAAATACATAATATATTTACGGTTGTTACTAGTTGCCAGAATTGTAGACGTTTATGCTTATATCACAGCAACGATGTAAATAAAAAAGATATGAATAAATAATTAATTAAACAGTTATAAAGTATCATCACCATCACGCGCCTAACCCAACCGGCCCGAATCCGCTGCGACCAGTAGGAACGCGGCAAAAAAGTATATTTCATGACTTTTGGGATGCACCCTGCAATGGTACATCGTACTACGGAAAGAACTTTTTCAGGAATTCTATTACCATACCATACTATACTACGGCAACTTTTTTATTTTTTCAATTACTCAGCATTCGTTTAATGGCGCAATTCCCACCAACTACACACATCATATAAATCATCGTTCCATTGTTTTACAAAAAAGGAAACGCAAAAAACATCGAATTTTACAATCGATATTAAACGATCTAATTCTGGTAATTAAAAACTTCATTAACGTTCGTCGTCCGACGAGATATTTCTTAATTCTTCGGCGCGCATACTTAGAGATTTCGTCGAGAATTAGGAAATCGTGAATTCATTTCTGTTTACGACCTCGTTGTCCCCGCTAATCGAAATAAAACTCTTCACAGGTGGTCGGGAGACCCCGATTAAGACATCGCCTTTCCGGACCGGCCGAGAACGCGCGGGGTATTGTTTCCTCATTTTTCGAAAGAAATTCCGTCGCGGCCTTTGTTGTATCATTATAATACAACAATGGAACGGCTCGTTGTTGACACTATTACCATGATAGTTTCAGTACTTCGTAGTGTGTAATAACCTGAGGGAAACTTTGAATGCCGTGTAGATCGTAATGTATCTACCTATGCATTGTACATATGTAATTAAACAAAGAAACAGTTTCTGAATAAACAGTCAATTTATTGGTAATAGCCCAAGTGGTAACATATTTGCAGACGTTTCGAGGTTAGATTTCCCTCACTATCAATGTCTAAAAATTAACAACAAAAAAGACCACAATTCCAATTCAATTAAAGGGAATATTGCGATGTAGAAAAGAAAAGAGAGGTTAAGCGTACCAGTTGCTTCTAACGGCGTGAAAAGGGATCTATTAATTCCCACCCTTTGTCAATTTCCCAAATTCCCAATAGAAATGTTAATTATTAAAAGCATTATGATGAAATTTTCTTTTTTTTTTGCTAGGAAGAAAAGGGTGTCCATCACTAGTGACTCGTCAATTTTCTATTGCCCAAAGCATCGGGTTTGTGGTACACCCCCAGTATACTGAGGAATAAATAAGAGACGAGGGAGGAAGAGGCGTTGGATTTGGTGTCGAGGTTAAGATAGATCGCCCATAAAGCCGTGCCACACCAATGGCTTCGCTATGTGTTTCCTCTCAAACCGCGCGTTCCACAAATTAATAAAATTGCCTAAAATACGCAAACGCGCGAAAATAATTCTTAGGTCTCCGGAAGATGACGCAAGATAGAAACGGGACGTTCAGGGCAGCAGATGGTTGAAAAGAAAATGATGATGGCGAGATCTCCAGTTCTTCTTGAGCATAATTTCCAAAGAATATCTCCTGTCAGAGGTTATATGAAGAAGTGACAGAAACATTGTTGTATCACACCGATGATTTCCGACAAAGAGATCAGAAACTGTAATGAAGATCAGGAAGAAGATGTTAATGATGGTGATGGGATGAGACGTTTGCTTCTTCTTCGTCTTGAGTAGTATTTGCGAGTGGTTCGGAGGCTGAGCGAGAAACTGACGGTAACATCTCTCTACAGCGTCGACGATTTCTGAGTTACCACCCAATTAGTCTGGGCAAATATGTGGTATGATCCTTTTCATACTGTAATATAGTAGTACATTACATCATACGGCATATTTGCCCAGTTCAGATATAATGAAATGGAAACGAAAATCAGAAACGACTCCTTCATGAGTGTGATGTCCTATTCACGGCCGTTGTAAAAGAAAACTAAATGACGAACCGACAGAAGGATCGCTAGAAAGCGTCGAATACCATAAATGTAAATGAAGATCGAAAAGGAAAGTTGATGATAAGAGAGGAATAAAACAGATGCGAAAGAACATCAGGAAGAAGAAGAAGAAGGAAACAGAAGAGTACGACGGGAATTAAAAAAATTATTCGCGTTGGGTTTTATCTCATAAATACAAAATTACATCTAGTTTTAAAAGGAGCGCCTACCATGCGGTAAATCATCGGTTATGTCCCTTAAAAGATTATGGAGTGTCGTAATCAGGAAAATCCGCACAAAATTGCAACGACACCGTCCGATTCCGCTGGCACGACAAAAATCTATTTCACAAACAAAGTTGAATGTAAACTCTGCACCTTGTATGAAGGAAAATGGCTGTGTATAAGTGTATACCGACCTAGTTGTTAAGAGGAGGCGAGACAACTTTATCAAATCCAATTTCCGTAAAGCTTTGACCAACGTGTGGTCATAAGAACAATTCATCACCCCACTAAAACGCAAGAAATACTTTATTTTTATGGACGATAATGACCAGTTCATCCCACCAATTCTCACTTGATCCCATTAGTTCAATCAACTACGCCGGATAAACATGGACGACGACCATCAATTCTCATAAAAGAAGCGTCAAATATTTATTTTGAACCTTTTAATTTTTGTATTTTGTTACAGGTGACGCTAACAAACATCATCTTCCCCTCCCCACACACACTGCGAGAGTGAAGCAGTCTAACCTGATAATCAAAGGGTGCAAGGTATTCGTCACTGGTCCTAGAAACGACAAGAAGTTCCAAGCGCGCGCTAGAGATGGACAGAGGGTCCTTCCATTTAGTAAATACAGATGAAAAAGCGAAACTACCTCTCCATAGAATAGATCGAAATATGCCGAGTGACTAATAAAAATGTAGGCCCTATCAGTCACTCTGCACGTTTCGATTTATTATAGGGAGAGCTAGTTTGGCTCTTGCGTGTATATTTAATACGTAGAAAATTCAATCGAGAACTTGGAAAAAACGTCTTCTTCTTTCCGTAGTCGGCTTTTGTGCTTAGGCAGCGTCAGAGGAAAAGTGATGTTAGAGTTTAACTACTCGAACGATCAACACTATTTCTTTAGAATCAAGGATGACACTTTACGATTTGTTTGACAACACATCCACTGAGATGTCTTCGTATCAAAAGGAATCGCCGCTATTAAAGATGATATAACTGTCCTTTATTTCTCTCGCTTCTATGATAATTACACCCGTCGCCTAGTACGTAGCTCTACGTAGTACATACATAGATATTCAACCGGTAAGGTTGCGTCTGTCGTAAACTACAATTAACTTCGTATTAGCAAAAGGGTATATCGATCACACAGAGTAATTAAAACCCGACATATTTTCAAATCGGTATTGTACGTACATACATACGTTCGTTCGCTAATGATTACGTGAAGCAATCGTTCGCAATCTCTTGCTCGGTCGTATTAGATATTCATACATGGAACGCGCGCGAAAGAAATAAAGGAAGAAAGAAGACAACGTCTTAAATATGCGCTCGTTCATATGTTACGCGATCGTTTAAATTGGAACGTTAATTGTTCTGAAAATTGCGTTCGCGCCATCGGCGGCTGCGTAACGAAGGAAAAATCGAAATTTGCATAATTAAAAATTATGTTGAGAAAGGTGACCTATTTCGTGTTAAAAGGCAAAGCGCCTTCTCACACAGCAATTTCAGTAAACCGCTTTTTGGCCAGTACGAACATTCATTTGGCTCCTCAGTCCCCCTATTCACTCGAGCTGAGTCCTTGTGATGTTTTCGTCATCCCGAGCTTGAAACGATGCCTTAAACGACGTCGTTTTGGGGCACCGGAGAACATTCAAACGGTTTCAACTGACCAGCCTAAGGCTATTCTAGTATACGAGTTCCAACACCATTATGAGGAGTGGAAGAAGCGTCTCCAACGCTGTGTGATCTCACAAGGAAGTTACTTTGAAGGGGACAATGTTGAATCATAACGTCATGGGAATAAAACGAGTGAAAGAAATCGGTCTTATTACTTTATATACACACGCCTCGTAGTAATGTGTTGATGCGAGCTCAACTTTGTGGCTTAGTGAACGCCCAGAAGTCACATGAAAGTTTTGCTCCCACTCTTTTAGTACTAAGAACGAAATTTCATGTCTTATTAGGGTTTAGTTTCAATACGTTATTCTCACTTAAAATTGAGCAGGTGTTTTAGTTATTTGGGGTTTATGAAAGATCAAAGAGAATAGGGAAATTTTAGCTTGAGAAAGTCACGATTCGACTAAGTTCGAGAATCAAGATTTCCGAGATTCTCAAGACATCAAGATTCGGAGGATTTGTGAGATTCAATGCTTCTTTGATCGTAGAAATTGTGGAAAATGGATAGATTTGAGAGGTTCGTAAAGTTCAGAAAGATGGACGATTCCTATATTCGCGATATTCAAGCGAAAGAATTCTCTGTTTGGTTATCTTTATACCCGTCTTTCAATCCCTCATCAAAAATTTCCAAGGATTCTTTTCTTTTAATACTTCTCTTGTTTAATACCCTTCCTTTTAAAAAGTAGTAAACTATTTTCTACGGCCGGACCATTGACGATCCAGATGCTTTATGTGAAATATTTAGTAAGCATTTTCATATGAGCGACAGGCGGCTGAGCATCATTATACGTTGACGGTGTCAATGATATCACATCTTGTAAAACAATATATTTGAATCCTGCTAGCACAAATGAAATTTTTAACACTATCATGGCCATTTCTAGAAAATCATCGTCAGGTATTGATGAGATTCCTTGTAGTCTGTTAAAGCATGTGGCCAATTTTATTTCTGAACCACTGTCATTGTTGTTCAATAAATCATTCACTGAGGGTACATTCCCTGCTGGGCTTAAAGTAGCTAAAATATTGCTTGTTTATAAAAAAGGTGATAGACGTGATGTTTGTAATTATCGACCAATATCCATATTGTCGTGTTTTTCTAAAGTTTTCGAGAAGGCTATGTATGACAGAGTTGCGTCATTTCTTGGTAATAATAAGTTGATCTCTTCGAGTCAGTTTGGATTTGTAAGCTCTAAGTCTACACAAAGTGCTGTTTTTGAGACCTTGGGCCCTGTTTGTAAGCAAGTGGATAGCGGTAGGTCAGTTGCCGGGATATTTTTTGATTTGTCTCGGGCTTTTGATAGCATTGACCATGGATTGCTGTTGCATAAGCTTTCTCTCAGTGGGATAAGAGTACCTGCTATACAGTGGTTATCTACTTATTTGAATGGTCGTAGACAGATAGTGTCTGTCGCTGGTGCCGGTAGAGTTGCGTACTCATCGGCGTTCCACAGGGTTCGGTTTTGGGTGCCCTTCTTTTTGTGGTCTTTGTGAATGACCTTGGTAATTCCTTGTCCAGTATCCCTTTGATACAGTTTGCTGACGACACTACTGTTATTGTCTATGGTCTTGACGAGGATGAAGTATCAGGGACTGGTAATGAATGTGGGGAGGCTGTTTACGGCTGATGTAGGAATAATGGCTTATTAGTGAATGCTGACAAAACATGCGTGATATCGTTTGGTGCTGCTAGGCGATCTAGGAATCGTTCTCCATCGTTATCCAGCACAAAATTCCTCGGGTGTTATATAGATGAGTGTTTAACATGGAATGACCACATTTCATGTCTTTGTTCCAAATTAAATTCTTTAAATTATGCTCTCTATAACTTGAGGAACAGCGTTAACAGGGAATCTCTACTGATGTTTAATCATGCGCATGTTTCGTCAAGGTTAAGATATGGAATTATCTTTTGGGGTCAGTCGTCTGAATTCCAACGATGTTTTAAGTCACAGAAAAAATCATTAGAACAATGTTTTCATTGGGATATAGGGAATCCTGTAAGCCATTCTTTGAAACGAATAAACTCATGTCACTGCCCTCTCTTTATTTGTATGAATTTGCCATCTATGCTAGAGAATACTGTGCGACTTTTCTGACTAACGGCGATATTAACAAAACTTACCGCACCCGAAATATTGACAAGTACTCCGTACCAGCACATAGAACTTCAATGTTTGAGAGGAGCCCGAGTTATGTTTGTATAAAAGTTTATAATAAATTACCAGTTGTACTGAAGGCTCATAAGTTATCGAAGTATAAACTTGCTGTAAAAGGTATTTTAGTGTTAACTGTATTTATACTGTGGCCGAGTTTTTGGGCAATAATACTTGCTCCAACTCGAATGTGTATTGTTTGGACTCAAATTATTGACATATGTACATGTGTACACTATACCATTTTATTATTTCATTAATTATTATTGACACAGCCTATATCGGTAGTGATCCACGGCATTAATAAATATTATTATTATTATTATTATTATTATTATTATTATTTTCGAGGGCCAAAATCTTAATAAAATAAAATCTGGATACTAAGCGCGCAATGGTGCACAGCTAATTCTGCGAAGAACTGTTGTAAGCCGTACGTTTCACCGACGCCGTTGATTCAAGTGCCTTGTATTCCTGTAGGTGTAGAGTATTGATATTGAGTTGAACTCGTTTTGCGAACAGATCAACTCCGACGGTTGGATACATTTTACCAACCGTTAATAATAACAATAATAATAATAATAATAATAATAATAATAATAATAATAATAGCGTTTATTGTCCAACGGTTAAACCAATAACGGAACAAATTAACAACAGATACACACATACATGTACATATACACATACTATACGACAAAGTTAAACTCACTAAATTACAAAATCGAAAAAAAGGAAAAACAATTAAGTAAATTCATTAATTCTATATCTAGAGTGGTACATAGATGCAAACGGAACATGCGGGGAACAAGGAAATTAGTAGAAGAAAGTAAATCATAGGAATCAATGAGGCCATGTACGAGTTTTCACAAAAATCGAGCTTCCTGGGCTTTACGACGACTTGCCAAGGACTTTACATCATGTCTTCTTAGGTTCTAGGTAAATTGCTCGAATGCAACTGCTCGAATGCAATTGCTCGAAGTCAGCTACTCGAAAGTCAGTTGCTCGAATATATCTTTCCTCGAACTGCAAGTTCCTCGAACGACAATTTCTCGAAAATGTTTTGCTCGAAAGTAATTACTGAGAATAATGCGATGATTGTTATTGCAGACGCCGTATCCATATCATTTGCCATTAATCTAAACCAGTAATTGGAAGTGACATCAGATTGCCTTTATTGTAAAAGGTGGAATAGCACATAACATATCATATTAAAAACACGTTGTTTTTCATAATTTTTAACTTAATCATATATGTATGTACCTACAAGTACCTATTTTTTGTTAATGAAGAAAATAATTTGTTTTTATTATTCCTGGTACAAACTACAGAACTGAGAAATAGTGTTACGGCTAGTCCGTAATTGCATTCCAATGATAAATACTTTCTACATTCAAAATTCGAGCAATACAATTTCGATAAATTGCCGTTCGAGGAACTTGTATTTCGAGGAAAGACATATTCGAGCATTTTCACTTTCGAGCAATTGATTTCGAGCAATTGCATTCGAGGAATTTGACGGAGACGGTCTTCTTAGTAGAACTCCATAATCAATGCCACGTTCAGGGTATATGCCATCCATTTTACAAGATAAATATTTTAAAAAGCGTCGTTGCACCTTTTCAATAGATAGTTGGAGATAAAGAAAGTAGGGAGACCACGCTGGTGGGGCGTATTCTAATTTGCTGACGACAAAGCTAAAGAACAAGGTCTTGAGCAACGAGGTACTATTGAAAAATTTACAGGTTCGTAACACAAAACCCAATGCCCTAAATGCAGAAACACAAATATAGTTGATGGCAGGTGCAAAACTGAGGTGGTGCGTCAAATAAAACGCCTAGGTCCATTACTCCATGGAGTCAGCCTTTTAGGGAAGGAGACAGAACAGCATTTCTTTATATTTAATTTCAGTTTATTTACTGAACACCAACGTCCATAATATTCAAATTTTGCTATAAAAGAATCACATCGTCCCATGTCTTAATAGAATAATAGATTTTGATCATCCGCAACGGATGATAGATGACGCTAACGACATTCATGTCATTCTATACGAATAATGACGAACTTTACAAATATCGGTTGATATAATCTTTGATCGGTGTACGTTCTCCACTTCTGCGCCGTATTCACATTCCTATGAGGATTCCGCTTAGTCGTCGTTTGAAGTGGAAGTATTTCACCGAGCTGGTTCCCAGTTTCTGATAGTTTTTCCCGATTATTTATCGCATTTCGTTGAGACGGGAAATTTAGCTAATGCCATATTGTTGGTGTTGTTGTTTGATATTAGTTTGATGCTTTAGAGGCATTACCACATCTCTCTCGGTCCTGAAAAGCTCTTCTTATTACCCCTTTCCTTTGTTCCTTATACATTTTATAATCCTTAGTGCTTATTGTTTGTAGGTACTGTTTTCATTTACTTTTCTTATCCCTCAATTTCCTTCTTTACATTCTCCATCAACCAATTTTCTTATATTTCTGTTTTGGTAGCTGTACGAAGTTGCTTCGCTGCTGTTAAAATTGCATGTTAATTAATTTAAATTTTAGAATTAGGAGACGGTAACACGACAAGTCCACTTCTTCAGCGAACCATATTCCGCGTAAAATCCAACATAATCTCGGACGCGTTTCGATAAAAACTCGACACTAACACGAACGTGCCAAATCTAATTTATGTAAAGAACAGGACCGCGAAAGTTAAAACGCGAAACAATAAGGAACTATACGCGAACGTTTGACGTCAGGTGCATGAATAATTTAGAAGAAAAAAAGAAATTAAAAAATTCCAACATTCATTTGTATTGTTGCCGGGAACCGTTTAAACTTTAAATTGTCCAATGGTAATCGGAGGGAATTGGATACGTTCGCATAAATTTCTAACTCACCTTTTGGGCCATCAACAAGGCGAAGAAACAACATTTCCCTTGATGCTTTATGTTCCTGTGTTATTCATCGTCGGTTCTTACCGCTTCGTAGTCTTTATTGGGGTTATACAATCGGCCGTACTTAGTATTTAATTATTCAGTACATCTCGCCTAACGCCGCTACGTGTTTTACTCAAACGAACGGCCTAGACGAGCGCGTAAATTTGTCCGTTCTCGAGTTACGCGATGGTAATCGTCTAATCGGGCGGACGCGTTGGGTTCTCGACCGTCTAACCAGTCGGAGAAACGTTGATGATGTACGATTTAACGATTTCGAAACTTTCGTCGTCTGCGACACCTACAAAACGTTGTTTTACATAATATCGCTCGATATGTACATATATATAATGAAGAACATTGCATTGTTGACCTTTGTGCCCCTTTGAGAAAAGGATTTATGTGAGAAAATCAGGCATCGAAAAATGTTAATTTTTAAATATCAATCTTGAACGAGGCTTTTTCCACGTCACTAATAACGCCGTCCTAGGATCCTACGGAACGCAGTTTGTGCTTGTCCGCAGTTTAAAGTAAATCACGCGAAGACTATAATGCCTTTGGACTTATATTGAAGTTGCAGTAGAACCGTGATGAAAGCTCCGTTTTATCTCGTTCTATTGAGGAGTTCTGCTGGGCGCCTGGCCGTATTCGAAAGGCGAAAACCGGACTCATTCAAAACTCTCTTCATTGTTAAAATCAACTGTATCTGCGACCCCGCCTATCAAAAGCCTGTTCTGTATATAGGGTACGAATTCTCAAATCCATTTCTTCCATGAAGGAGGCGGATAATTTCAGAAGATTTCGTAGCTATAATGTGTTAACGCGCCACAGCGCGAAGTGTGTGCGCAATAATTCTCTCAACTCCCAGAACGAAACCGCGATAAACGAGCTCAATTCTATGTTGAAAGTTTACTTCGACTCCCGCACTCTACGCTATGTTAGTCGGAAAGTGTCTATGCTTATTATCGGATCATCCGAAGATTATCTGACAACCACTTGCTTTCCAAGTGCTGTATTAGATAGATAGATAGATAGATAGATAGATACTTTACTTTTACAAATAGTGTACATTGTACAGTAAAAGAAAATGTCAAAACAATGGAGACAAAACAAGAGTATAGATGAGGTATTTACAAGTCAACAGTTAGTTAAATTAATTGAAAAAAGCGGGCAATTAATAAGGATTATTAGTTAGTTTAAATAAAATTTCAAAATATTTTAAAAAGTCGCTAACGTCACAATTTCATATATAAAATATATACAATATGTCATAATAAAATAAAAAATAAATAAAAGAGTATAAAATGATACAAATCGGATCCTACACAAAACGGCTAAGGTCTCCCGCGAAATATTCCTCCATGGAGTAGATACTGCTTGACTGTAAGATGTTGGTAACGACATTTTTAAATTTTGGTGTTGGCATGGATTTTAGGGATAGTGGAAGGTGATTATAAAGTTTAAGGGCCAGATTGTTCGATCCAGTCTGGGATCGGGTCAGACGGTGGTAGGTATTATAGCCGTGGTTGTCTTTATTTTTCTGTATTCATCTGATGAGTGGACGTGAAGCAGGTTTGCCAATATATTGCTTTCTTCTCATGCTTTTCGAGAGTCCTAAGAACTCGGTGGTCAGTTTGGAGAAGTTAGTCATTAGGTTTCTACGTACTTAACCCCTCGAAATACCGGTATAAAAGGAAATCTTTAGCAAAGTGTCGGAATAGGAAATGATCATGAAATCAGCAATTTCTATAGCTTAAAGACCGGTCTAGGTCCGCCGCCGCCGTTTCTTCGCCAGGCCCGTTCTTCGCCGGCCGTTTCGTCACCGTCGTTTCATCGCCAGTTATAATAAAAAATAAAAAATATCGAATTCTCTGTGAAAATAAGTAGTATTTAAGACTATACACTAGACCGGTCCTTATATGTATATTAGAAGAAAATAATTTTTCGAATTCATATCACGGCAAGCGCTAAAAACATTTCGTTTGGTGCCAAAAAACGCAAAAGAAATTGAGCTTGATGATATTAACTTTGGAATGCCAAGTAAATTATCGATACCTTGAAATGTGATAATGTTTGGCAAGCGATCAATTTTTCTCTACTACTAATTTCTGGTAACACAGCACCATCCCAGTGCAAAACAAAACTAAGTAGAATCTGGAAATAAGAAACTAAATTTCTTAATTTATACACATAAAATACATAAACAAATAGAAGATAGAAGATAAAAGACGATCTGAAAGAAGGAGAACAATAGAGACAAGCACAGAGACAGAGACACATATTAAATTGCATCGAAGTTTTCTGCAATATTTCTGTGCTGTTGTTACACGATGATTCTGAAACATGCGACGAATTGATGAACGATCCAGTATAAGTTCTTCGATTTGATGGCCTAACGCGTCAGCAGTTGCACTTAAAATATGAACTGCAGCACCATCAGAGATTCTCCACTTATTCAAAGTTGAAAGCAATCTTGGTGTAAAAAAATTTGTTCTATCTCTTGATACACCTGATGAAGTTTTGTTAGATCCACTTGCATTTACATTTTTTGCTGGTGTCGATGCTTCAACTTCAATGCCGTCTATGTCGTCAAAGTCAATCATACCTGTTTTATAAGAATAATTATCATTTGTTTAAAAATTAGCATTTTAGTAAATATAATTTTATACCTCTTTGTCTGTTGTTCATATAACTCTTGTCGTTTATCTTATTTTAAGTTACACTGGTCTTCTTGTTCTTTCTGAACTGCTTTTCGTGTTTCTTTTTGCGTAACAATTTTATCTGTTCCTATCATACAACCTAGTCTTCTTTTTTCTCGCTGCTTTAATGAAAACTCTCTATCTTCCTGTATTCCTATTAATTCCAATGCGTCTGCGTGTGCGATATCGAATAAATCATCCAAATTCTCTTGAAATTCACTTGCTTTCTTGTTTTGAGATTCAATTTTCCGACCATGAATCGTTATGATAGATCTCCACTCATTGCATAATTTTTCCACTTTGTCAATGCAGTGTTTTTCGTGGTGTGTTGGAATTCGCGGTTTCTGCCAAAATATGCTAACTTCAGCAACAACTAATTAACTGATTTCTCTTAAATTTAGCCCAACTATTCGTAAATTATAAAATAATACTTGTAGCACTTGTTCTCTTAATCGTAATTTAGCACCAGTAATTTGATGAACAATTGATCCTATTAACAAAATATCGAGAACAAAACATGCTGTAAAATAAAATGCGGAAAATCGTGCCATTGATAAAAGACGATTTTTAAGTCGTGCAGGAATTGCATGCGCGTTATACTTCATAAAAATTTAAAAAAAAAGGGGCTACCTGGTTTTTATTATTAGGTTTAGAATGTTTTGGGTGAAAAACGTATGACCGGAAAAAGAATTAATTAATAAATTAATATAAATACTATTTTCTTTTAGCATGCGAAGTGTAACAATGCAACGATAGAAATTTTAAAATTTCTACAACGTAAGACAGGTTTATTACTTATCTGTAACCTCTTACTTTCCATTTGGATTACTCGTATTTAAAAATTATTGTTATATTTAATTGACACCGTACATTTAGAATGTTTACAACCAATATATTATGCTGCGGCGATTGAACGGCCCGGCGAAGAAACGGCGGCGATGAACCGGCGGCGCAGAAACGTCCTATTCCGCTTAAAGACGGCGTCTCACACTTAGGAGGTCGGACACATAGGAGGGGATATGTGAAGACCGTGCTAATTATTAATTATTGAGTTGTCGAGTTCCTGCTTGAGTTTCATTGAATTTCGCAAAAGAGAATGATCTTGAAGCGATTTTTCCAAAACTTGATCCCGATAAAGAATCGGATATGCTGGAGATGATTTGTCGAGTATCGAACTTCATTATTTATCGATTCTTCATCTGCTTCGCAATTGAAATTTTAAACGATTTTTCTTCAAATTTGCACTATTGCACCTTGCGTAGCCGACGGCTCGACAGTCCCGTGCGCGAGGGACACGCTTGCTGAAACGGTTCCCTCGACTCGCCATAAATAAGCTCCGGGCAGCGCCCGATCAAAACGAAAACGCCCGTTTGCCGGAGTTCTAAGGTCAACAACACGTTGGCGCCGCATTTTCTTGGAAAGCCGACTAACCGAACGAACGAAAGAACGATTATGGAATTACGTAACGACACAACCGCGACCTCTCTCAAGCACCGTCGGCGAACCAGAACTATTAATTAACGCGTTTTCGAACGCGACCCGCCGCCGCAATTATTCCGAGATCGACGCGAAACACCGGCTTTACCGTAACCTACCTAGCTATCTCGTCCTTAAAGGGAACGAGATCGACAAGTACGTGCGATACGGGATTTCGATGTTAATGCGCTGACGTTTTTGCGTTCACTAGAGCAGGTGTCGTAGGAGTTTGTTTCCGGATTAAGCTTTCCGGTTTGTAGAATTCGTATGTAAGAAGTAATTAATTGACTTTAAGTTGTCTGAACCTGAATTGTTATAGGTATTCTTCGTACCTATAAATTTCGCACCTTGTATTAACAACTGGTAATACAAGGTGAAATCGGTGAAATATATATTATTATAACTATAATAATATATATTTCACCGATTTCACCCTTCCTAAACTGTCATTGTCTACTACTCAACGTCGCTCGACATGTAAATATGTTCGCTAATCTACAAAATGTCCTAATACATATATCGAACAATATTAAATGTCCTAAGACAACTATGGTTTACTCGCGGAAATGAATTCCATTCCGGATTCGCTATAGTCTGTGTTCGGCCTGTCCAGCGGTCAGAATTCCTTGTATAGGCCAGCGATGAAACAGTGCCAAACAGCCACACGATCATGGTTTGCTCGGAAAAAAGGATTGTACGCTGGTATGATTTTTCGAAGTAAAGAATTTCCTTCGGATTCGGCTACAGCCTACCTGTCCAGCGGCCAGAATTTTCCATAAGTGCGGACAAAGGGAAAATGCTCAACGACTACGCAACTATGGTTTCTTTGGAGAAAAGAATTTCCTTTCGACTACGCTATAGTCGATGTTGAGCCTGTCCGGCGGTTAGGATTTCTTGTAAGGACCAGCGAAGGGAAAATTCCGAATGGCTAAGCAACTCTGGTTTTGTCGTAATCAACACAACTCTTATTATGTGTGGTCACGTAAACGTTGAAGCCGGGCTTTCGATTTAAGTAGGCGAAGTAAACTCTACACCTACTATTCGTCAAGCACCTTTCTCTCAATTTCCGTTTTGCACTAACAAGATAGGCGGGGTGGAAGGCTAGGTGTAAGGCGAGGTGGCAGACTGGGTGTAAAGCAGAGTGGCAGGCGCGGTTGGAAATGGGGTGATAGGTGGGTGGCAAGCAACTTCTTGCTACGTCGTGTATTAGCGCCACCGTCTACCGCCACTGAAGACTGAACTCAATATCGAAAGTGAGAAATCTTAATTTTAAAATCGCAACAGAAAACTTACCCATTTCGCCCCAGGAAGGAAGTTTGCTACCACTCAGAGTGCTAGACACCTAGTCGGCGACGGAGTGGGTTAGATAAATCCAAAGCGCTGCAGATTAAAGGCACCACCTGTTTTACACTTACCCTATCAAGATCTGGATCAACAGGAATCAACGAAGTTAGTCAAGTAACCCGGGTGGGAAATGGTTTGCGGCATTAAAAAAAGCAATCACAAAGAAAAACATACGAACCATGAGAGTTAATGAGTCTTCAATAATTATTGAAAAGCAATATTCTTAGGCGTAAGTCTTCCAATTGCTATACATTTACGTGTACTAATTGCTTTGACCAACGCTATCGTTTACAGTGGTTTCAATAAATGTACTTAAACAATATGTTCGATAAGGGAGGCATGCGAGAATCTCTCCCGATGACTGAATATTTACTCGGAATTTATAAATACTTGGCTAATTTACGAATTTAGTGATGAGTAAACGCTAAACAAGTTTTCAATAAATAAAATACGCGAATTATAAGGCAAAATTTGGCAAATGGACTAGTGTTCCCTCGAAGCTGTGCTGTGTATCGAGCAGCAGTAGATCAGATTTGTCAACCAGATGACAGCGTTGTCTAAGAAGATGACTCCAAATGACTCGAAACCAAGAATCGGTGGTATAGTACAATATCCCAAAACCACGACGATATTAAACTACGCCATCCCGATATTTAAAAGAATATAAAAAACCTTAAAGGAACAGAAAACCCTAAGAATACGATCACCAAAAACTATAAAGTAAACGTCCCACCGTTAGAATATATCCACAAATGTACCTAGATTTTCAACGATAATCTCTAGATTCGTAGAGCAAACGTCTAAACTCCACCAAGGTCTTATACCTACACCCCCGAATAATACGTCAATCGGAAAACGTATACTAATTTTTCTCCAAAACAGGCATGAAGGCTCCCTCTATCCGTGAGGATGGAACTCGATAAGTAATCGATAACGTATAGATGTCGCCCGCATAGAATCAATTATCAAAGATTAATTAATAGCAACAAGTGTAACGACCGAAATCGAGGTACATGGGAAGAAAAGAAAAAAAGCCTAACGAGAACTCAATGCTAACCCTAATCATAAAGATTAAAATACAAATAGACCACACACACCTGCACTCCTGACGGCTTGAAGTTTACGAACCAAAACGAGAACAAAAGAAATAAATGGAATAAAGCAATGTTACTAAAGTTAAAGGATGCATATGGATGGGATACACACAAATTGAGCAAGGTTAAATGCCAATCACAGGTATGCGCTCGATCCACAAGACCTGCGGACCTCAAGCAAAGTGAAATCTTAGAGCACCTGTCCACAAAACAAAAAGAAACGCCAACGGCAGAAACTATGGCCAAACAAAACAGATAAGGGACAGAGTTTAAAATCCAGGGCGGCCCACTCCAAGACTAAAGAGCTGATGGTTAAGGGCAAAACAGCAAACAAGACTGACCATCATATCCGAAATCCGGAACAAAAAGAACTCGAATCGAGAACGGGAAATGCCGGACTCATAACCTTGAAGGCACGAGGTGGAGTCGAACAGGCTTTTTGGACGAAACCACAGCCTTCTGAGAAAATCAAAATAGGAAAAAGAATCGGAAAGTCAAAATCGAGAACGGTATCCGAAAGTCAAAATCGGGAACGATAACGGAAAGTTGAAATCGAAAGAAATATTGGAAAGTAAACGAGTTTACGCAAATGAAACTACTTAGTCTAAAGTAGTGTTTTGGCTAGTACTGCAAACGAAGAAACCTAACGATACGCTTTGTCCGCGACAATCCAACGTCGAAAAGTCCAACTCCATAATGAATAGGGAATTTGTACCACCATGCTCAAAATGGAAGCGGTAGGCCTATTCCTCGCCCGTACCTACAGGGTGTAAGATGTAATGATTACTTCCGTTACGAGAATTTCGGGAAGCAAATGTTCCGGTGAACAACACGGAGTAACTCAAGCGGTTGATGGTGGGAATTCGCTAAAGATCTTCTGGCGTATTATAGCCGCAACCAGGTGCGACAGGCTGAGTGTAAGGCGAGGTGGCAGATAGAGCGGGAGCAAATCAATCGATAATCCACCGGAAATGAAAACGATTTAAACACAATTTTGAAACCGTAACACGATTTGGAGTTTAGAACCTCGAGGAGGTTTCCATTACATCTTAGTATCCGAAAGTAAGCTACCAACGGATCAAAAGTTACACCACCGCTCGCCTTCCCTTAAAGAAAAACGACATTCCCTTTTCACATTTCTCAACGATATCCAGAACAAACACACATTATTTCGAAACATTCCTAACGCGCATTGTCGATCTTTATCATTTCGACTAAACTAAGTGTCATTTGTTCCTCCTGCTCTTTCCATCACTCCATCAACATCTAACTACATACAGTCAGCGGCTGTTTTCGTCGAACGCCGGCGTTACTAAAAGCCGTCGTTTATTCGCCAACAGCGCCGCGTTATACCGTTGATGGATGGACGCATTACGGAGACAAAACGACCGGTTGTAACGCTCCGCTTTAACGCCGTATTTGTGAGCGTTTTACCCGACAATGCGATCGCAAATTGTCCGCCGCGACACCTAAGCACCTAATAAGTTAGCCCTGGGGATTTTGTCGGCGCGTAACCGGCCGTATACGGAACGCTTCCGTCACCTTAAGACGAAAGAAACTCAAAATGCTGTAGTAAATCGACGGAAGAAACGGGGCGAAAGGTGAAACGTATCGGTCGTCGTGCTCCGAATCGAATCGAGAAAGCGACGGGACGAAATGAAATATTATCGAATGCGAAGGCGAAATGGAGAAACGAATTAAGAAAGAAAAAGAAGAAAGAAAATGTTTCAGCAATCAACAATCTTTAGCGTTGTTTCATTTCTGTATGTAGTCCAAGACTGTTGCAACTTGAATCTTCGTTTGAATCTCTGTTGGAAGCACGACTAAAACCAACATCAAACACTCTATTTAAAATCGTAGGTAGGAACTTTAGCGGCAAAAACTC
Organism: Chrysina gloriosa; assembly: GCA_038088585.1. NCBI lineage: Eukaryota > Metazoa > Arthropoda > Insecta > Coleoptera > Scarabaeidae > Chrysina > Chrysina gloriosa. The sequence goes on from CM076089.1 coordinate 57,970,002, forward strand.
GACGTTATAAATTCTTTAATTTTAACGTGCCGCAATTTGCTTACCGCGCTGTCAACCATAGCGGGGGCTCGCAAGGCGAGCGCACCACAAGCGACATCGAAATGAAGGAAAGCAAGTTTGAGTATTTAAAAGCATCGCTCAGTGTGGGTTTATTCGAATAATTTTTTGATTTTGTTAAGTAACCACGCAGTTATTTTAAGTATGTATACGTATTCACGTGGAACTCGCTGATTTCCCGAAATTACTTTCGTTCTTTGAAGGTGCATTTTAGGAGTTAATAAAACGCGGAGCGATCATTCCATAGTTCTCCTGTTCTTCTTCGGTCAAATTTCTATATGTAAAACTGTACAAGACTGTTGCAATTTGAATCTCCGTTTGAATCTCTGTTGAAAGGACGGGTAAAACCGACATAAAACTCCATTTAAAATCGTATGTTAGAACTTTAGCGGTGAAAACTGGACATTATTTTTAATTTTAACGTGCTGCCATTCGCTTGCCGTGTTTTTATCCTTAGAGGGGGCTCGCGCGACGAGCACACCGCAAGCGATATCAAAATGAAGGGACGCCAGTTAGAGTCTAATAGTATCGCTCACAAGGGGAACACCAGGATTGTCCGACACAGATTTTCATGGGTCTTATATATGTTACAGAGGGACCTCTCCTGAGTATCGAGGTACAAGCTTTTATCCTAACGCGCTCTGCTTTTTGAAAAAATCGTTAAAATAAATTAATTGAAGTTTCCTATTTGTCCCTTATATCCGTACTTTTAAATACTGTTCAACGAAGCGCTCGTGAGCGCTGTGGATAAGATGTAGGGTTTACGCCCCTGAGAGATGTGTGTTCGAGTCTTGTTCGTGTGCTCTTTTTTCAATCTCTTCGTTAACAATATTAACAAATATGTTTCATTTCATGCAAAATTATTCAAAAATAATATTTTTTTGCCATGGTAATTTTGCATGAAATGAAATATGTATATTTGCTAATATTGTGCAGGAAGAGATTGAAAAAGAGCACAAAAGGGAAAGTTTGAGCTTTTGAGGAACCTAAGAAATTTTCTTGAATTATAAAGAATAAAATTCAGAAGATAAATGTTTCAGGACCTCAAATTTAGAAAATTTAATTTTTCGACAAATTTCCAGAAAATAAAGAAATAAATAGAATTTTGAAAATTCTGAAAATTCCGGTTAATTCTGAAATCTTGAAACATTTTGAAGTAGTTCGAAATTTCTTTTTGTCATCGAATTCGATAAAAGTTTGGACAATTTGAATTTTCGATAAATTTCCAGAAAAAGAAGGAAATAAAATTCTGAAAATTCGGGTTAATTTTCGAATATTTAAAATTCATAATACACACCATAACGCAGATTTGCTTCCAATTTATTTTTTAATAAAATTATCATGGCAAAAAATATTATTTTTTAATAATTTTGCATGAAATGAAACATATTTGTTAATATTGTTAACGAACACATTGAAAAGAAAAAGCACACGAGCAAGATTTGAACACCCATCCCCTATGGGTGTAAACCCTACATCTTATCCACTGTGCTACGAACACTTCAGAAAATTGGTTTGGAACCTTTGGTGTAACAAAGCAAACACACTGACAAAGTCAATGCACAAATTTCCACTATCACCAAACAAATATTGCATGTCTCTCGACGCGCGTTTCGCTAACCAAGTTAGCATCATCAGAAGATGATCAAATGTGTCGAGAGACATGCAATATTTGTTTGGTGATAGTGAAATTTGTGCATTGACTTTGTCAGTGTGTTTGCTACGAACACTTCATTGAACAGGATTTAAAATTAACGATATACGGGACAAATGGGAAACTTAAATTTCTTTTTCAACGATTTTCTCAAAAAGTAGAGAACAAAAGCTCGTACCTAGATACTCACGGGAGATCCCTCTATAACATATATAAGACCCATGAAAATTCGTGTCGGACAATCCTGGTGTTCCCCGTGTCAGTCAGAGTTTGATTTTGTGAAGAAACCACGCGGTTATTCTGGCTGGTGTGTATTCCCGTGGAACCCGCTGATCTTCGAAATTACTTTCCTTCTTTGAAGGTGCATTTTAGGACTTAATAAAACGAGGAGCGATCATTTCATACTTCTCTTGTTCTTCTACATGTAAATTTACCCATAAGATTATTGCGTTTCCTTCGGTTTGCGTTTTTGGAAACAGTAGCCTTACTCGTAGTGAGAAATATTTCTACGCTAGTGGTCTAGAAGATAAAGAAACTGGTCTAAGGTCGAGTCTTTTCCGAACGAACGTTTGGTCTGCGTAACGCGACGTTCGTGACCGATTTAAATCTCTGTTGGAAGCACAGTTAAAACCAAAATAAAACTCTCTATTTGAAATCATAGATTACAACTTTAGCAGCGAAGACTCGACGTTACAAATTGTTTAGATTCTGCGCGTACGATTTGCCTCCTTTCCCTCGCGCTGAGCAAGGCATTTTTTTAACATCCTACGACGTTGTCTGTCCATGTCTGTAGACATCGCAAAGATAAGATTCGTAATAGTTATTCCATTTCTAACGTGGCGCCATTAGCGAAATACCTTGTCGTCCTCAGCGGGGGCTCGCAAGATGATCATGCTTCAACATGCGACATCGAAAGGGACGAATAGACGTCGGAAGTCATCTATCGAATCCGGACTTCCCTTCGAATTGTTTGTTGTCGAATTGTAAGTTTGAGTATTTTAAAGGTCTGACGCTCTAACAGGGCAAAAGGACAATCGAAGAAGAAGAAGAAGAAGAGTGTTTTAGAGTATCATTTAATCAGGGTTTACTCGAAAAATTTCGTTTCGGGAAGAAATCAGCTAGCTTTGCCAAGAAAGAACACAGTTATGTTGGCTGTAGATACTATAGAGAACCAGCTGATCTGCAAAATTACTTGCCTTCTTCAGAGCTGCATTTTAAGAGTTCTTTCTAGCCCTAATCCTAACCCTTATACTCTTTCTATATCTTGGAGCTGAGTTTCTAAGTCTGGATTCTTTTCCTCGCTTCTCTTGGTGCCTTTCTATTCCGTACCTGTCCCCAAATCTCCTTCCAAATTCTGTTTCTGCTTTCGCTCGCTTCACCTACTTCCTCCGTCTAGCTCTTCTCCTCTGTTTTCTCTTTATCGCCACGATCCTATCTCTTCCCATTCTCATTACGTGTTCCAACCACATCAACTGACCTTCTATTGCGTCTTGTATGAATGATTGTTTAATTACGAGGGATATTGGCAACACTCAGGGCTTCCCCTTGGGCTCGGAGCTGTTCATTTTATTTAGGCATCTCTTGGGGGATATGAAACGGTGACTTGTGTGGCAACGCTATGAGAATGACAATGCACAACGTGATACTCATTCCGAGGGCCGCGGTTCCCTTTTTTCGTAGTAGACGTAGTGGTTCATTAATCGTTCCACTTACTTACAATGTGTTTATCATATCTCGCTAGTGTTTCCGATATATTTACTTATTTAGCTGACCTCCTTCTTTTGTATCTTGTATTGACTCTATTTCCAAGTTTCCTCTAATTGTACTATTTCTCGCTTTATCCATTTTCATTTTGTCAACTATGCTTCTTAGAAACCTCACTTCTGTAGGTGTTGTATTTTCTATTCCTTTGCAGTTGACCAAACTTTCGAACCATAAGTGAATAGTAGGACCGCATCTTAAGAGTTAATTTTCGCATACTTAGAAACGGTTAGGAATTCCGATTTGAGTTGATTTCGATGTAAGTCGCGTTCCAGAGGAGGGACACGGTAATTCTGATCTTCGATTCTAACGCGGGACGGGTTAATTTCCTAAATGGTTATCCTTTTTTCGAAGTCCACTTCAGCAGGCAAATTTCAGAAACATAGATTTGGGTTCGTTCCTCCTTTTCCACCTTCATCCATTACTCCAACTTTCAACTCAACAACTTTTCACCGGCATTATAACGCGATTCTACACCTTCGCGTAGGAATACGGACGGAGAGATTATTAGCGGCGGGAGCGCGTGATAAACGTGCGATAAGTCTCTCTCGGGGGAATTCGGTCCGTGTCACAGACGCGTTGACCCTCCGAAAAATTGTGAACCCGGGGCCGGGACCGCCATCCGGGTGCCCGAAATGTACCGTTAAGCCCGCGTTATATGACATCGAGTTCACGTAAATACAACACACACACACACGTACGTACACGTGCACATGCCCCCTTCGTTCGAGTCGTTTTCGTCGTCGTTATTTGTATTGTTGTCGAGCGAACGGACAATACGCCATATCGGGCGGGGATATTAAGCGATTGTTAACACGTAAAAACACTCTTCTCGTGATGTGACCGCGCGCGAAATCCGTAGATAAATTGCCCCGTCGTCCCTCCGCGAGTTCTCGTGTCAAAGTTGACCGAGTGATCTAGATACGAATGCTCGTTCGAGAATCCTAATGGGATGTAGTTGTAAAAAAATTTCTTGATAATAATTTGGGAGACTTAAACGAATAATGAAGGATTCCAGTTAATGCCTTGGGTGGGGACCGCCGGAAATAGAAGTGAATCCATAAGATTTCCATTTCTATCACATAACTTCCAAGATTCCGATTCAACACAGGCTGTTCCGAAAGATTGTGAACCCGAAAGCGAACAACCAAAGACCATCGAAAATACGAAGCGAAAGAGGACACGGTGCCCAAGAAGCAAAGAGATCTGTTGAGAAGCAGAAGCGAATCCGCTTAGCACAGCGTGGGGTGTGGATCAAAGGTGTGCTTCCAGTAAGAGGTGTGCGAAAAACGCAAAAAGTGATGGTACAACGTAAATATGGAGCGCCACTGATCCTATAATATATGAAAATTAAACGTTTCTACAGCGACGACGACAAGAATCCAATTTGAAACTCCATTTGAATCTTCGTTTGAATCTCCGAGTGGATCTCCATGGAAGATGTAGTTTAAAATAAAATTAAACTGTGTAATGAGGATCATGGATTAGAACTTCAGCAACAAGGACTCGACGTTAGAAGCTGTTTAGATTCTGTACGTACGACTTGGCACCACCCCCTCATGTAGTTGTAATTTTTTTTAATAATAATTTGAGAAAAATAAAGAAATAATGAAGGATTCAAGTTTGTGTCTTAGGGGACCGCCAGGGAATAGAAGTGAATACATAAGATTTCCATTTTCATCACGTAACTTTCAAGATTTCGCTAGGTGCTTCCTTCCACACGGACTATTCCGAAAGATTACGAACCCAAAAGGGAACAACCGACGACCAGGAAGCAAGCGGTTGCCAAATTATTTCGGATGAGATCTGTTGACGAGCAGAAGCGATACCGGTTAGCACAGCGTGGGATGTGGGTCAAAGGTTGACGTCCTGTAAAAGAAGGGGAAAAATCCAAGAAACTGATGGTACAACGTAAATATGGGGCGCCATTGATCCTGTCGTATATGAAAATTAGGCTTTTCTACACCAACGACGACAAGAATCGGATTTGAATCTCAAGTCGAATCTTCATTTGAATCTCCGTTCAGATCTCCATTCAAGACATAGTTTAAAATAAAATTAAACTCTCTCTTGAAGATTAGGAAATTGTTCACATTCTGTGTGTACGATTCGCCACCACCCTCTGATTTACTTGTAAACATTTTTTCAATAATAATTTGAGAAAACGAAACAAGTTATGAAGTATTCAAGTTTGTGCCTTCGAAGGGAGAGGGACTGGGCGCCAGGAATAGAAGTGAATTCATAAGGTTTCCATTTCCAACACGTAACTTCCAAGATTCCGCTACGTGCTTCCCTTCACACACAGGCTATTCCGAAAAATTGTAAACCCAAAAGCGATCAACCGGACACCATCGAAAGTGCGAAGTGAAAGGGAACATGGTGTCAAGGAAGCAAGTGGTTCCCACAGATTATATCTGATGAGATCTGTTGACAAGCAGAAGAGGTTAGTACAGCACACAGATGCAGGTTAAAGATGTGCATAAACTGATGGTACAACTAAAATATGGGGCACCACCGATTAGATAATGTGTGAATATAAGGCGTTTCTATGCCGCCGACGACAAGAGATAGATTTAAATCTCGGTTTGAATCTTCGTTTGAATCTCCATTGAAGACATAGTTTAGAATAAAACCAAACTCTCTATTGAAGATCATCGATTAGAACTTCAGCAGCAAGGAGTTGGCGTTAGAAATTGCTTAGATTCTGTACGTACGATTTGCCACTACGCCCTGATGTGGTTGCAAAAAGAATTTTTAATAATAATTTGGGAAAAATAAACAAGTAACCAAGGGTTCAAGTTTGTGACTTTTGGGGAGGACCGCCAGAAATACAAGTGAATTGATAAGATTTCCATTTCAATCACGAAACTTTCAAGATTCCTCTCTGTGCTTTCTTTCACACAGAGGTTGTCCCAAAAAATTGTGAACCCAAAAGCGAACAACCGAAAACCGTCGCGAATATGAAGTGGAAGTGAACACGATATCAAGGAAGCACGTGGTTACCAAATTGTCACTGGTGAGATCTGTTGACAGACAGAAACAACTCCGGTTAGATCAGCGTAAGGTATGGTTCAAAGGTTAGGTTCCCGTAAAAGGTGTGTAAAAACATGATACAACTAAAATATGGGGCGCCACTAATTCGGTAACATGTGAAAATTAAGGGTTTATACACCAGCAACGACAAGGGTCAGATTTGAATTTTTGTTTGAATCCTCATTTGAATCTCTACTGAAGGCATAGTTCACAATAAAATCAAACTCTATTGAGGATCATGGAGCAGAACTTCAACAGCAGGGAATGGACGTTAGAAATTTTTTAGATTCTGTAGCTATTTTTAAAATATTTTCTACCATCTTTTGGGCAATCAAACAACAAATTATAAATCAACAGCTATATTTTTAACAGTTAACTGGGAAAAAGTGAGACGCTTAAAATAGTCAGATAGACGCTTTTCTTCTATCTTTCTTCTTTCATTAGTTCTTTCTCGCTCGCACACACACACCCACGATTGCGTACCCCTCCCCTTCAGATGGCGCTCTTATTCGGATTCGAATCTACTTCAAATTCGACTTTAACTTACTTACCATCGGTTTCGAAATGAAATACTTTTGCTTATACATTGTTTATTTAATTATAGAATTTTACATTTTATTCAAATAAGCATCAAATGCGTAAAGAGCGTCGTTCTTGTTGGGTGTCCCATACTTCTCCTTTTTTACGTAAAAGTATAAAATAAATACAATAGAAGTGCATTTAGATTCTGTACGCACGATTAGTCACCACTCCCTCTAGCTTATTAACCCGTCACGAATTTTCCGAGATTGCTTCTTGTGACTTTTTAACATCCCTCGACGTTGCCTATCCACGTCTGTGGATATCGCAAAGACGAGACGCGTTGCTTCGTTTCTAACGTGCCGCCATTAGCGTAATACCTTGTCATCCTTAGCGGGAGGCTCGCAAAACGAGCATGCCTTGTCATGCTACATCGAAAGGAACTAAAACGAAACGGGGAACTAGAAGTAAATAAAACGCCAGAAAATACGGAAATAGAGCCGAACGAGAAATGTAAACCGTAACCGCAATTCTCTAGTCAGCTTGAAAAATATTGAAATATTTAGACTAATACGGAGGTTTCTTGAAGACAATGTTGTCGAAGAAATTTTTATTTAGGACTGTGTAAGATTGATAAATCTTTCGTTTTATTCATTTTGTACTGTGTTTTGAAGTCTAAATGCCTTGATGACCCCCTGGTGCGAGAAATGAGTACTCTTCGACTCGTTAACCTTAGAATGAATATATTTCTTTCTCCGTAAACGAAACGCTTGGTTATGGCTGTTATCACAGCAATCAATTCAAAGAAAAGGAACAATATCGAAGGTATTCGTTCAAAAGCCTAAAATCCACATCGTTTTTTTGTGTCTAATTGTAACCATTTTGTTAGAAAAGTGTACTTTCATCGAAAACAGAAAATAAAACTAAAAAGACTTCCAAGTAACATTTCAGATCCGACGCGTAACGCTACCAACTTGGAAACTCGAAAAGAACAGAAAAATCCGATCGATGTTAATTATTTAAATTCCTCAGACCATCAATAATTCATCGTTTCCTTTCTTTCGTATCGGTTTTCTCATTTCCTTTTGTTTTTGTTTCTTGTCTTTTTCTTTTCTGTTTTTTTTTGTTTTGCTTTTGAACACGCGCGTCCGTAAGATTTGAATAATAATGCGCGCCGTAGCATCGGCGGACGGTCGTTTTACTTTTCGGGGATTGTGAAAGAAGACAAAGCTCCGGCTATTAGTCCGATGTCTTCGACGAGAGGAAAGTATTTGTAATTTAAGTTAAATGGGAATGCCGATCGATTTCCATAACGTCGCCTTCGTTAAAATTCATTAGACGATATGGAAATCGATCCGGAGGATATTTACATATCCATGTGTGTGTATGTATGTTAGTAGGAACGTTAACGATGTTTGTGTTTGGTTGATGTTGTATGAATTTCATCTCCAATAGATCTTTCATTTTTGTTCTTTCTTCATTTCACCCATAAAATGTATTGCGTATAGAAATCGACGAGGAGAAGTTTTTGCTGGTTAAAGTTACATGTTAAAAGTTGGATGTTAAGAGTTTAAGGTAAAGGAAACAGCAAAAATGTATCTAACATCACGATGTAAATACTTCTTTATTTCTACATATCATAATAACAATCACGAAGTCGCTTTTGCAGGAGGAAAACTACCCCGAAGATATACATACATGTAGCGAAGATTATTATTAGTGTACTAAGTTTATGATCTGTATGTCATGGTACTTTAAATTCAAAGTTAGGAGAAGTTTTGCCGAAACGTCCTTTTACATATTTTGATCTGAAATTCTTGGGAAGAAAGATGTTCGAAGACTTTAACGACAATTTACGATCTGATATCGTTTTTTAAAATTTTTCGAAAGGAGGCTATCCAATGTATTCAACGACTGTAGTGTTTTCATAAAAGAAACACTAAAATGTGAAAATTCGAAAAACAAAGATATTCTCCCAAGCTGCAAATGTTAAAAAACTAAGAAAAGATGCTCAGAAGATACTAAAGACGAAATTTTTGGGGAAGGAAGATATTTGAAACGTCTGCTTTTCATTGAATATGAGAATAATCTACTTTCCACATGTTATATTTGCCTAAAGTGTATTATTTTTCATTTTACATGCTCGTTGTCTGTTTTATTTCGTTATGGCGTTCGTCTTTTCCGTTTAGCCTAATCAACATTAACCTTGCCTATTATCCTGCCAGGGGCTTTCCCGCACAAAGTATTTCCAAAGATCACAAAGCAAAATCGAGAAGCTGAGTCCTTATGACTCTCGAAGATACAGATGGAAATTGGAACGATGCAAGTGACAAGCCAGATTATCTCCAGCGGAAACGGTTCCGGCAAGCGCAGCGTAGGGTGTGGATCAAAAGTTAACTTTTCACGAAAAGTGCGATTCTCATAAGCCAAAGTAGGTTATTTGAAAAGAGATTAATGAGTAAGAGGGTGGGTGAGGATAGCTATGCCAGAACATGAACGATCTGTGGGACAAGGAAGGGAAAAGTACAAAACGCTTGCGACTCCCCAGACTACCTCTAGCGGGTAAATTGGCAAACAATTACTAGATTGAGTGCTGAGTGTGTTACTCGGAGATGTCGGAAAATGGTGTAAATCTCACTAACTAGAGGAATCATCAAAAAGAGGAGAGCGGAAAAGCTTCAGCCGTGTACTAAAATTAAACGAATTAATCGAAACAATTGAGGTGTAATGAGAAAACTCCTGTTAGCTAGAGAAATCACAAAATTTAGATGGTGCTTTTGCCGGCTCCCTAAGTTTTCTGCAGAAAACTTAGCTTAGAAGGGTGGCTCAAGCTCTTAAAATCGGCTAGCTTAAATACGTAAGTTTTGAAAAAAAGTTAGAAACCTAAAACAACAAGCAGTCGGCAAGTAGATGAAGGAAACATAACAAAGGGTATACCGCTAACGGAGTACCGCGCTACGACTTTAAAACGGGACAATCAGAAAAAACGCACTAGGGTTATGGAGCGTCGTGCATCAAAATAAATGCCCCCAACTGCTCCCATATTACTAGCCAGATAATAGTCCGTCAGTAAAACGAAGATTAAACAAATCAAATTTACCCTTGCTTACTTGATCGCCGAATATCAAAACAGTCTCCGTACGTTTTAGTTAAAATTCTGGTTACGAAATCGAACTGTCAGGGAACAGGTGCAGTGAACCACACAAATAAAAAACACCTCTGATCAAACCTCTGATCAAACTGACATCCATAACGACCATCTTCTAAAATATTGCGTGACTATAATCGCTTTTAGAAAGTACCTGATTGGAATACTATTGATGTATAGATCTTAACCACATGACGATTTTTCAAGTTTAACGTGTTGCTTAAGTTCATATTGCTAATTATAAATGCTATATGCCAGGGCGATTCGGAAAGCATGGTCCGTTTGGTTATTAGAAAGAACAGAAGAGGTGGGATAATGATGAAGGAACAAAAGAGAAAGATACTATGCAAAAATTACTTTAGTAATAAAAATAATGACAATTACACGGGATACAAAGAGCAAAGAAAAATTGTAAATAGAAAAATTAAGGAAGCAAGAAGGACCTCGGGGAAGGAAACCGGGGACAAATGGTATAAAAGATGCTGCAGGAAATTTGATGCTGACTAATTCATAAATGGTAGACAGATGGCAAGAGCATTTTATTGATGTTCTAAAATGGGTCACAAATGGGAGAGGAAGAAATGCACCAGAAAAGAGGCAGAATAATGGATCACATTGACCAGATATCCTGGGAGAAATTCCAAAATGCCGTCCGAAAACTAAAAAATGGCAAAGCTGCTGGTCATGCCAAAATTAAGGCCGAATTAATTAAAACACTGGAACACTGGGCGAATACCAAGAGATTGTACGCTTGCCACAATATTACCGGCTCTACAAGAAAGGTGACACACAAGTGTGTATCAACTACAGAGGAATATCATAATTGCCAACTGACAGCAAAGTATACGAAGCAATTTTAGAAAAAGATTGAGAGAAGCTATTGGAGAAACACTTGATGGTAATCAATGTGGATTTAGACCCGGGTGTGATGCGACAGAGCTAATATTCACTATAAGGCAATTAATAGAGAAAACTATGCAGTTAACAGCAAATTGTTTTTGTGTTTTGTGGATTTGGAAAGAGCTTTCGAAACCGTGCCTAGGAAAGAAGTATGGGAAGTACTGGAACAAAAGTATTTAGGTCAAAAATTGATTCAAGCAATAAAAAGCGTGTATAGCGTGCACTAGAAACGTTGTGAAAACACATAATGAGACATCAACTGAATTTATAACAAGTATGGCGATAAGGCAGGGAGGAATTTTGAGTCCACTGCTGTTTGTAACCTTAATGGACGAAATTACCAGAAAGTGCAAGGAAAACAAAGAAATCTAGAGTTGAGGTATATCGGCTAGAGCATGTGTGATTGTCAGAGGTAATTTATGCGGATGACTTAGTAATGATCGCTAACTCGGAACAAGATATGCAAACTAATGTAAATGAATGGCATCAGGAATTAAATAGATTGGGAAATGAAGATAAATAGTGAGAAAACCGAGCTCTTGGTGATAGCTAAAGCACAAATAAAAGCAACCTTAAAATTAAACAAGGAGACGATAAAACGAGTAGACAAGACGAGTACAAATAGCTGAGATCGAAAATTAATACAAAGGGAGCGATGGAACCCATGATAGATAACAGGGTAACGAATGCAACAAGACTGTTTTACGCGCTGAACAGAAGTTTTATTAAGAGAAAAGAAGTGAACTTGGAAACAAAAATTAGATTGTCTAACACGGTGTACCTGTGTGAACCAGTACTTTTATGTAGTAGTGAAACGTGGGCATTAAATGAAAGAAATAGAAATAAAACTGAAGCATGTGAGATGCGATATCTGTGAGACGTGACCATATCAGGAATGAAATAATACGTACGGAGTGTAACACGCAGCCGACATTATTGGAATTGGAAGTGAATCAGCTGAGGTGGTTTGGACATATGGTTAGAACGAAGAACGACAGAAAGGTGAAGAAGATCTGGAAAATGGAAATAGAGGAAAAGCGCAATAGAGGAAGGCCGGTGAGATCGTGGAACAGCGAAGTTTGAAAAGCACTAGCACAAAGAAACATAAATTGCAAGCAAGGAAAAAGAATAGAAAACAATAGAAATGAGTGGAAGCGGCTGATAGCGCCGGAAACCTCAACACCGTAAGGTATAATGAGGAAGGATTATGTATTGTATGTACAACTTAAAGTTACTACTTTCAGCTATTTTTATACATAGTTGCCACTAAGAATAAGATTGAGACATTGGTCATGGCGATGAACCATTTTTTAATGCCCTCTTCATAGAACTAGAAATTTGAGCGAAAAATGCACTTAGTTCTGTAATTGTGAACCCCCAATTTTCACGAATTTTGAGTTTGATATTAATTATTGTTCCTCCGTCTTCCACTCCGTTCTTCATCATTCATCTTTCTCGGAACATACAAATTCTTACATTAACAATGAATTTTGATTGAATTGAAATTGTTCCCATTGTTAATTTAATGCATTACGTTTCTTCACGGGGGCGATATCGCCCCCTGTGGGCGGTTTTCAATGTTAGGGGGCGATTAGCAGCAATTTATATTTTGTGGAGCGAAAAACAATTTTCTGGGCGATATAGTACATTATATTGTTAGGATATTTAATATTGTATTAAATATGTATTAGGACATTTTGAAAATGTAGACATATAGAACGAAGATCAAAGTAGTTGAGTAAGAGTAGTGATAAAGAATGACAGTTTTGAGAATTGTGTGAAATATATCATCATTATTAATCAAGCCGAAGCGTGATAATTGATAATAGAAGTTGAAAAGCTTATAGATACAAAGAGAGGGAGAGTATCTATAACAATTCAGGTGTGGGGTAACACAAGATAATTTCGAGAAAAATGCTACTGTAAGTTCCGATTCAACACCATCAAAATCGACAGATATGTTATTCACGATAAACGCATTGTTACAACAAAATGCCAGTATGTTACAAATGTTACAAATACAGTCGAATCAAAATGTTAAAAATTGTAGTATTATGGCCGATCTGTCGAAAAGTATAAATGCATTTTCTGGTGAGACAGGCAGTCATACGGCGAAAATATGGCTGGAAAATATCATAAGTACTGCTCGACTACATGCATGGCCAGAATCATTTACCTTAGAAACAGCTCGAATGCATGTGAATGGTGCAGCAAAGCATTGGTTGGAAACGAGACAACATGAAATAAAGGATTGGACTGGATTTCAGAGTCAATTTAGAAAAACATTTTGTCAAGAAAGAAGTTTAACCGAATGCTGGAAGAAGATGCAACTAAGAACTCAGAGCCCCAAAGAAAATATAAGTATATATTTCCATGAGAAGGTTAAGTAGTGTCAAGAAGTGAAGTTATCATTTGAAGAAATAAAAGGACAGGTAGCAATTGGATTGTGGTCACGTGAACTCAGTTCATTGGTTATGTCACGAGACCAGGGAGATGTTGATGAGCTATATCATGATATTTTAAGATATGAACGAATAATCTCTGCAAGATTAGAGAGAATTGAGAGTCAAAAGGAACAAGGTAAGAGAAAAGTATATGAGAAGGATGAAAATAGAGTACAATCAGAAATAGTAGAAAAAGAAAGTAGAAATAGAGAGAATAAGACTATTAGAGATAGGATACCAAAATCTTACAACTGCAAAAAGCTGGGACATATTGCCAAAGATTGTCCAGAACCAAGAAAAACTATAACTTGTTGTAAATGTTCAGAAGAAGGGCACATAGCTAGGAATTGTTTGCATCAAGAAGGGAGGAATAGAGAAATAAATGTAATAGAAGTAGAAGAACCAAGTTTCGAAAAGTATATGAAAGAGGTAGAAATTGGAAGTAAGAATTATGTAGCAATGATAGACAGCGGCAGTGCTGAATGTACAATGAAAGCAAGTGCAGCAATTGAAGGTGAGTTCAATATAGTGAGAAACAACAAAATTGAACTAAAAGGTTTTGGCCCAATTACCAATAAGGTAAGAACTAGTGGTACAATTTATACCAATGGATTCAGTGGAAGCAGACAATGTAGCTATAAGAATTGTGCCTGATGATGTGCAACCAGTAGAAGTAATAATTGGTAGAACTTTTACTGACCTGTCTCATGTTGCCTATTTTAAAATTGATAACCAATTATGTTTTAAAAATAGAGATGCTATCGAACTACCTTTGATTGATAAGTTAGATATTAGTAGTACAAAATTGAAGACTTCTAAAAGCATGCTAATACCTCCAAAAACTATCAATTTTGTTAGTGTAGAATACCAACAAAGTATCAGACAAATACCAATAGTAAACACTACTACACTAGAGAAAAGAGTTGGAAAGGGACAAACTATAGTTAACGATTTTGAGTCAATAGAAGAATGTTGTTTGATTAGTGAATTGATAGAAAACATGATTACAGATAAAGATTTAGTGACTGGGAATATATCACACCAACAGAAATCTGAATTAGTAAACGTAACAAACAGATTTAGAGACTGCGTAGCACAAAATATACATGAGTTAGGAAAGACCACTATAATTGAGATGGATATAAGAGAGAAACCTAGAAGCATACCAGTAACGAGTAAGCCATATAGAGGGAATGCAAAAGAAAGAGAAAACGTTAGAGAAATAGTACGGGAATGGAAAAGTGCAGGATTGGTAACAGAAACGATTTCTCCTTATGCAAGTCTTGTTCTCCTTGTTAAGAAGAATATCCGGGCGGCGAAGGCGAAATCGAAGGATGGGAAGTTGAAGGAGAAGAAGAAGTGGAAGAAGAAGAAGAAGGTGAATGTGAAGCCAAAATCGAAAAGCCACTCGAGAAGATTCCAGAGGAAGAAGCAGGAGAAGGTGAATTGGAGGGAGGCGAAGAAGGCCCTATTACAGGAATTCCTCCTCCTCCTGAATGGGAGGGTGAAGAGGAGATTCCCGAGGAAGGCGAAGGCGATTTTCCTCTTGGCGAAAGGGAGAGTGAAGGTCCGGAATCGCGCGTTTAGGAACCAGAAGGAGGAGGAAGAAGGAGAAGAAAAAGAGGAGAGTGAAGAACGTGCTGAGGAAGGAGAAGCTAAAGGCGAAGGTGAAGAAGAAGAAGAGACAGACGAAGGAAGTGAAGAAGACCAAGTAAAGCACGATGCAGAAGAGCAAGCAAAGTTCGAAGATGACCAGGGAACTGACGAGCGAAGGTCATCATCCAGAAAGTGAGGAGCCATTACGAGAGGAGAAACCCAAGATCCAGAAAAGTGCCGTCTTATTTGAAAGACTATGTGTAGTTATATAGTAGACATTTAACTTGAGGACAAGTTAAGTAGGTTGGCCGAGTGTTAGGATATTTAATATTGTATTAAATATGTATTAGGACATTTTGAAAATGTAGACATATAGAACGAAGATCAAAGTAGTTGAGTAAGACTAGTGATAAAGAATGACAGTTTTGGGAATTGTGTGAAATATATCATCATTATTAATCAAGCCGAAGCGTGATAATTGATAATAGAAGTTGAAAAGCTTATAGATACAAAGAGAGGGAGAGTATCTATAACAATATTAACAATAATTAGATATTTTATTTGGTATATCGTACAATAATTAAACAAATAACATTATACTAATCACTAGCCTATTAAATGCAATACGAATTTGGAGATTTTTTCGAAGTGAAGGGGCGATACTACGTAACGGTTTTATTGAAGGGAGCGATGATTTATTTGAGATTGAGAATTACTTGTTTAAAGTAACGAAAATTTGCTAACAAACTGGGTTTCGTAACCACATCTTTTTGGTTGGATAGACGTTTCTTTTTCGCCTAAATCAATGCTTTTCTTTGCTGTCGGCGTAGCCAAGATAATCATTTCTTGTTAATTTTTAATAGTCTTCCTTTTACGATGGATTTTTCTACTCGTACTAAGAAAAGCAATAACCGGGACAATCACCGTTACAATATTTATCGATTTCTACGTGGTAAATACATGTAACAAATCCACGAAACGATGTTACACAACGCGATATACACTTAAATCCGTAAATACCTATCGAAGGAAGATATCGTTCTTCCCGGACTGGATATGTGTGGTAAGGTGGCGATAAGAGAGTGCTGCACCAATTCAAATATTTGTATTAACAAGAAATAGCCACGGCGGGGACCCGCCCGTTCGTGTGGTAAACATTTTCTCCGAAAAGACGTTGAACCTCCCGCGTCTCCCTCCGTTTTGTGTAAATCGAGACAGATGAATCTGGGCAAATATGTATATTACAAACGTCGATTTGTACGAAGTGAAAAGAAAAAATACACAAACCGCCGGCGCACCGCGCTTTATTACTTTAAATCGATCTGTCGGGCGTTTGTTGCGCCAACTTCTCTTCCCGTTCCTCCTTCTTCTTCGAGGGGGAACAACGCCGTGATAGCTGAATGTTGACAGATACGATCGATGCATGTGTGTATGTACGTCTGTGTGTATGTGTGCGTTGCACCACTTTTATTATCATATATTAACCTTAAACGGGCGATATCTGAACTTGACTTGAACTTGACATATTTATCGCAGGTTACACATGCCGGCCATAACGTAGGTAAATTCAATAATTTACTTATAAACGACTGCTCTCGGTTGTATTTCTCCAGACATCAAATATTGTATGTGCTAATGGACGGATGCCTTCTCGATAAGGAATCGATCGCTTCCTTGCGTGAAACATCGAACCGGAATTGAGAAATCGTCGTCGCGCCGTCGTTTATGAGCGACTTTCATATTTTTTCCGCAATTCCCTTACAATTGTGACACCATATCACATCGGAAAGCTCCACAGTTCCACAGATCAGTGACAAAAATCTTGTAACGAAAGTTGGTAGGGATTCTGGCTTTAAAGACGCGTTTAAAGTTTGTACTGAAGTCACAGCCGTACAATAATAATAATAATATGTATTAAATACAGTGACATCCAAAATGACTGTCTGTGCCGCTTCCGTTAAAAAATATAATATTCTCAAAATGTCGCCATACTTATATTGTGGTTAGAATTATTTCAGTGGCGTGTACATAGATATTACATATGGGCGCGTACTAATAACAAGATATGACAGCGCGATCATAACCGTTTGCGATACAAATCTTTTCGTTTTTGACATTTCATTCAATTATTACAAGTTACATATAAGTGTTATGTAGCATAAACTAATATACACATTAAGTAAAATGTAATTTTATTTTTATTTATTTCACACATTATTTAGTCAAAAAATAAACATCATATTTTCTTTAAAAATTGTGTTCAAAGTGTCCACCATTATTGTTTATGCAAGCGTCTACCCTTCTTTTCAAATTTTCAAAAACACTATGCAGCTGCTCAAGTGTGATGCTTTGGACGGCATCTATAATTGCAGCTCTCAATTCTTCAATGGTGTGCATCCGATTTCTAAACACTCTGTATTTCAGATATCCAAAGAGGAAAAAATCCTAAGGTGTAAGATCAGGTGATCTTGGGGGCCAACGTTGTGCACCTACGACCCTATCACCATAAATGTTTTGAAGATATTCGCGTGTTGTTTGAGCTGTGTGTGCTGTTGCATTATCGTGTTGAAAATATCCTCTTTCTAATTCATTAGCTTGCAGTTCTTGTATAAATAAAGCCAACATTTGTTGATAGCGATCTGCATTAACGGTTTCTTCAAAAAAATTGGACCTATTGGTCGTCTTCTCGAAATAGCGACCCAAACTCCAACTTTTAAAGGATGTAATGGTGTTTCATGAAATATGTGAGGGTTTTCAGCAGACCAAACATGATAATTCTGGGAATTAATGTAACCTGTTAAATGAAACCAAGCTTCATCTGAGAGGACACTATTGTCCAATATGTCATTATCTCTCAGGTTATCATTAAACCAATGACAAAATTGTAATCTTTTATCAAAATCTAGTGGCAATAATTCTTGTACAACAGAAATTTTATAGGCATGCAGATGCAACTTCCTTTTTACAGCTCTTTGACAAGATCTGTAGCTTAATCCTGTAATAAAATCCAATTTAATAAAATAAATGTGTTTAGATTGTAAAAATATACCTGTTTGTTGTGCCAGCTATCGCAATGGTTTGGTAGGATTCAACTCAAGGCTTGTTCGTACATTTTCCACGTTATCTTCAGTAAGAACTGATGGTCGTCCAGGCGACTTGCCTTTTGTAACACTTCCTATGTCTCGAAAACGAGGTACTATTCTGCTAATATGACGTCTTAAATTTTCGTAATCATATTGTTCATTTGGAAACTGTTCCCCAAACTCTTCGATACTTATGTTAACAGAATATATCCATTCACCATTCTCATTGCGGTGTCCATTTCTATAATAAAACTCTAATAGAAATTTGTCCTGTTCCAGAGTGTACGGCATTGTGCTAACAGTCTGAAATGAATGTTGAAACACCTGATATCGATCACTAAAAGAATAAATTAATTTTCTCGAAGCAAACAACAACAAAGTAACAAAAATAAAAAGGTAATAGTAACACGAAAAATAATAACACAAAAGACTAATCAACAAGCGTACGCTAATGACAAATAATAATGAGAAATGTCAAAAGATTTGGTGATATTACAAAAATATAATCAGTTGCTAGGTTCACTCAGAACTTCGGAAATAAATATTGATATCACCCTCTGCGGAAAACAGTATTTTTCGGACAATCATTTTGGATCTCTCTGTATATATATTTAATATGTCACGAAACCCCCATCAGAAAAAAGTAATAATAATACTAATAAATTAACAAAATAGTAAATATATAATTCTGACACACTGATCTACAGGAAATGTACCAGCTTGTGACAGTTGTAACAAATTGATAATGATCGTAAGAACTAAAATACTATATTGCATCGGTAAACTCCTCACCGCACAATTATTCTACCTAAATCCATAATATAGAAGACCGCGCATTCTGAGATTTTATTCGTGCAGATTAAACTTTCCCCTCTCTCACTCGGAGGCGTATTTTTTTGCTTTTCTGCTAAGATGAAAAATTATTTCGAGGATAATCACCTACGTCGTCGCAAATATCGTGAAAATGTTTAATTTTATGCCGACGGCACGTATCTATTATCTAACTACCTCTCCGCCTCTTTTTATGCTAATACGCCAATACTCGAAGAAAATTAGAACCTCATAAACTACGTATTACGACGTACATGAAGCGGTCGTATAATCCCTGCACGTATGCGTGCAGGACAGGTATACGGATTGAAAACCATACCAACGGAGTAATGTGGAAAATGTTGAAACAATGAAACAGAGTTACAAACTTTTCCGTAGGCTCTCGCAACTTGAATCACTCGCGAGGGTCGCTTTTCGAAAACTTTTATACTCGTGATTCGTGACGTAAACGACAAGAAAATGCAAGATCCTACGTAAAAGAATATCGTACTTTGAGTATCACGTAGACCGAGCGAAACGTCGAGAACGATGGAAAGAAGACGTCACCGACTCTTTCATCGAACTTTACTGATGAGTCTAAGATTCGACAAACGTGTTCTACCGCCGAAGCACCGATAGGACATTTAGGTTAAGGCGAAATCAGTGGAAAGTTTAGTCATTGGATAGCCGTGAAAGTGAACAGTGCAATTTTACCCGGCTTACCCGGACAGTAGTATTTTGTCGCAGTGGACATCAAGACGTCAATAGAAGATAAGAATATACATTTTTAAATTTTTTAATAATGTACCTACTGTATCTCACGTACCTACTTTTGCGCGAAACGTCTCTGACGTTGCACCGGTTTGTCAAACCTTAAGTGATGACAAGTTCGTTACACTAAACATATATACACAGCTACAGAATGGCTAACTATATTCGCTGCAAGTTCTAACTATAGTTCTAGCAATTCATAATCTTCACATGGCTGCTTTTTTCTTTTATATCAAATTCAACATCTGGGAGTAAATCCTAAATTCAGATACAAACTCGTATTTAAGGAATGGAAAAAGTCACCCTGGTGGGATAAAGTATGCCCGATTGGTGGTAATAAATTTTCACATCTGCATTCATTAGACCCAGCCAGATTCAGTATGGCAGCGCATTACTTGAGTAAGGCCGGAGAAAAACTGGATAGTTCGACAGCCCCAACTTTCAAGAGTGGGTTCTCCAAGACGCACCGCTTTGGAGTAAAAATGATTGAAATATAATTACAGGTGACAACATAAGAAGAAGATAATAACTTTAGGTATAGCGCTGGAAATTTCTCATATGAACAGGCTGGTTTTAACGATAAATAAAAGAGAATCATTTGTTAGCAGGATCAATTGGACTAAAGGGATATTGTTGGTGGTAGCTTCGTTTCTGACGTGTTGCCATTTGCGTAGTACTTTGTCGTCCTTAGAGGGGGATTCGCGAGACGGGCACGTTGTAAGCCACACCGAAAAGGAGCGACAAGTTTTCCACATTGTTTAGCTTAAAATGAAAGGAAATTTATGCATAACGTGCGTTGAGGATGGCCCTCGTAAAACTATGTACGACGGGATAAAATTTGAATAATTCGACGGCCCCAATTTTCAAGAGTGCCTTCTCCAAATCGTACCGCTTTGGAGTAAAAATGGTTCAAAAGTAATTACATGTAACAATTGAAGCTTCCATTTAAATCGTCGTATTATAAAAAGATGCCAAGAAGAAGATATTAACCTTAGGTTGACCACTCGAAATATCTAGAATGAACAGGCTGGGTTTAACGATTACTTTTCAAGATTGCACAACTTAAAATGAAAGAGAGTCATTTGTTACTAGGACTATTTGGACTAAAGGGATATCGTTGATGGTAGCTTCGTTTCTGACGTGCCGCCATTTGCGTAGAATTTTGTCGTCCTTGGAGGGGGACTCGCAAGACGAGCACTCTGCAAGCGACACCGAAAAGGAGCGAAAAGTTTTTTAGATTGTTCAGCTTAAAGTGAAAGGAAATTTATGGATAACATGCCCTTATAAAACTAGGTACGGCCAGACAAAGTATTGGTAGGTCGACGGCCCCAATTTTCAAAAGCAGGTTCTCTAAATCGTACCGCCTTGGAGTAAAAATGGTTCAAAAGCAAAAACAGTCTCTTGCAAGGTATGTTTTAGCTCATTTACTGAAACTTCTCATTAAAGCTTCACGAACAGGGAAATGTTCAGCCAAATATCAGATTATTTTATTTTATTTCATGCTGTACGATAATTAAAACCCCTGAAAGTAATTTGGTATATGTTTACTTTTAAAGCACATTTGCAGGGTATCGAAAAGGAATCATATATTTCATAACGACACAATCTAAAGACTGGATTACATAGTAACTTTTACCACTTTTTAAACTTATTTCCTTACAACTCTTGACACGCAACCTTATAATTATCTTTTCTTATATGCATTTCAAACTCTTGAAGAACTTCAAGTCTCGGGGTCTCAAGATAGGAAAACAAATAATAATGGTCCTACCTTAGATCCTTGAGGAACACCGGGAAATAATGACAGATCCATTTAAAAAGCACCGTTTATTAAAGAACGCATGTGATAGTCGTAAATTTAGATCCTTGAAGCTTTGGGGAATTCCAGAGGTAACAAAAGATTAATGAGGACGAAAACAGCGTCAGATCTGTATTTCATTAACAACGATGGCCAATTCTATTAGATATTTTTCTTCTTCTTCTTCTTCTTTCACCTTATCAATCTGCCCATCTAGGGCGTCGGATTTGGAGTACCACTCTCCTTTACCCATTGTTTCCATTCTTTCCTATTATGCGTTGCTTCCTGTATACTCCTCATTTCTTTGCCTCTTTCCTCCCCTATCCTGCGGAGATATCTTTCACATTATTATTATTATTACTTGACTTTTACTTTTAAATACCCTCTCCTCTAACACTTTCAGGTCAATCAAACAATAAACTCCCCGTTTGTTATTGGATTGACCTGAAAGCGGTAGAGAAGAGGATATTTAAAAGGTAAGTACATGTAGGTCACGAAATACACACGTTTATTTGATTTTTACGTATTTTTGGCGATCATTACGGGAATTGCATAAAAGCCAAATTAATGATAAGGACTTATTCTATAAACATATTCTCGCGCTACTAAGTATAATTGTATAATGTATTGCTAGCAATTGCAATGACCGCTTAACGAATATCGTCCGTACAATGGATAAAATTCGGTGTGTTTTTGCGGCGAAAACGGGCCAAAAGTTCACCAAAATTCACGACGCGGTAACGCATCGAAATTCTAAACTCCTAAACTAATAGGTATAGTACGTAGTACACTTCACCCGGATCGATTTCGAACGGAATTCCCCAACGGTTATGTCATCTGCTAGGCACGCGTAGCACGTGCTACGAGGATAAGGCCCTCTCAATGGCTCGGAATTATCGCTGGCAATTAAAACGCGGTGAGATAATGAGAGAATCGTGACTCGGACTTTTCGCCTATACGAACAACCATCTCGTCCACCGACCACACATTTAAGGTGAATCGAAGACATGTGTGTACATCCCCCGATGTTTTGTCGTTACTACGGGGAATCGGAACTGTTTTTTAAGTAACAGGTCCGGGGATGAAATTGAACGAATCGCGCGCGAAGACGTCTGTCGTACGATGGGAATCGATGAATCCAAAGAATTGAATCGAATTCGGTTTCCTGTGGGTTTCTAGGTATTTATTTTTTCTCCTAGCTCGTCCATATGTCGCGCCGAACGGAGAAAGGATGATGGAGGAAAAAGTCGGTCGGAACGCTGTTACTGTTGGGAAACAACAAGTCATAACCTTTGATGTTAACTTCGCGAAGAATTACCGAAATCGAAGAAGAATGGCGATAACATCGTAAGTAGAAAGATACGTATACCTCTACAAAGAAGAAATCGAAAAAAATTTCTTGGGCGTATCGTACGCGCATTCTGAAGAATTTTACGAGCACCTTCGGCGGTATACGATGATGTTTAACAGTTGGAATGCCGCAGCACCAATTGAGACGTCGACTTTATCGCATCTCCGACGTCCTGCTGATACGTAGACGTCCTTTTTATATCTAACCTTTCAAATCTGAATAAATTTAAATATCCTTAAATCGTTGCGGTTCCCTCTAAATGTCGATAAAGATGGCGGCACGAGTATATAGAATACACAAAGAAAACAGTCGTGCTAAGCCAGCTATTGAGCTGAGATGTGGCACCCTGAAACGCTGATTCCCGAATAAGTTTAAAAGTCCTAGAAAACTGTGTTTGATATTCGAACTTCTAAGGCCGATTATTAAATTGGCTAGATTTTGCTATCGAGACAGAAATGATAAAATGGATAGGAGATAGTAGTAGTAGTAAGTATGTAAAGAAGCATGGGATTATGAAAAACACCGGAAGATTGGAAGAAGAGCATAATATTGCCAATCTATAAGAAAGGAAAGCAATACAAATGTGACAATTACAAAGCAATATGCTTGTCATCAACTAGTTTTGAAATATATACAAGAATCATCGAAAAGAAAGTGAGACAGCATTTATGATAACACACACATAGTACAAAACATTACAGAAAGACAGTTTCGGAAAAACGATGAACTATATCTAACATTTGTTGGCCTCAAAGGAGCATTCGATTCAATAAACAGGGAAATAATCTGGAGTACTCTGAATAATTATAAGACACCGGAAAAACTAATAAAAGTTGTTACGTCGTATATTAGCGCCACCGTATCTAATTACTGAAGATTGGACTCAATCCCGTAAGAAATCTTAATTTTACCGATTTCGCCTCAGGAAGGAAGTTTGCTACCACTCATGGTGCCAGCCAGCTAGTCGGCGAGGGAGTGGCTTAAATAAATCCAAAGAGCGCTATATTAAAGGCGCCACCTATTTTAAACTTACCCTGGCAAGCCCTGGATAAACAGGAATCCACGAAGTTAGTCAAGTAACCCCGATGGGAAACGAATTGTGAAAACAACCACAAAAAAACAAGCGTACCATGAGAGTTAATGAGTTTTATTGAGTTCCGACATAATTCGACAAGATATTGTTGCTTTGGCCAACGCTATCGTTTACAGTATCCACAAATGTGCTAAAATTTTCAACGACAATCTCTCTAGGAAAACACTTCGCGGAGCAAACGTTTAAACTACACCAAGGCCTTACACCTAAAGCCCGCGAATAACACGTCAATCGGAAAACGTATCGTAAACTCGCCCAAAAACAGACATGAAGGCTCCCTCTATCCGTGAGAGTGGAAATCGATAAGCAATCGATAGCGTGTAACGACAGAAATTGATATACGCGCGAAGAAAAGAAAAAGAAACGTGACAAAGTGTTAGACTCTATATATTAGGAGGTATATGCTCAGGTTAGAGTGAAAGGAAGAAGTTCGGAAGTTTTTAAATGAGAAAAAGGTATCAAATAAGGGGATGGTATAGGCCCACTCTTGTTTATTACTGTAATGGAAGTGCTAATCAAAAATACAAGAGGACAAACGAGTAAGTACCAGTGCACAATTGGGTACAAGAACCTAGTACCGATAGGAATTAACTCATTGCTGTATGTAGATAACATCATCCTAATAACTAATGAACATATTGGTGAAGGAGATAAAAGGCTAAAGGTTGAAATTAACATAGATACGACAAAATATATGATAATAAATGAAAAAGAAGGAGGAGGAAACTAAGCTAACTAATATAACAATAAAGAACCGAGTAATAGAACAGGTGTCTTCATTCCAATACCTTGGAAATGTAATATCAGAGGATGGCAGGGTGGATCTGGAGAGAAGTAATAGAATGAAGAAAGCAACTAAAGTCTACTACGCACTGAATAAAATCATATTCTGGAAAAAGGAAATTAGTCAAGAGACGAAAAGCAGGTTATATCAATTGCAAGTCCAATAGTGCTGTATGGAGCGGAAACGTGCATCGTCCACGTGAAACACAAATCCATGATAAATCGACAGGTGTAGAAATGAAAACATTAGGACAAAACTCAAATAGGAGCCAGTATTGAGGGGAATTGAGAATAAACGGCTAAGTTGATATGGACACAGAACGAGACTGGACCAAGACAGAATGTTGAAGAAAAGTAAGGAGGCGGGATTGGGAAAAAATAGAAGAAGGGGAAGACCTAGGAAGACATGGATGGAGCAGATACGCAGGATAGGGGAGGAGAGAGGCAAAGAAATGAGGAGGTGACAAGAACTAACGCATAATAGTAAAGAATGGAAACAATGGGTAAAGTGGAGCGCTATTCCAAATCTGACGCCCAAGATGGACCGCAGTATAAGGTAAAAGAAGAAGTAAAAGAAGAAGATTTTGCCAAAACGCCAAGCTTCAGTAATCGGAGGAACCAAACTCCTCAACATCAAAGCTGTACTTTAGGATGTATCTTTTATTTGAAATTTTGAAATTTTACAATTTCGGTTGGTATTCGTTTCTAAATTCATTCTGATATTTAACGTTGGTAACTACGATTTCGTTTGATATTGACAGCGACTAAATATTTTAACATTAACAATTATAATATATTATTTTGACATCGAGATTTCGTTTTCTTAGACATTTATCGGTAGATATCTGAATTTGCGTTATTCCTGTTATAATGAGATTTCAAAGAAAGCGAAACATCAAAGCGTGGATATTAGAAAGTAATGTAAAAGGTGGCCTTTGAGTTTTCAAACCGATTTCTAAGTTTATCTTGACGTTTGAGTCGTGACATTGTCAGTTACAAACCGGATTTGACATTGACAGCAAGCCGATATTTTGACATGTTGTAATTAACACCTAATAGTAAAGGATGGAAACAATGAATAAAGGGCAGCGGTTCTCCAAATCCGACGCCCTAGATTAGCAGAAGGATAAGGTGAAAGAAGAAGAAGAAGACGATTTTGCTAAAATGTTAAGCCCCAGTATTCGGAGGAACCAAACTCCTGAACATCAAAGCTGTGCTTTAGGATGTGTCTTTTTTGGGGGGAATTGGACTTATACCTGGGGTACGTGAAGTTTGTTTGGAAACCAACCATGGAAGACTATGTGAAAACTGCTTCATATTAGAATATTTATAATGCCAAAAATTAGATGGTTAGGCTTGATCTAAAATCCAGTTTATACCTTCTGCAGGAAACAACAAAGGCCTTGCTTTGGCGTGTCGTTTATTTCTCAAATTACACTTCGTTCGTCGATACGTTCTAAGTTGATCTATTTGATTTTGGTGGAATGTTATAGTCACTCTCTGTACATTGATTCTGCTGACATGGTTTAGGGTTCCTCGGCGCTTCAAGCAGAGTCATAATCAGTTATCTTTAATAGTTTTTGCGCTACAACGAAATTATGGTGCGAAATATATAGGTCCGGAACGGTAAGTAAGTCGCAGAGACCTGCAGTTTATTGCATTCTAAACAGCTTCCCGAGTACTTTAACTACTAAATGTATATATATATATATTTCGTGACCTTTTATACTTATCTTATATGATAGAGATCTACCACTAATAGGTCAATAAAACAAGGCTGGTTTGAGCGATAGTTATATTTTCAGAACGTTTACAAACGTTTTTATTGACCTATTAGTGGTAGATCTCTATCATATAAGTTTAACTACTAAATGAAACACAATAACCTTTCTCGTCCGATCGCGTTCGAAACAGGTTTATTCGATAGATTTTGGCCCGTAGAATCCGAATCTTTCATGCCGGATGCTGCATGTCTTACCGTTCTCTAGAAAAACGCAAAATGTCGCTAAAAGTCGCAAAAACAGGCGAAGTTGCATACCAATCTCGGTTGTTATTAGACCCAGGTGGTTCCTTCCTACACCAATCGACGCGTTTTGTCGTGTTGATTCGAACGGTGTGCAACTCGTTTAGAAAAAATTATTAAAAAATCGCTCAAAATCGTTAAAAACAGGCAAAATGGAATATCCATCTCGGTTCCTATGTGACTTAGGAAGTTCGTTTCTACATGAATTAACGCGTTTTGACGTGCTAGATCTAACGATGTACGACTTAATTAGATTATTCCAAACGTTACCGAGAAAATCGCAAAGATCGCAATAAATCGCCTTCTATCTATCGAAACCTATACGTTCCACGTTCAGAAGATATCCTAGCGTGAAATAACTTCTAAATTCGAACATAAATTTCTCGAACATAAATTTCTCGTCGAATTTCCAAAATTTTGAGCTATCTCGATATTTTTATTACAGGAAGAATTTCAAATCGCCGTAACTCCTTTATTTATTGACCGATCCCAATCGAGTACACCTCCCTAGAAGCAGATTTCAACAAAGAATCGAATGGGATAAGAACAAATGAGTTATCTCTAATAGTTTTCGCGCTAGAACGAAATTACGGACATTTCTTTATTCAAGCGCTATAACTTCGAAATGACAAGTCGCAGTGACTTCCCGTTTGTTGCATTTTCCTTGTCCATTACTAGTTGTACATACCTTTCATAAACAATTCCTTGACAAAGACTACATGACATATTTCAATTTAAATCATTTTATTCGATGAGTTTTATATACAGAATGTTTCATTAATAATTGCCCATACGGTAACTGGAGAATTCTTGGCCCAAAATATGACGATTTAATTTAAAACACTTAGACAAAATATTCTTCCTAACTGAGATACAGGATGTTTTATTTAAAAGTACAACGATTCAAGATAATTAGGTGGATGCCGCATTATTTTGTTACGTTACGAAAATGAGAAGGAAATCCACGTCCGCATTAAAAAAACTTCAACATGTACGTTCGGTTTAGTCGAGATTTCGGTGAAATTCCATACGTCGCTTCTGCGACCGCTGGCGCCGGAATAGTCGACGAAAACATCCGCGTACGATAAATTACGGCACTCATTTGCATTAACAACGCCATCGCGACGCAATAACCGAATCGCTTCCATCGAATCGGCGAATATTTTAAACATTTTTTAGCATCGATAATTATAACAATAGAACGGATAGATAACCTGTTAGTTGCCAGTTTTAAAAGGTGCCTCGTAATATTTCGACGTCTACGAAATCTTTACGAAATTTATTGCCCGATGATACGCTCGTAAATTTATCGTTCTCCTCCGCGCATAGTAGGCTAAATACGAAGATGGATAGTTTTATACGGTTTCTACAGTTACATCGTCAATCGGAGAAAGAATTATCGATTCTGTTTCGAGTTGTGGGTGTCGGTTATATTTCTTGATCTAAGGATGACGTTTGCATCCGCATCGATGACGATATAGCAGAATACGACATGTCTTGGAAGCCTGGATGACCAATAAATACTATTACTATATATTAAGATTCGGTTTGATTGAATGGATTGTAGTCATTTTAATAATGCCTTGGTCGAAAATGTTGGATGAAGAAGCTTGCAGTGATTGGAAAACGACAAAACCTTAAACATCACAACAAGAATTCATATCAGCAACCAGATTCGAAGTTTATAAAGGACGGACAATCTGCTGGTTTCGTTTTAAATTACACATTACTTTGACACACACACACCTGTTTCACACTCAAAAAATTGAGAGAAACACAATATCATATCTTCGCGGTACGAAATGAGTAAATTTGCCGCTCAAACAACTTTGAGAAATATTGAAAATTTATTTCCAACTGGAGTGCCGTGTTACCGAAATAGACCGAATTTTTAAATCTTAAAATTTCGGTTGGTATTCGTTTTTAAATTTATTTTGGTCTTTAACGTTGGTAACTACAATTTCGTTTGACATTGACAGTGACTGGCTATTTTGACATTAACAATTATCATTTATGTTGACATTGACATTTCTTTTTCTTAGTCATTTATCGATAGATGTTGTTTTGGATTCTTAACGTCCCGGAACTCCTGGCGTAAAAGGAAGTAAACAACAATCTATTGACAGGCAGAAATCTTCCGACATGCGCAGCGCATGGGTGCAGGTCAGAAGATGACTTCCCAACAGAGCGTTACAGTCTTAAAGTTGACTTCGGATAACTTCATGACCCGTCCTATCTGTTTCACGACGACCGCTTGTAGTTATAATCTGATTCTTATTCACGTCGTGGTCGAAACATTGACATCGCCCTTTTACCGATTGGGATGTGCCCGTATCTATATTATATTTTATACACATATACTTTATATTATATTTGATGTATCATCAGACAGCGTTTAGAACACCTTAATGATCGAAATCTTAACTTTGACCCACGCCCTAGGCTATGTTAATTGAGAAACGCGTCCGCTTGTCATCAGATCTGCTGGAGATAATCTGAAAGCCACTGGCTTCCAAAGGAGCCCAAGTGCCGCGTTCCTTTCTCTTCATCATCTTCGAGAGTTCTAGGGAGTCAGCTGTTTTGTTTCTAGGTACTCAACCCCTCGGAACCTCTAACATAAAAGCAAGCATATAGCAATCTGTTGGCAGAAAGAAACTTTCTGGTAGGCGCAGCGTAAGGGTGCGGATCAGAGATTAACTCCCCGAGAAAATGTTTCGGTCTCAATATTGACTACAGTTCGCTTTACGAACCGTCCTGTCCGTTCAACGACAACCCCTTGTAGTCATAATCTAATTCTCATTTCTATCGTCGGTGTAGAAACCCTTAATTTTCCCCTTTTATCAAATAAGGTGCGCCCAAATTTTTAAGTTAACTTTCGACAAAAGAAGCATTTTAGACGCTGGCCGATGCAGCGTTTAGGACACCGCTTTTGTCGAAACGTTTACCTTAGCCTGACACCTTACGCTGCGCTAGTCGGAAAACGTTTCTGCTTGTGCCGTGTTCTTTTCTTTTCATCACTTCGAAAGTCTTAAGGATCCAGTTGTTTTGTTTCTGGGTATTCAGCCCCCGGAACATAAAAGGAAAACACATATATAGCGATCTGTTGATAGGCAGAAACTTTCCGACAGACGCAGCGTTAGGATGCGGATCAAAGCGGAATTTCCCGAGAGAGGTGTGCAATGAACGCTCTTTGATGATACAATGGGTACCAGTATGACTATAAGCACCACTTCAATGCTATAGTAATAATTACTGAGCGTTTCTACACCGGCGAGGAAAAGATTCAAACTATAAGACGTCGGTTCGTCGATCGGAAGGAGGTTTTAGTTAGGTATAGTTAAAAAATAATAAACTCGTGGTTCATTGAATAAGAAAATTATGAATTTAAATGACGATTAATTCAAGCTCACGCAACAAATATGAAACTTCAGATAAGGTTATAAGGCTTTTACGTTAAATTTCTATAAAAGCTGTCGAAACCTTAGCGCAACAAAACTAGAGCTGACTCATTCGTATTCGCATAGGCACCAATCCTGCGTAGACCACAAACACCTGTTTCGTCACATATCCGCATTCATTATCTACGTACATACATTTATAAATACATGCATTGATAGTGGTCACACATAATCGAGGGAATCGCCTTTATTCACCTGTTTCCTTGTTTTGTTTTCGAATATTTCATCGAATGGACAGGTGGTCGTTCGAATAATTCGAAACCTAACTACTTACGTAAGAGACTCGCTTCATTGATTTTTGACTGTATGTCACATCGGTAAACCCTTACCACGCAAATTATTTAATTAAATTCGGTGACACGTGTTTCGCTAGTGACGAGGCTAGCATCTTCTAATTGTACCTTACCCAATGAGCTGCGATTTCTTAAATTTTATTCACGCAAACTTAACTTACCTAATGAATCACGATTGCCGACAATTTTTCTGTTTACTAAACACTCATTCAAAGGGAAATCTACCTCTCTCTCTCTCTCTTTTGCTCTGTAGTAATAAATCAATAAACACAGACCAACGCAAGAGACCGTCGTCTTTGTTTAAAGGATTCGTGTTGTTACGCGTGTGTATCGCTTTGTACTCATTTAGTGTTCGCGCCGAGAACATTTCATTCAATTCTGAATTCTAAATTTCAATTTCATGACCTATGTCCGTCATGTTTCGCAACAGTACAGTTACAGCATAAGTTGATTGGGTAACTCGAAAGATGAAACAATGTCGGAAATTTATAAAATTGCGTTTAGCGAGTATGATGAAGCGTATATAGGACAGTCAAGATGCGCAATAGCTGCATTATTCAAAGAACATGTGGCACATTATCGTTATGGTGAGGTAAATTCATCAAGCGTTGCGTTGAAGTGTTGCGAAGCATACGGACGATGCATGGCACGACATTAAAGTCAAGAATTTAAAATTGATAAAATATCTAAAACAACCTATCACTATCGTAGAGATATTTATTCGAAATCGGCGAAATTTCGATGGATTCGGGGTAAATAACCGAATTATGATATACAGGTAGCAACGATACTTTCGAGAAATAGTTCAGAGGAATGTACTTGGAACTACGACCAAATTCCCCATATACGTTGAAATAAACGCGTCTAATAAAATCAACAAAATTCTTTGGATGAATTTCTTCAATTTGCCTCCGCGGCAAGCTCGAAAATATCTGAATTCCTCGATTCGTCCATGGCATACCAATTGCAGGTTATTCGCTTCGCATCGGAATTACATCAAAGATGTTTATTCTAATAGAATTTAATCACCGAAAACGTAACCATCGATTTATCCCGATTTTATTACAAAATTCCAAAATTGGAATTTGTACTGAAAAATCTTTCAGGTTGTTACAGCACGCGTTTTATCGTGCGTCGATTCTGATAGGAATTACGAACCGGTTCGATCTAATTTTCAGTCGATCTAGATCTAAGCATTAACTTGGGCGGCCACCATGACCAAGGCAAGGTGCGCTGCTAGCACTTGCCCAGCACTTGCCAACACTTCGCTCGCGCATATGTCAGCTCGTGTCATGCTCGTCGGAGCAGCAATACTTCCTTCCGTTGTGTCGTTCCAAACGTGGAAATTTTTAATGTATGTATGTGTAATATGTCGCATGGATGAGCATCTTTTGGACATCCTAAAAGCATGTGCCTTTCGTATTAATAAATTCGTATTACGACGAAACTTTCAAAAATAAAACTTCCTTCCCACTAACGTGTATGAAATTATCGTGATTCTCGTCATATTACTGGAAGCTCCCCAAGGAAGACGCTTAATTTCTTCTATGAGAGCCATGAAATTGTCTTTGTTCCTGCAACAGCTTCCGAAATAACTGAAATTTTTGGTATTTTTCGGAAGCTTTCGAATTGACACAAGCTTTCAAGAAGGATGGAATATTTGTGGCGCCTGCAAAAGTTATAAAAAGTTAAAATATTCATAACTTTTATTAAAGTCTCTAAAGGGGGAGGCTGAAACTGAATTTTGTAAAAGTTTAAGATCCATTGGTTTAGAGATTCGGACAATGGGTTTCGTATTTGTTACGAGAGAAATGCACCTAAAGAGGAGAACGGGAAGAAGTCATCGGCCGAATAACTTTGACGAAAACTGCTACCAAAATTTCGATCGATTTTCTAAAATCAAAATTTTAGGTTATCAATAACACACAAAGGGAGGAAACGGGCTCAATAGAAATTGAAAATAAAATGTTTTACATCCATTGCTTTGAAGAATTAGAAAATGTCCTTAACGCTTGTTACGGGAAATATATTTTCTATGTTATGTAATGCCTAAAAATAGAAAAGAAGAGGAAGCGAGAACCTGCCGAATAAAGTTTGGGAAACCCTGGTTCAAAATTTCTGATCGATTTTGTAGAATCAAAGTTTTAGGTTGACACTAACAGAAAGAGAGAAAAAGGGAACTCAATAACAATTGACGAAAACAGTTTGGAATCCAGTGGTTTAAACATTTTGAAAATGTGTTCCTAGTTTGTTACGAAAACACAATTTTCCTCTTCAAACACCTAATTAATAATAATAATAACATTAATAACAATAATAATAACCAAACAAACGAATAATAATCAAACAAACGATCAAAGAAAGCGGTCAAAGGCTCAAGAAAGTTTGAGAAACACTGATTTGACCGGTTTCATCATTGTTTTCAATTTCTTTCCTTATCTAACACCTAAGGAATGATAATAATAATAACAATAATAATAACCAAACAAACGACCAAAGAAAGATACCAGAGGTCAAAAGAGTTTGGAAAACACTGGTTTGACCAGCTTCATCGATGACTTCAATTTATACTTAATCTGTTCTGTAAAGCGAATACATTTTAGTTTGGGGTGAGATAGATAAATAACAGAGATGAAATGCAATAAAAATTGAAGCAAATAGATCTAGGACCCCTGGTTTAAGAAACTTTTCAAATATGCTTTGCGTTTGTTACTAACAAACAATGTTCTTTCTTATCCTCCACTTAAGCGTAGAAAAAGCAGACACAGCGTAATATAAATTTAATGTCAAGAAAAGGACCAACGGTCGAAAAAGTTTGAGAAACACCGGTTCGAAGATTCCATCGATGTCTTCAAGGTTTGATGAAAACCGATTAGTTTTGTAAAATCTAAATTTTAGTTTGATGAAGACGAACGAAGCAAGAAACCAGGTACAATAGAAATTTGGTAAAAAATTATTGAAAACCAGTGAAGAAAAGGTCTTTTGTCGAGAAAGTTTGAGATACACTGGTTTAAAGATTCGATCGATATCTTGAATGTTTAGTAAAAATTGAAGAAGGATTTCGTCGATATCTTTAACGTTCAATTAAAACCAATCAAGCATTTAAAATTGCAGTTTCGGTTTGGTCAAGAGAGACAAGTGAGAGAAACGATGTTTAATAACAATTTTGAAAAAATTATATTGAGAGTCGCTGGTTTAAAATATTTACAAACATATTTTGTGGTTATTATGAACAGAATCCTTTTACATCAACGGCTTTTGCAGGCAAAACAGGAGGAGAAACGTAGCAAGGATTAAATATGTAAAAGAAGACCACTGGTCAAAAAGTTTGGGAAACACTAGTTTGATGATTTCGTCGATATCTTTAACGTTCAATCAAAACCGATCGAGTATTTAAAATTGAAGTTTCGGTCTGGTCAAGACAGACAAGTGAGAGAAACAATGTTTAATAACAATTTAGAAAAAAAATAATATCGAGAGTCGCTGGTTTAAACTGTTTACAAACATATTTTGTGATTATTATGAACAGAATGCCTTATACATCAACGACTTTCGCATGCAAAACAGGAAGAGGAACGTAGCAAGGATTAAATATATAAAAGAAGACCACTGGTCGAAAAAGTTTGAGATATGCTGGTTTGAGGATTTCGTTGACATCTTCAACGTTCAATGAAAACCGATCGAGTTCGTAAAATAAAAATTTCGGTTTGGTCAAGACGAAAGAGTGCGAGAAACGGGGTGTAATAACAATTTAGAAAAAAATAATATTGAGAGTCGCTGGTTTAAAATGTTTGCAAACATATTTTGTGGTTATTGCGAGCAGAATGCCTTATATATCAACGACTTCTGCATGCAAAACAGGAGGAGGAACGTAACAAGGATTAAATATGTAAAAGGAGACCACTGGTCGAAAAAGTTTGAGATACGCTGGTTTGAGGATTTCGTTGACATCTTCAAAGTTCAATGAAAACCGATCGAGTTCGTAAAATAAAAATGTCGGTTTGGTCAAGACGAAAGAGTGCGAGAAACGGGGTGTAATAACAATTTAGAAAAAATAATATTGAGAGTCGCTGGTTTAAAATGTTTGCAAACATATTTTGTGGTTATTGCGAGCAGAATGCCTTATATATCAACGACTTTCGCATGCAAAACAGGAGGAGGAACGTAACAAGGATTAAATATGTAAAAGGAGACCACTGATCAAAAAAGTTTGAGAAACACTAGTTTGATGATTTCGTCGATATCTTTAACGTTCAATCAAAACCGATCGAGTATTTAAAATTAAAGTTTCGGTTTGGTCAAGACAGACAAGTGGGAGAAACGGGGTGTAATAAAAATTTAGAAAAAATTATATTGAGAGTCGCTGGTTTAAAATGTTTGCAAATATATTTTGTGGTTATTGCGAGCAGAATGCCTTATACATCAACGACTTTCGCATGCAAAACAGGAGGAGAAACGTTGCATGGATTAAATACTTAAAAGGGGACAACTGGTCGAAAAATTTTGAGATATCCTGGTTTGAGGATTTCGTTGACATCTTCAAAGTTCAATGAAAACCGATCGAGTATTTAAAATTAAAGTTTCGGTTTGGTCAAGACAGACAAGTGGGAGAAACGACGGGTAATAAAAATTTAGAAAAAAATAATATTGAAAGTCGCTGGTTTAAAATGTTGGCAAACATATTTTATGGTTATTACGAGCAGAATGCCTTATACATCAACGACTTTCGCATGCAATACAGGAGGAGAAACGTAGCAAGGATTAAATATGTAAAAGAAGACCACTGGTTAAAAAAGTTTGAGAAACACTAGTTTGATGATTTCGTCGATATATTTAACGTTCAATCAAAACCGATCGAGTATTTAAAATTAAAGTTTCGGTTTGGTGAAGACAGACAAGTGGGAGAAACGGGGTGTAATAAAAATTTAGAAAAAATTATATTGAGAGTCGCTGGTTTAAAATGTTTGCAAATATATTTTGTGGTTATTGCGAGCAAAATGCCTTATACATCAACGACTTTCGCATGCAAAACAGGAGGAGAAGCGTTGCATGGATTAAATATTTAAAAGGGGACAACTGGTCGAAAAAGTTTGAGATACCCTGGTTTGAGGATTTCGTTGACATCTTCAACGTTCAATGAAAATCGATCGAGTTCGTTAAATTAAAGTTTCGGTTTGGTCAAGACGGACAAGTGAGAGAAACGATGTTTAATAACAATTTAGAAAAAATAATATCGAGAGTCGCTGGTTTTAAATATTTGCAAACATATTTTATGGTTATTACGAGCAGAATACCTTCTACATCAACGGCTTTAGCAGGCAAAACAGTAAGAGGAACGTAGCAAGGATTAAATATATAAAATAAAACCACTGGTCGAAAAAGTTTGAGATACGCTGGTTTGAGGATTTCGTTGACATCTTCAATGTTCAATGAAAACCGATCGAATTCGTAAAATAAAAATTTCGGTTTGGTCAAGACGAAAGAGTGCGAGAAACGGGGTGCAATAACAATTTAGAAAAAATAATATTGAGAGTCGCTGGTTTAAAATGTTTGCAAACATATTTTATGGTTATTACGAGCAGAATGCCTTATATATCAACGACTTTCGCATGCAAAACAGGAGGAGAAACGTTGCATGGATTAAATATTTAAAAGGAAACAACTGGTCGAAAAAGTTTGAGATACGCTGGTTTGAGGATTTCGTTGGCATCTTCAACGTTCAATGAAAACCGATCGAGTTCGTAAAATAAAAATTTCGGTTTGGTCAAGACGAAAGAGTGCGAGAAACGGGGTGTAATAAAAATTTAGAAAAAGAAATATTGGGAGTCACTGATTTAAATCTTTCTAAATAGATTTTGTGGTTATTACGAGTTTAATACCCCGTTCATTCACCGCTTTCGCAGGCAAAACAGGAAGAGAAACGTAGTAAGGATTAAATATGTGAAAGGAGACTACTGATCAAAAAAGTTTGAGAAACACTAGTTTGATGATTTCGTCGGTATCTCTGACTCCAATGAAAACCGATCGAGTTCGTAAAATTAAAGTTTCGGTTTGGTCAATACGAACAAGTGGGAGAAACGGAGTGTAATAAAAATTTAGAAAAAATATTGAGAATCACTGGTTTTAATCTTTCTAAATATATTTTTAGGTTATTACGAGTAGAATATCTCGTTCATTTAAGGCTTTCGCATGCAAAACAGGAGGAGAAACGTAGCAAGAATTCAATTTTAAAAAAATACAGCCACGATCGAATATACAGTGCTGGTCAAAGAAATCGTAAACATAATGACTT
The DNA here is from genome assembly GCA_038088585.1 of Chrysina gloriosa. Taxonomy (NCBI): domain Eukaryota; kingdom Metazoa; phylum Arthropoda; class Insecta; order Coleoptera; family Scarabaeidae; genus Chrysina; species Chrysina gloriosa. Next base: position 58,006,869 of record CM076089.1, read on the forward strand.
TTAAACCAAAAGTCAAGGGTATCGATACCGCAACATATTACAATGCTTACAAAGATCAAGATATAAGTTTAAGTATTTTCTTATCATTGTTAATGAAGACGCTTCCGGCGACCGATCCAGTAATGGCACGCGCCGGTCAACCCTCGCACTCGTGCCAGGTGTCACCTGCGTCACACCCGAGAGACCCTTACGAATTTCCACCCTCTCTCTCGCGAGATGCCGGCTGCGGGGGTCAACGGCACGCGCCCTCCCTCTCCTCCCTTAGAGAGGGCGATATGGTCAAATTGACTAGGCCGACGACGATCAGCTCTCGCATTTTTCTATTTACGTACGTAAACGCGGCGGCGGCGCATCCTCCCGGAAAGTCGCATTCTGTCGGTTTCGTAACGAATTTTACGGTGCGTAACTTCTCGCGCAACAGTTGGCGTTTGATGAAAGGAAAACGAAACAAAAAAAGAAATTAAATTGAGAAGGGCGTGTGTGTATAGGTGACGATGATGATGATGATATGATACAGTTATTTGCGGCGGAAGTTTCGGCGAAATCGTTAGGTCTCTATGCGTATGAAGCCCATGTGGAAAGGAAAAGTCATCATCCTCAACATCTTTTAAAAAGTGGGCTATATGGGAAAAGCATTGATGGAAATAGCGACTCGCACGAAGACCGAACTTCGAACTGAATTATCCGCCGTTTATTGACAACTTCTTGATTTATATACCTAAAGCGACGATGTTCGAAAATGGTTTATTCATCAATTATGCTGTCGTGGTTTGCACTTGTATCATCAACGAGATCTCAAAACCAACTTCAAGTAAACTATATCCTTGTAAATCCCAACATAAATCTGTCTTTAATAATAATAATTTAAGGCGAATTGCATCTCGAAATCGTCAAACTTGAGTTATTTTTTACACTGCTGCTGGTTCGTATTGTTTTGAAAATACGTATCTTTGGGATTATCTCCACCGCTTTCCCATATTTCATAAGCTGTGAATTTCAAATTTATCTTTGATCGGTTACTATTTGATACACAGAAAAACTAGTACTTTGTTTTTATATAACTTATTTAATGAGACACAACGTGACTATAGTTTCGACATGGAACATGTCATTATCAATCGATAAATACGTATCAGCAGAATAGAAACAAGGTACGGGTTTATATAGTACAAGAAAGTAGTTAAGGGAGAAACCTACTGAGTAATTAATACAGAGAACGTTGTGTCTCATTAAATAAGTGATATAAAAACAAAATAGTAGTTTTTCTGTGTATCAATATCATTAACTATCACGAAGTAACGGCTTCCACAATCAATTTTTTAAAAAGGTTACTATTTGGTGAAATGAAGGGTGCCACATGCAAAAAGTGGTAAGTGCCACTTTTTAGCAAATGCGGGTTTTGAGCTAGATGGTTTACTTGTACAATAAAAATCATGTCGATGGCGCTTTGCCAAACGGAGATAGAAGGAATTAAAACATCAAAACGTAGATAGTGCTAACTAACAGCTAAACTACACAGCTGTTAGTTGGCGCTTACTAACACAGCCTAACGAATAAAATGGATGTTTATGAAGATATACGTGCCAAAAAACGAAAGAGAGCTGGCAATGTGCGAGAAGACAAAACGTAATAAAAACACCTATACCAAACTTCGAAGCAAAAGCGACCGATAATTGGAAGAGTTTTTTCCGAAGAAGTAAATAAAAACTATTATAGAAGCCTTATTTAGAAGTTTCCTTTTCTTTTGGAAAAGTCAGCAAATACTGGCCGAATTGATTTTATGTATTATAGCAAAATATTCTTTTAGGAAAAGTGCAGCTGTCACTACGCTTTAGAGTAATCTCACAGCTGCTGCGAAGGAAAAACTATTTGAGCAGTTTTGGAAACTGGTAGGTTATAATAAGCATCATAACTTTTTACGCTCCCTGATTCGACTAACTTTAATAAAACGTAGAAGACACGGAAATTGCGATAATCCCCACAAGAACAGACGACAACACTCATTTAAGTATTTTCTACCACTTCCTGGAGAATCTGACGCTCAGGTATGTAAAAGTACATTGTGTTTAACTTTTGGGATTATACAAAGAATTTGGCATATCTGTTAAAGATAAACGAGGTGGCAAACGCCTTACTAGAAACAAAATACTTTGGAAACAAAAAATTGTTGATTTCATTGGATCAATACCAGACAAAGTCCTTATGGTCGAGAACAAATTCCAAACCGCAAATACCTTTCTGGAAATTTGAATCAGCTTGATACAACAAAACCCCCAATATCTCGGCAATGGTTTAATTAAATTTTCAACAAAGAATTCAGTTTAGCCTTCGAAGCCCCAAGGGTGGACACCTGCCCTACTTGCGAGAAGTACAAAATATCTATAGGTGCTAGCAAGACTCAGGTTGAAAAGAATAAATTCCAACTAAAGCACGATTTACATCATCGTAAAGCAGAGAGCGCTCAAAAAATGATGCGCCAAAACATATTAGACTGCAAGAGTCCTCAGTCTGATGTATGTGTGCTGTCCTACGATTTACAAAAGCAGATGTATATTCCTGGACTGACTCATATTCAAACGTACTATAACAGGCAGCTCACTTTATTATTATTATATATATATATATTAATCTCGGAATTGATTTTGAAGATGAAGGCAAAAGGTTTTATGTACCTGTGGGGATGAAACAGCTTTGAAACGAGGATATAACGAAATCGGCAGTTGTTTGCATGATTATGTTACAGATAAGAATAAGGAGACTGTGGCCAAAATAATATATAAAATAGATAAAATTACCTTTACTACAACTTTCTGAAAAATCCAGATACGTATTTTGGCAACTAAGTTACCATCCTCAGTGGAAAACTGGGGAATTCAGTATCAATAGCGGATCTGGCTAATGCCCAACCCGAACACTGTACAACACCAAAACACTGCACAATGAACATCACAAAATGAACGCGCGAAACATACCAAAACACTGTTAACACGTTCATTGTGTGATGTTCATTGTGCAGTGTTTTGGTGTTGTACAGTGTTCGTCTTGGGCATTAGCCGGATCCACTATTGATACTGAATTCCCCAGTTTTCCTCTGAAGATGGTAACTTAGTTGCCAAAATACGTATCTAGATTTTTCAGAAAGATGTGGTAAGGGTTATTTTATTTATTTTATATACGACTATGTTACAGCACATCTAAATAGTACAAAGCGAAAATTGGTCCTGTGGTCCGATAACTGCGAAGGGCAGAACGAGAATCAGGGAATTTTGGCTAGTTATATTACTCTGGTAGCCAAAGGGTATTTCGATAAAATAGCGCACAAGTTTCCACAATGTGGCCGCACATTCTTGTCTTGTGATCGGGACTGCCAGAAAAGGTCTTAAGCCTGAAGTACCAATGAACTTGGTGCGTACAACGGCAAGTCCGCGATTGAAAAGTCTGTTTGTGATTAAATGCACTACTAGATTTTTAAATTGGACAGAAATTGTTAAAAGTAGTAGTAGTAGTAGTAACCGTTAACCGCTGGATATTTCGCTAGCTGTCTAGCTAAAAATCTCCAAAGACTCCTTAGGGCATATTGAAGTCAAAGCATCATACTCAGATGTTGCGCCGTGGCGCAAAGTGAGTGTGTTTATACAAAAGATTACACTCCAATATTTTGCAAATTTGAACTCTGAACTGGTTGAACAGTCACCTCGTAAATGGAAGAACGATAAAAATAAGGAAATTAAAATTATGATCCCATTTATTTCGCCCGCTAATCAACAATTTTATGAAGAACTGATTGAAAAGCAAGAATTCTTACACAATGAATAATAAGTTTAGTTACATTAATCATCATCCGACGCTGGAAGGCATAAGGATTAACGAGAAGAAGAAGAAGAAGAAGTTACATTAAATCCATAGCAAACTGTTTTGTGTAGTAAAAGCGTTAAACAAATAATACAATTTTTATTATTTCGGAATTTATTGCTTATAACACGATTTTTAGCATTCACTGCCCCATGTGCAACTTTGATGGTACATACTACGTTTTGAAAATTAATGTCGAATAACAAAATTATTGCCATTATTTCCATTAAAATATTCATTATATTATATGCGTATATCTAACATGATATCAGTGTGAGCCACGAATATTTTATAATTGTTACTAAACTAAAGTAACACATATAAATCTGCCCCCTGTAAAATGTCTAAATTAACACATATCACCTTTTGCATATGGCACCCTTCAAATAAGGAAGACAATTTTTTTTTTCGAGAATATTTCCGTTTACACAATAATAAAGCAAAAGAATAGTTGTAATAAATTCCTGTTTAAAAAGAAAATGCTTTTGTTGAAATTATGTACGTTCATCGGAGACCTACACGCAACCTAAACCTAAATACGATCTAAATTTGAAATTAATCGCTTAATTGATGTTAATTAATCGCTTAATTAATTAGGATTTTACGGCTAGCGCCCGAGACCACCAAGACGTATCGTCGATTGGTACACGGTAGGTAAGTTAGGATACAGAGGTCTCTGCCTCTGCTTGAGCGTCCCGTGGTGAAATTTATCGATGCGCGCTCGAATTTAGATCCGTCCCGAAATTTACGAGCTAATTTCGGCTTTTAATTGCGAATTCGTCGAGGCACCACGCTGCTCACCGACGCGGTCAATATCGAATCCGAAAGGAACGAATGGACATGTAAAGTTGAAGATTTGATGTCATTATTATGACGAGATGCATATATATGCGGGTATGGGGAAGGCGAAAAGAATTACTTCGTATTACGTTTAAGAAGGAAGGAGTAAATATGAGCAAGCGATCGGTCGAGATGGTATGATATTGACGATGCTGATTATCTTGAAAATATATTTTGCAAAGCAAAACTGATTGTACTGATTGTGTTTCGACTTTTCAAGTCTTATCGGTTTTTCTTTGAAGACACAAGGGACGGGGCATCGACTGGTTTCCCTTTAAAAAATCTATAGAATAAATACTACTCAATGTAGTTGTCTGAAATTTCGTTGTTGGCCCTGGCAAAAAGCTAAATCTGTAAAAAGAAAAACCCTCTTCAATATTTTTCAGTTCTTGTTGATTTATTGAAAGAAAATCTTCTGACTAATTATATAATATAATTTGATTCAATAGGCCATCTCTGTTGGCTCCCGTCAACACAATTTTCCAATTTATTTTCGATGCTTTGGGGCTCAGACTAGATGATTTTCTGGAAACAAACGATAAACTTCCAAATCACCGGAACGGATTCAGAAATGACAAAGGAGTTCAACAAAGTCTAACTAAATGACATGTGTCAGAATGATTCGCAACAATTGACAATTTGACATTGACATCGTCAAATTGCTTGCCAGAATTTGACAGCTGACAATGTCAAAACAGGCACAATTCAATAGATATCGACGTCAAAGCGGTTGTTAACAATTAACAGAAGACGATTTGAAAATACTTAGCCGCTGTGCAGATAAGCAGGCACAGTTTCTGAATAATGTCAATATATTTGACAAAATTACGTATACGATACAATTATAGCAGGACTGGTACAGTGTAATTTGGTGCTGCTTTCCAACAATCAGAATTTACTATAAAAATGGTGTTTTCATAAATTCGTCTCTCTATTTCTGAAACAAGGTATAACGTCTACTACGTCTAACGACTCAAGCGTAAAAATAAATGTAAAAATCGGTTATAAAACTCGAGGGCCACCTTACCTTAACTTGATTTTTTAATATTTGCAGTTGATGTTTTGGTTTTTTGAAATCTAATTATAGCATGAATAACGCAAATTCGGCAAACTCAGCAAATGAAACGTTATCCAATGACTGTCAATGTCACACCAGATCCTGCCTGTCAATGTTAAACGTCAAAATAAATTTAGAAATCCGTTATAAAACTCGAAGACCACTTTAGCTTTACCCGATTTTCTAATATTTGCAGTTGACATTTTGCTTTTTGAAATCTAATTATAGCAAGAATAACGCAAATCGGCCAAATCAGCAAAAGACGCGTCAAAGTCAAAATAAATGACAGTTGTTGATGTCAAAACATTCAATGGCTGTCAATGTCAAACCTGATCCTGCCCGTCAACGTTAAACGTCAAAATAAATTTAGAAATGGTGGTCCTGTTAGAAAGCCACCGTTGTGAATCACTTCCAAAGATTGCATACGAAGTAACGCTTTTTGTGATAAGTTCTGACGTAAACAACACAAATTCGGAAGATTTCCAATAAATACCGAAACAAAATCAATGTTAATGTCAAAATAAACGACAGTTGTAGATGTCAAAATATCTGGTTGCTGTCAATGTCAAACCCGGTTCGTTGCTATCAACGTCAAAATACTCAAACGTCAAGATAAACTTAGAAATCGGTTTAAAACCTCAAAGGCCATCTTTTTACGTTATTTTCTAATGTTTGCACTTGACGTTTCACTTTGTTTGAAATCTGATTATAACGGGCATAACGCTGATCGGATTCTTAAGACTCTCGTGGATATGAAAAGAAATGAATACGGAACTTTGCAAGGTATTATATTCCCACGCTACGCCCGTCAGAGAGTTTCTGCCAGTTGACAGATCTCAGGAAGAAGATCAATTTGATTTGATTCGATTTATTTTCCAGAAAATAGTGCAGTACAGTGTGTTTTGGGTTACGCGTAGAGTTAAAAGGAAGTAAGGAAAATTAGCTGTAAACTGTACAAAGAGTAGCTGTTGTGTAAACACTGTATATACTTCTCGCCATGGTTTTAACATGTCTCGGTACATGGTATAACTTAAGTGGCTATGTAGTTGGTATGAATATCTTTGTGGGTCAGCAGTTTGGTGGTCTGATAGATATAGAGTAAGCATAAGTAAATACGAAACGAGAGGGCAAAGTAAGTATTCTTAGTTGTTTAAATAATTCTGTACAGGTTCACCTCGAGCTTGCGGTTTTTATTGCTCTAATTACTTGCCAAGGGAAGGGTAAATTCAGCGTTTCAACACTGATGAGAATAAAAATCAGAGAATCAGGTGATAACGACAACAGGTGATCATAAAGTTACTAGCAGTCAATTTTGGGACTGTAACACTCTCTCTGTCAACCTCACACTGAGTCTGATGGGGAGGTTCTGCCTGTCAGACTAGAATATGCTGCTATTTAAGCCGGGTGTTTCCAACTATGGTTTCTTTGCGACATATATCGCAAAATGCCAAGGATAACATTGGAATTAATCCAAAATCAGGTATTTACGAAATCGGCTGTCACGAATGTGGCGTAAAATACATTGGACAAACTAGGCGATCAATCCTAACACGATACAAGGAACACATTGCTCATTTTCGGTGCAACAGGGCCGAAAAATCAAGTGTGGCTCGACATATTTTGGACAAAAGACACGCTATGTCAATTAAAAGTTTAAAATTAATTAAAGCGGTAGAAAACAACATGGAAGTAGCTAGCTACGAAAGCATACATGCATATATTTATACAAATAGAGAGAGAATTATGAATGCAGATGGAGGACCTATTCCAAATTCCAAATTGTACAAGCTATTGAATTAAATTTTAGATTCATGTAGGATCATTCAACCGTATCGACATGCTCCAAGGAGCGTGAAATTTAGGTTAGAAGTAGTATAAATACACGCTCCCCTTAATGGGGGTTCAGTGTCAACAGTGTTTTGGTGTGTTTCGCGCCTTCATTGTGTGATGTTTTCCACTGAGAATGGCAACTTAGTTGCCGAAATACGCATCTGGATTCTACAGAAAGGTGTGGTAAGGGTAATTTTATTTATTTTATATATTATATTTTGAGAGTTTTGACCTAATCTTGGAACGCCCAGTGCAAGAAAGTGCGCAACAAATATCCCGGGTTTCGAAGGGTACTAGCTTTGTCACCTTCAGAGTAATTCGAACTAATTTCAGATTTCAGCCGGGTGTTCCTAAATTATTAAGTACCCAGAAGCTGACGTTTTCGAAGACATGAAAAGGAAAGAGAACAGAACTTTGGAAGCAAGTGGATGTTACATTCTCACCCTGCGTCTACTGGAGAGTTTCTGCCAGTGGAAAAAGATCAAATGACAGTCACTTGCTTCCCCGATCATCTTCTTCCGATTTAGTTGGTATTTTGGAAGTTTTGACTTAATATTTCGGAACGCCTAGTGCAAGAAAGCGCGCAGTAAATGTCATGGGTATCGATGGTTACTAGCTTTGTCGTCTTCAGAATAATTCGAATTAATTTCAGATCAAATGTGAGGATGCCGAACTTCAGATAAAAATTTCTTATCTTTTTCAGTTACCTGAAGTTAATTTTGAGACTATAACACTCTTCCAGGAAGATAATCTCTGGCCCGCACCCCTATGCTGTGCTTACCGGAAAGTATCTGTCTGTCAAACTGCAACATGCTTCTGCTTAAACCCAAGGCACTAAGTACCAGAAACTGAGGTTTTCGAAGATACGGAAGGAACAGAAAACGGAAGAAAGTGGATACCACATCCTCACGCTGTCCCTACCGGGGAGTTTCTGCCAGTGGATGGATCCCACAAAGAAGATCAAATGATAGTCACTTGCTTCCCCGATCATCATCTTCCGACTTAGTCAGTATTTTGGAAGTTTTGACCTAATCTTTCGGAACGGCCAATGCAAAAAGCGCGCAGCAAATATCCTGGGTTTCCACGGTTACTAACTTTGTCGCCTTCAGAATAATTCGAATTAAGTTCAGATCAAATGCGAGGATGCCGAACTTCAAATAAAATTTCTTATCTCTTTCAGTTACCTCAAGTCAATTTTGGAACTGCAACACTCTTATAGGAAAATAATCTCTGATCCGCACCCCTACGCTGCGCTTACCGGAAAGTATCTGTCTGTCAAACCGCAACATGCTGCTCTTAAACCCAAGGCATTAAGTATCTAGAAGCTGAGGTCTTCAAATATATAAAAAGGAGAGTTTCTGCCAGTCGACAGATATCACAAAGAAGATCAAATGGCAGTCACTTGCTTTCCGATCATCCTCTTCCGACTTAATCTGTATTTTGGAAGTTTTGGCCTAATCTTTCGGAACACCCAGTGCAAGAAAGACCGCAACATATATCCTGGGTTTCGACGGTTACTAGCTTTGTCGTCTTCAGAATAATCCAAATAAATTCCAGATCAAATGTTAAAATTTTCTTGTCTCCTTTAGTTCGGCGTTGTTTCTGTTCTTCTTCTTTTCTAGCCCTTATGCACTCTCGTGGCGTTGTATCCTCGTAGTCACTCGAAAATCAATTTTTTATCCGTGCTGCTCTCGACGCTACGATCATCGTATCCTTTCCACCCATAAATTTACAATTTAGCTTATAAATATTCAAACATCTTAGTTGTATATGTATACGTACATATACACAACTTAATTATTAGATAATTATGGCCGAAACCAGCCGGCTCCGAAACGAATATTTCAGAAGCCGCTATCGCTCGAACCTACAATTATCCTATTTCCTCTCGGTAATAACGGTTTAACAAACAACAATTATAGGTTTTGTAAACCCGTTCGCGTCGCCTAACCGCCGTGAATTATTGTCGATCGAATCGACAACAGTAAACACAAACGAAATCGATTCCATCCACGACGCGTACCTTATGTATGTATGTTCTAGGTGTATGTACATATAAATCACAACACTAAAACTCTAACCCGATCGGATCGTCTACGAACAGGTTAGTACGCATATAACACGACTACATCATCATCATGATCCGCTCGAGTAACCTATACGAAGAAAGACAAAGAGAATGAAATTCCTTACTTTCGACCTCTTTCGGGGGCGTCCGGATAATCGAAAAGGTCGCAATGTAGGTCGAAGAAACGAGAGACATCCTCTCGAAGTTCGACTTTTCGAAATTTGACCTTTGCCGCAATAAAATCGCGTACGCGAAAAAATACTATAAATTCGAAGGCGGACGTGCAGCAGCACGGCGCAGTTGAGAGTTGAGGAGGTTCATCCGAGATCGTTTTTACCGCGGACGCCATATATGGACGAAACCGTCGTCGTCGAAAGTGCATATAAGAGCGAAGTATCGTATGTAGGTAAAAGGGTTCGACGCGGTCCGAAATTTACAGGCGACGTTAAAATCTTAACGAGAGCAATAAAAATCGACCGTAAAAATCGATGGAGGAGATGTCGCGGTCAGGCAGGTTGCGCCGTTAAAATTCGCGTTAAATACGCGGTACGATGAGGAAATGCGACGAGATTTTATGCCTAAAATCGCCGTACGGTAGGCAAATGTTAATATTAATAAAATAAAATTTTGATTGTATGTATGTATGTATTTCGAAAGGAGCGATGAAAAATAATCTTAATATCCCTTTCGCTAAAAAGTGGTTTCGTTCGTCGGTGATGTCCCCACGTTTCTCCTACGACCATCATCTTCGACTAATAATCAGCCTAATTATCACACATCCTGGCGGTAGTGACTATTTATTATTGTTATTACTAATAAGTCGTCGCACGATGCTCGTACTGGCCCTAATTTAATGACCACCGATTCTTTTGTACGGGTAGTAATTGTTTTACAAACTAGTACTTCCTTTTCTAAAAATGTTTAATGCTTTAAGCATCTCTTCGGGTGAAATTCCCGCTTCTTTTGTTTCTATGACTATAAACTAACAGAGTGCCTTTTATACTATAGATACAAACAAAAATCGGTAATTACATCACCACTAAACTGTTATAGCTCGAAGTTCGTGTTTCCCATTAATTTCTAAGCTAATTATATTGACTAAGAACTTTCGTATAGCTATTGTTTGTGCTTTGCATTTTAGGGGAGTCCTACGGCGACGGTTGACCGGGCTCGCCGGGTTAAAACCGGTCATTCACCCTACGACCCTACGAACAACGTTCCCAAATAAAATCATTTTCATGAACCACTATAATATGCAATTTTAAACAAAGTCAACACTAGGAAATCGTTGTACGCCATTGCCTAACCAATTTGCGATTACTGAATGAAAGAACATGATTTGATTGGTTCTGAACGCGGTATAAGAAACAAACGAAGACCAGGAATTCAAAAGACAAGCTGAGGAAATTGTTGTATGTCTTTTTTGACTAATTTACAGTCACCGAATTAGTCCTTAACACCGTAGAGAAAAACAAACGAAGAACGAGATTCCCTCTTTTATCTCTTATTCTTAAACAATTGTTTCTAGTTGTAGTTTCGCCGGGTTAAGACTGCTCATTCTCCGTATGAACGCACGAACAATGTTCCCAAATAAAATCATTTTCATGAACCGCTATAATACCCAATTTTAAACAAAAGACAAGTCGATGGAATCAATCTACACCATTTTCTGACCAATTTGCGATCACAGTACGAAAGAACATGACTTAATTGGTTCTTAACGCGGTAAAAAAACAAACGAAGACCAGGTTTTCGAAAGAAAAGTTGAGGAAATCGTTGTACGTCTTTTCTTACTAATATGCGATCACTGAACCAGAGAACATGACTTAATTGGTTCTTAACGCGGTAGAAAAAACAAACGAAAAGCGGGTTTTCAAAAGACAAATTGAGGAAATCTCTGAAATGTCTTTTTCAGAATCATTTACAGTCATCGAATGAAAAATGCTGATTGGTCCTTGATACCGTAGAGAAAAACAAACGAAGAACGGGATTCCCTTTTTTATTTTTTATTCCTAAACAATCCCGTTGTAGTTTCTTGTTCCCCGTCATGTTTCTATGACCACGAAATAACGAAGCTTCGTAATTGGTCTTGTAGTGCTATAAAAGCAAACGAATATCTGCAAATATATCATCAAAGAATTGTTATAGCCTTAATTTCGTATTCCTTATTGATTTTTATAATGATCATATTCAGTGAATATTCATATTATTCACATCCTGCATTTTAGGGGAATTTCACGGCGGTATTCGGCCGTGTTCGGCGGGTTAAGACTGGTCATTCTCCCTAAAATCAGACACACAACGTTCCCAAATGAAATAATTTTCATGAATTGCTATAGTACGCTGTTTTCAACCAAAAACAAATCGATGAAATCGTTGTACGCCATTTCCTGACTAATTTGCAATCATCAAACGAAAGAACATGACTCGATTGGTTCTTAACGCGGTAAAAAAACAAACGAAGACCGGAATTTTAAAAGAGAAGTTGAGGAAATCGTTGTACGCCATTTCCATACTAATTTGCGATCACCGAACGAAAGGGCATGACTTGATTGGTTCTTAACGCGGTACAAAAAACAAACGAAGAGCGGGATTTCAAAAGAGAAGTTGAGAAAATCCTTGAACGTCTTTTTCTGACTAAAAATGCGATCGGCCCTTAATACCGTAGAGAAAAACAAACGAAGAACGGGATTCCCTTTATTTATACTTAAACAATTGTTTCCAGTTGTAGTTTCTCGTTCCCCCATATTTTTCTGTGACTACGAAATAACGAAGCTTCGTAATTGGTCCATTCGTACTATGAAAACAAACGACTACCGGCAATGTATCATCAAAGAATTGTCTCAGTTTTAATTTTGTATTCCTTATTAATTTTTATAACAATAATACTCAGTGAATATTCATATTATTCGCACCTTGCATTTTAGGGGAGTTTCACAGTGGCAGTTGTCCGCGTTCGCCGGGTTAAGACTGGTCATTCTTCCTGCGATCGCACGAACAACGTTCCCAAATTATATCGTTTTCATGGGCTGCTCTTATACGTAACTTCAGACAAAGGATAGGTCCAGGAAATATTTGTTTTTCATTTTCTGACTAATTAACAGCAAACAAGAAAACATAACGTGATTTGTGTTGTTGTGCGTAGTGCTAATAATTTCCCGTGATGAAGTCCAGATTTATTATTCGCTGACGTTATAACTTTGAAGTTTCCCATGTTTTCTAGCAGTTGGCTTATTCTTGTTATTGTTATGCATAGACCTAGTTGATTTTGGGCAGCTTCTATTTAATAAATTCATGATGTAGAAACTTTCCTACCTATAGAAATTTCTGGCATTTCTTATATACAAGAATTAGAAGGTGACATCTGTATATTTTCACAAAATCGCAAAATCGAGGAGCGTCCCAGAACTGGAGGACGTAGCCAGCAGTATCGACGCGCATCCTTCGACGAAGTGCCGATAGACGAAGTCCGTTTCGAAACTAAAGAATAGCTGTAAGGTCACCACCGCCGTTACGTATTCCACCTTACTTACCGTCGAGCCATTATTATTATTCCGGTATCTGCCCGAAAAGATCTTCTTTTCCTCTCTCGGCGACCCGACGCGACGATCTCCATCTAGTTCTATTAGCGTGGCATGCGGCCCCGCAAGCACGGCGCGGCCGATAGGATCGGTGACGAACAGGTGTGGACGAGGGGCGGCAAGGCGTTCGGGGGCGAACGAGCGAGCAAGAGCACTGGGCCTCCGCGTCGTCGTTCCGGCAACGGGCGCGTACGCAGAGCGGGACGGAAGAATCGCGGAATGCGGTCCGGCGACCCGAGACCGACCCGCCTGACGTCGATTGTCGACTGCTCCCCCGCAATTATTTAGAAGTGCTACTATGTATCCGCCGCCTGTTTGGACGTTGACGAAAAAGCCGGATTTTTACGGCCACCAGACGAACGGTGTTAGTTAGTTTTCGATCGTTCTTCGTCGAAATAGGAAACGGTATGTAAAAATCGAAGAAAAGAAAAAGAAACCTGTGAACTTCAAGGATTTCGGTGATATTTTAGAAGCACATATAAATAAATAATGTTAGAAGTGTGTGTGAAGCATCTGAAACTACTATCCCATCAAGGCAGGTGTATCACAGGGCAACGTTCTTGGACCATCCTTATATCTGATATACACCGGTGACATACCTACCACAAATGAAACGTTCATGGGCGCATTCGCTGATGACACGGTCATAATGGCTACTGCAGATACTCAAAGGCTATAAGAAGCATAAACAGTGTCGACCAATAGACTGTCGACTGGAAGATCAAACTCAACGAGACGAGATCCACCCACGTCACATTTACATTGGGGCTAACAGAAAGCAATCGTAATATATATCTCAATGGAATTATGGTTCCGAAAGGAGAATCAGCGAAATATCTTGGTCTACATTTAGATAACAGATTAAACTGGAAGCATCATGTGAAACAGAAAGCAGAGCAAATTAAGCTAAAGCGCAGACAAATGTATTGTCTAATTGGGTACCATTCTCAACTTAACCTGTATTGCAAAAGGTTGATTTACCAATCTATCATCAAACCAATTTGGGTGTACGGAATCCAACTATGGAACTGTACAAAGCAAACCAATTGAGATATTATCCAACGAAGCCAGAACTAATTCCTACGCATGATAACGAGAGCTTATCGGTATGTGACAAACCAGGAAATTCACGACGATTTAGACATCAAATGGATCCATGAAGTCATTCAAGAATATGCTGTCAAACATGAAAAGCGACTACTAAACCATACCAACCTAGAAGCAAATCAACTTCTGGATATTATCCACGAATTGACATACACATGACACGAACTAACATAAAAAATTAATACTAAATTTAATTTGGGAGCTGTATACTGGTATAGTCAACCTACACACGTTCTGCTTAAATTATTTATTATAATTAAGTACACTTCAAAAATAATAATAAATTAACACAGTTAAGATTGTATTAGCCATATCTAATAAAGATGTTTAAAAAAAAAGAAGTGTGTTGACAACGTCAACCGAACGAAATTGTTAAATACGAGAATAATCGTGATGAGTCCAGATCGCAGAAATGAGGGTTTCACACGCGACGAGGTGAACTTCGATTCTTGTTCAGGATCGGACGCTGATCTCCTTGAGAAAACTTACCGCTTAAGGGAACCGGAAACACTGCGCGCGATAAAGGCGCGAATACTATCACTATGGCGTCGTGGAGTTTGCTAACAAAGGACTAGCGGCGTCCTTGAGGGGATAAATTAGAGAACTCCTGCCTGCGAATAGATCGCTCGCTATACAAATGACCTCTTCGTCCATCTGTTGTAATTCCTTTCCGCGATAAGGTAAGATTTTTCGAGTTTATTTCCTCAAAAGATGTCACTAGTCCGTTATTTGCAAGTCCAAGACGCCATGGCATTGGAAGGAAGTGGTTGTCAGATTGTCTCGGAGAGATCTGTTGATACGCACAAACAAATGGTACACTCCGCGGTAGGGTCGTAGGGTGGTTTCCGTTCACGATAAAAGATGTCAAAGGCGTTGGACGTTGCTAAAATAAAGTATCGGGCGCCACTAGAACTCAGAGGACAATTTGGTTTACGCTCCGGTGCACTCAAGAACAGGATTGTAGCGCGACGGTTCTCTAAACAGGAGGGTAGTTTTATCGAAATTCCGCTTAGAATAGCAGTTACGTTTCCTCTCCCTGGAATAACTGACTCCTCACTTAGTTCTTAGCGTGTTTATTTAGAAATCCAATTTCTCACAATCTACCATGTAATCTTGTGAATGTTTTTTTGGAATCTGTTAACATATCGTTCTTGATAAATTCGACGGGCTCGTAGGCAGCATTTCCATCTGCAAGCCCATAAGTGAAATGTATTTGGGCTAAATTGACGTTCTTCATATTTACTTGCACACGATATGATAACGCTTGCACGCTAGAACAAACGAAGTAAGTTAGGACGCATCCTTACATGAACTTTCTCTCATAAAATATGATATGAGCTCACCCCTCTCTCCCCCTTAAATTAAAGTAATCACTTAATTTACACCTGTATATATATACATTTAGTTATAAGTAGAGTTTGGTAAAAAGGGGTACCGGCAGTGGTGATATTAGTGAAAAATAATATTGTTACCTTTTACTGTCATCTTGATCTCTACTGTGGCAATAGGCAAACGCCCTGGTAAGCTGCGTGGAATTGCAACATTAAAATCGCTTCCGCTGTCGATTCATTCAGCCGTCGACGGTGATGTGAATACGTTGTCGTATATTTTGAAAATGACCGTTCAACATCCAGTGAAGTAATATTTGCAAATCTCAGATATTCCTTCTCCTCATCTGCGCATTCTGGATTTTCAGTTATAGGCCGAACCTTTTCTAAATCGCGGTTTTTCGTTAAAATTGCACAAAATTTTTTAGCAACATCGACTCCTATAGTATTCGTCAAGTTTTCTAAAGCGGCTTGTAAATTGTTTATGCAATTTAATGCGTCTCATATAGATAAGTGACCGTTTTCTAATTGCTCAATAGCTTGTGCAACTTCAGAATAGTTTATAGATATTTCACCTATTTGTTGTTGAACGTCCGAATTGAAAATAATTGCTGTCTATCTCGAACTGCTGCAGAATCATTTTAATCAATTTTCAAAATGACATTTTTCACTTGTGAAAAATATTTCAGATAGTAAGATATCACCTGCAGTCATGTTCCCCATCACGTTATTACATGCTGAGGTGGTGCTGGAAATTTGGGACACAACTGTTTGAATACGCGGATGTGTTTGGGAGATTTGATGAACACATTTTTGGTAGATGCTATTAATTTATCCACCAACGGATACTTCTTATCAGTTATCTCTTATCAGTTGTTTCATCCAATCATAGGTAGATTTTCTTATTTCTCAACTCGTCTTGTATACATTCCTCTACTCTACCTTGAACACGTGGCAAATTGTATCGTAATTGCATAGATGTTGGCAACTTCCATGAGGGAACGTACCTAGCCCAGAATAAGCGAAAGATGTTGAGGTATGTTGCTCCCACTTAACATAAAAGTAAAATCATATATAAATTGCCAGTATGGAACACTGTTACTTAAATTCAATACATTACCTTCACTTTTACAATGTTTTCTACATTCAAACCTATCGCGACTTAGCAATCCGCTAGTCCGTATTATACAATAAATATGCGGACTTCTATATTCTAATCCAGGGAAATGCCTGAGATATTTATTCACATTCGAAGTGGAACGTTACAGCCTTTGGGCGTCCCACCTCCTAGTACTATTTTAACGTGCAGAGTGCAACGTACTGTCGCTTTGAACTCTGTCGCGGTACTGGCGAGATCGACTGCTACGCTACAGCCATCCGTTACCACCTTTTTAACAAACTCTAGTTATAACAGATTATAATAATGTTTTCTAGCTTGATTTTCCTAACACTTCGGTGTCGATTGATTCTACAATTTATCGTCTACTCCCTCTACTTCCTTTTCTGTTTCTTTTTTTTTTTGTTTTGGGGGCAACCTGTTTCAATTCTCCCGCCGCAATATCGCGAAAATCATCCAAAATGCTATCCCCCCACCGCACCTCCCCGATCTGAAACGCGCGCTTTATCGCTTATTACCGTCGTCGGACGCGATTCCTCTTTTATAGATCGAACTTCATTGTGTCGAGATTATTATGTTTGATACATAAAACGTCGTCCTGGTACGGTTAAGCGATGCGTGCTCCGATTAAGTTTAAGTGCTGTTCTGACAAGCTTAAAAGCGTCACGGATTGAAAGCTTAGATCGATAATCGCGTCTGACCTTGTCGACCGTACGCGTACACGTACATTTGAATATTTATGCAAGTGCATTACCGCCGTCTTCTTCTTCTTCTTCTTCTTCTTCGGACGGACGGACGGGCGGGCAGACTAGCGAACGAACGCGCACAACATAAGTGCGTCCCGATCGAGGTTACTTACTTACCGATACAATGGAGATCATTACCGTTCGTTATATTGGATCAGCGTTTATCGCGCGAATACCGTAACGTATTAATGTAGGCGCTGTTTTCTTACATATGTAAGCGCGTATCTATAATGTAAGTATTTACGCCGGAGTGGTAAATAAACGCCGATACGTCCAGATAACGAGGAAATATGAAATTGCTGAGTGAGAGACCGCGAGAGTTATCGTTAACCGGAGACGAGAAGAAGAGAGATCGTTTTCGAACGGATTTTTGCGAAAACCGAGTGTTGTTCGTTTTTACCATCACATATCATTCAAATTTTGCTAAAGGATTCCAATCGATCGTATGACGATGAGAAAGTAACTGAGAGCTTTGGACTAAAAAACTCGCGCCCAAAATCCGAAATGGTGAACTTAACCAGAAACAGATTTCGGCAACAATTATCTAAAGGTACACTGGGCGACAAAAAATTTTTGTTTGTAACATAAAGCTGAATAGCATATTGTAGTACAATCAACCTATCTAAATACGGAAATTGCCAACAAAAAGTTGCGACACGTTACATTAGACAAACCACATGTAGAACTGTACCATGCAATATTTATTGAAAAAAATTATTTCACAAGTTTTTCAACCCTGTATATATACTATTTATAATTTATATTAACCCCCTAGTGGCTCAGTGGTAAAAATCACGTTTCACAATGAGTAGGTCTGGGTTCGAAACTCGACCGCGGCGGAAGCGTAGTAGTTTAAAATCCTAAAATGGATCTGCAACCTTCAATACGCTGCAGGAAGGAAATGCCACTAGGTGGGCCAGGCGCGGTACGGTATACGTGCGTATACGGCTCGGTGGCTCGAACCCTTACACCGAAAGGTAGAAAGGGTAAAAGATTATATATATATATATATATATAATTTATATTAAGTTGACACCTAAGAGAAAAGCAAACATCAAGAATACTTATTTGGAACATACTAATTCTATTTTTTCCTTTTATGTGGGGTCACATCTCCTCTCTTCAAAAACCAATAGTAATCACCCATCATGGCTGGATCCCATCGTCCTTGGTACCGAATTTCCATTGTCCTTATATCGTGATGGAATCTTTCACCCTGTTCGTCGCTGACAATCCCCAAATTCAAGAAATGATAAATGGGAATGGAGAAGGTGAATTTTTAATGACATTCGGCTACCAAACGATTTGTAGAAATCTAAAAATTCATTAACTAGCTTTTCGTACTTAGCATCCATATTGTTACCTAAAAATCCCCTCACTATACTTACAAATGAGTTCCAAGCTCTGAGTTCTTGCGCGCTGAGCTTTTCTATAAAATTAACATTGCCCAGCAATGTTCTAATTTGTGATCCAATAAAAATGGCTTCTTTTAACTTGGCGTCACTTAACTTGGGAAAGACTTGTCTTAGGTATTTAAATCATTCACTCTCTTTATTCATAGCCTTCACAAAGTTTTTCACCGGTCCAAGTTTAATACGAAGAGGAGCCAAAAGAATTTTTTTGGTCTTCAAGGGGCACATATTTAACTTTTTGGGTTCCTCGGTTTAAATTCACTCTTTTCCGGCCAAATTTTAGTTACATAATGTTCATTCACTGCACGACTGTCGCACAAACAAAGAAAATAGGCAATATTTTGTAAATCCTCCCTGAAGTCCCAGTAAAATCGCTATAACTTTTATATCCCACATATTTAAGAAGTTTGTACTAGATAAACAATAATTTGTTGCTATGCGTCGGAAACTCCCAATTTCGCTTAACAATACCTCTGTTTTGTTTTTTAAGGATCGAATTCAAAAAAGTGCTATTGCAGAATGTATTTAGGTTAGACATTAGCTTTTACTTTTTGTACTACCGACCAAGGGCTAGGTGGAAGAGCAAGTTTATCCACATTTAACTTGAACTTCGCCTTGAGATTTTGATTTTTCTTTTTTATTCTTTGTGTATGATAGTATGTACACTTGTTTTCGTTTTGAAAATAAATATCTCTATATCTCTATTATTATTATTATTATTATTATTATTATTATTATTATTATTATTATTATTATTATTATTATTATTATTATTATCATTTGCCATCTGTACCGGTTTATTACATCTAAAAAGATGCGTAGATTTTGATAGAAATCTTTCATTATCACTGAATGGGCAAGTGGTATAGATGATTCTAAATTTCCATTATGTAATAACACAGCTTTCAAACTATATTTCGATGAGTCTATCAACGAGAATGCTCCATATTGAGTTCCTGCATTAAACCATTGATATCCGTACACGCACCTAACGAATTTTCTATATTGTAAAATGCAGCATTTCTTTTCCTAAAAGTCGTAATTTTTGTTTCTTTGGCTAGTAAGATGGGAAGCAAGAAGTTCTGACTGTTGCTTTGATAACCCCAAATCACGTACTAAATTTTATTTAACCCACATTGAACAATTAACTGTGGCTCTCCGAGACCTGGGACTCTGGGACCTGGAGTACAATTGGAGTCGGTGGACTGTTCTTCGGAGCTGTCTGATCATGCGTTACTACCTCCATTATGTCCCAAAACCATATCTTGTCAATTTAAAAGCGCAGCGAGTAGTGGTAAGTCTGTATTGTGAGGAAGAGGTCTTAGGGCAGAAGGTAAATGCGGATATTCGATTTTACGCTCTTCTATTGTGGAATAACCTTCAGTCTTTGTCGTGCAAAAATAGCAATCGTCAAAATGATTGGTGGGTTCTCGCCATACCATTGGAACTGCAAAAGGTATACGTTTTCTCTTCCCTTTCATCCACTGCACCAATGACACGCTACAGTTGACACAACACATATGAGGCGTCCACTGCTTGTTTTGATCTCCAATTGAAACGCCAAAATACATGAAATAGTCTTTTTCACATTTCCAGAAAGAACTCTTCGCTTATGATTTCACCAGAAATTCTCCACCAATATGACAAAACTTGTCAACAGGAATTTTGCAACCGAGGGCGAATTTCACTCAATATTTTCGTCGTATAAAAGAACTTTCTTAATTACACACAACCATTCACTTTGAAAATCAAATGAAAACTGAATAAGAGAATAAGTTTAATGTTATGGACACTCCATTTTAGGTTATCTTTCTGTTTTAAAATGCACCGCTTTTAAATGAGCCCTCACAAAATTTACTACCTGCCAATATAAAAGGATCTAATGGGCCCATTTAAAACTGGGCGTATTAGGGCTTAATGACTATTCTTTCTATTATTAGCATTGTGAAAATGATGGGCAAAAACTGTGTGGACAAAAATCGTGTCGGCGTGTGGTATCAAGCGCGGGTGAGAATTTGTTTTAATCATTTTTTCCTAACGAAGAATCTCGCAGGGATCAATGTTTGAACGAAAGCTTTTCTTCGGGTATAAACCCCTGGACAAAAAAACAACACACCAACATAACCTCAAATAATAACTCCTATTTTTTTACATCATTATTACCTATGTATTAGAAAACTCGAGTGGAATAATTATATTCCCATGATCTTAACCTTCCTATACTCACGCATACGGTCTGCGAGACCGACTTATATAGTATAGTATACGTCTTTCATTTTAACGTGAGTATAGGAAGGTTAAAAAGAATGCGAATCGTAACGTCACATAGCAATAACACACGTTAAAAATGAATTGATACCTAAACTCATATATGTATATAGTCCCGTCGTAATAATAATAAATCATGTTCTTAAAATGAAAACATAAACTGACCTTTAGGTGAGCGTCGATTTGGGTCATATGTGTAGAACGTTCAACAAAGTTTTTGTTGTTTTAAAATAAAAGAACTTTTATTTAAACTAATTATTGATCTTTATTTATTTTTCTATCCCAATATTATGTGATATATAATTAAATGATTTCAACAAAAAATGTTTGACAACTTACAATGGCATTATTGAAAGGAAACAACTTGAATAAATACCAATAAGAAACAATGATATCAAATCCGATGAAAACAGTGTCAAAGGCAAGTTTGATGAAACTAAACGTGAAATTAAATCGTAAGAATTTTAAATCAGTGGCGTATAGTTCTTATTACTGCTTCCACTCGTCAAAAGTTGTGAATGGTTCTCTGGAGGCATATTATCCAATTCAATGGGAAGGACTTGTTCTAGTTCCCTAAGATTTATGATAATATACGTTCGATGAAAGCACTATTAATATGAACTATTCAAATAAACTTTAACTATTACGGACGCATATAAACGACCGATGAAGGCAATTTTGTTATGTATTATGGACGGATATATACGTCCGATAAATAGATATTGGCATGGACTATAGTCATACTTGGTGCAAACGTTAGGTGGGAACTTCTGTAAACAATTCACTTCAACCGCTGCTTCTTATTTTTTTCATGAAATCTTCTCTGAACAACTCGATGCGGTTAAACCCTAAGTTTCAATTCACGTATCGAGCACTTTAAAGACAAATAAAGGTGATTGCAAGGACTGTGGTGTAATTTACTAACACAAATATCACATCGGTAAACTCCTCACCACACAATTGTTTATAATAAAATAGGTGACACGTGTTTCGATAGCTTGAGGCAAGCATCTTCAACAACCGTGTAAACCGAAGTGACAAATTTCTAACATTAAAAATTTTACAACATGCATTTTACCCCACTTTTTACTGTAACCATGTGTGTGCATGCACAAATATTTTCCCTCTCGGTGACGGCTAGGACGCCTTTCACCCCGCAAATTCCCATATTAAGTCAAGTGGACGGCCAAGGGAAAAGTACCTGGTAAACCCGAAGTTTGAACGTTAAAGATTTACAAGCACATTGTGTGAATTGGTTAATGTCCGAAGAAATGAAATTTTAGTTAAAACTGAATGAAAATTTAATTTCTTCTACCAATTCACACAATGTACTTGTAAATCTTTAACGTTCAAACTTGGGGTTTACCAGGTACTTTTCCCTTGGCCGTCCACTTGACTTAATATGGGAATTTGCGGGAGTGAAAGGCGTCCGAGCCGTCACCGAGAGGGAAAATATTTGTGCATGCACACACATGGTCACAGTAAAAAGTGGGGTAAAAATGCATGTTGTAGAATTTTTAATGTTAGAAATTGGTCACTTCGGTTTATACGGTTGTTGAAGATGCTTCCCTCGAGCTAGCGAAACACGTGTCACCGATTTTATTATAAACAATTGTGTGATGAGGAGTTTACCGATGTGATATTTGTGTCATTAAAGACAAATGCTAAGCGTGCTAAAGGAATAGTGGATTTCAACTATTGTCTCAACTTTGTTTCGTCGTCGTTTTACCGAAAGAGTATTACAGTTTGAAATATCGAATGGAAGCACATTAAAGAGCAGAGACGCTTTCGTATTTCCGTTCGGATACCGTTAGAGTGCTAAATAAATGATCGAAAGAAAAGAAATAAGAAAGAAAAAAAGAGAAAAGAAGGGAAAAGATACGGCGGTACCTCGCGCCAAATGATTAATATTTTTCTCTCTTATTTAGGCCAAATTTTATTTTTCCCGAAAACGATATTTACGACCGAGGAAGTCGTAACGTCTGCGGTGGGTCACACTACCATTCGAACGTGTACGCCGTGTTCGTTTCTTCTTTTCGTTTTTGAAGATCGTAAACATCGCAGAGGCATCGCATTGTTTCATTTTATGTGCATTTAAAAATCGTAAAAAGTTCTTCTTCTTCTTCTTCATTCTCGTCGCCATCGTCGTCGTCGTCATGATCGCGGTGTTTCTTTTTCGCCTGTCCAAGCGCGCGTACCACCTTTCTTTTTCTTTCTTCTCGCGCGCCGATGCTTATTGTATATTGGTGCTGCGATAAAGTTTCGCGGGTTTCACTTAACTTATCTGCCCGATGCCGTTGGAAGTGTTGCGGATCGCAACGTACACATGTATGCGCTACGGTAACGTATAAATTCCGCCCGCCTGATTTATTCCGATTGTGTCTTAAATTTTAAACCGACCACCAAGAAGGTTCCGAAGTGTACGTACAAACGGCGAAGATCGCTTTTGATGATATTTCATCCTTGCGCTTATTTCCATCGCGATTTGTCGTCGAGGGAAGAAGGAAATTCTTCAATGAAAGAAAGGACATTTTCGGAAAGTTGTGAGAAATTATTAAAGACGAAAAAGATAAAATCCGGATGGAATGAATCTGTTTCGCTAAAATAATATTGTTGCTATCGAACACAACATTAGCGAGTCCCTGGGTTCGTATTTCTTCAGAAAAAATAATTCTTGGGCTTCCCACATTTCATGAACGTTCAAGTCTTAAAAATTGCTTGAGATAGGTCACTATTCTTTAGATCTTCATCATTCATCTTCTGGAAATACATGCGAGCTTTTCCAAACACTGAAGTCATGGATCGAGCGATGCAGACATATGTATTAAAGAATACAGAGTATTCTCCTCATCGATTCTATAAGTTCTACTAACATCTTCGCAATCATTTATCGGATTAGCTACAACTTCATGTGTTTATCAAATAAAAGGCAGCATATTCCTGATGATGTGAACACAAAAAACTGAGGATGTTCAAATTGTCGCAGCATACTTTCATACTAACGAAGGCAAATTTCTTACATTCATTTCTCGGTGGCAAATAATAGAGGTTCGTTCTTCAGATTAATACAATTTTGAATTGAAATAACTCACCAATTTTAATAGGGAGAGATGGTCGGGTCATTAATTGTAATAATCTGCCAAACAATATAGCTCCAGTACACAAAGATATTCGTAAGTTTCTCTTTTAACAGTCATCAAATTTGTTATCGATTTGATTCTTGTTGGAACATTATTATAAAATTTCAGACCAACATAAGCGGCTGTCTGGGGTAGCAGTAATTAGATCTATGCCTCGTAGCATACCGGTGAATTTTGCCATTATGCTCATATAGATGCTTATTTTGAAACAAAAATTTTAGAGTTTCAAAAATATAAATAGGGAATACTGTTAAAACTCCAAAATACCTGAAATATGACCTACGAGAGTCAGTACGATTAAGTCTGTAGATAATCTGTAAATAATAATTTGATCTGAGTACACTCTGTTTCCGTTATCATTTACACAAACCATATGCTTCCTGCTAGACAAGTAAGAACTAAAACACGACAAAGCACGTCTCCTTATTCTATATTTGTCAAGTTTCTGAAGTAATATATCAAGATTAATGTTAGCTAATAATTAAGCTTTTGATAGATCTAAAAGAATCGCACATGCTATTTGTTTATCCTCGAAAGCAGCCAAGGCTGCTTCTATAAGATCAAATAAAGCTGTCTGCACATTTATATGTATCAAGAAACCATGTTGGTATTTAGTAATTAAATTGAATTTATTTAGGAAGGTATATAAACGATTATAAATTGCTTTCTCAAATAATTTAGAAAAAAATTACTCAACAATCCTCTACGTCTATAATTTGCCACATCATTACGATCACCTTTTTTATATGGAGGCTTAACAATAGCCCATTTTAAATGATCAGGGAAAATACCAGTCGTTAAAGAACAATCGATTATAAGTGTTAACGGTTTTATATAACTCTTAGAGCTGTTCTTCTAGAAACTTACTGGAATATCGTCTATGCCAAAGGAGTTTGAAGTGTTAAGAGAGTTAGTGAGAGTAGAAAGCTCAATTTCTGTTACAGGAAAGAAATAAGAGGTGTTTCGGTTTGGTAATATTTGAATTTAGGGTGTTGCTGTTTCAATGAGAAACATTGGAAATGAAACTAATGTTAAAATCATTTGCAAGCTTTCGTACATCATCAATCAGAGGTAAGTTGTTATAAACAGTTTTATCAGTATGCGCATTAATTATTCGCCACATAGCTCTTATCGGAGGACATTAATAATTGTCTGTTATAAAATTTCGCTTATGTTGCAATATGTGATTGTCATAATTTTTTTATATATATTTTGTGGAAACGTGAAATTCGTTCATCTTCTATATGTGACCCGGTCTATGAAAAGGTGGCTTATGACTCAAAATATTATTTTTTGGTTCGGATAGTTTTTGAGACTCTGTTTTACATCGTGAAAAGCAGAAAGTCCTAACTTGCTTGGAAGTGTACTAAAAATGTAGAGAAAGAAGAGCACAAATGAAAGAAAAACAGAATTTTATTGAAAATCGAGAATGAAGATAATACATGGAATTGAAAATGAAAAAGAAAGAATTGAACGCTACAAAAATGTTTTTACCAAAAAAAAGCTATTTTGCACAAAAATATTCATTTAGCAATATTAAGTAGTTTTCTTCGTCGCCATCCTTGTTGAAACCTTTGAAGTTGCTCGTTTTTGAATCTTCTTCTGAAGATGAGGCCTTACGTTTTCCTGACATTTTTATTATATATATATTATTGGAGTTGAATTCGCAGGTTTCTTCAGTTTTTTCATTTTTGGATCGTGATTTGACGATGAAGCTACAGGTTTCTTCGGTTTCTTTTTGGACAATGAAGCCACAGGTTTCTTCGGTTTAGGTTTTGAGGATGAAGCCTTGGGTTCCTTCGATGCCACTTTTGTGGCTGGTAAAGCATCTTCAGATTTTTTGATGGCATTTTTTCGATGGCAATGGACCCAAAATATCAGCATTCATGGGATCTGAAATCAGGCTTCTGAGATTCTGATAAATGTACCACTGACGCTGCAGAGATAAACCAACTGGTTGGATAATTTCGGGCATGTTGTCATCTACTGGGATCAATGATAGTTGAAATGATTCAACATCCTCGTTGTCAGCAAATTTTTTGGTTTTTAAAGAGTTTTTGTCCATTATAAAATGGTGGAATTGTGTAATACCAACAAGTGGCTTGTAGAATTGTTTAAAATAACTGTCCCATTCATACCAAATGACATTTTTCGACGATACAGCTGTATTATGGCCACCTGGTGACGATTGTACGACGCACTGCAGTAAATCTTCATACGTATCAATATTAGTAACAGCATACTTGGCCTTGAAAATACCGAAGAAGCGATCCGGGGCGAAGTTGGTATGCCCTGTCAAAAGGAAATTCAATAAAATCGTTGTGTTGAGTCCTCGAACCAACCGCCATTGCAGATATGATAACATAACATTATTTTTGTTCTGCCCAACGCAGTTATCACAGAAAAGGACAATTGTTTGGACATTTTTGGAATACGTTTCCAAGTGATAATGCAGGATGCTCACAACGGTGTTTGGACCTTTGCCAATATCATGTTCCTCATCTATCATGTAATTATACTATCGAAAAAAAAATAGTCAAGATACTTTCAAAGCAAGTGATTTGAATTTCTACAATGAAATACTAACCTGTATTTTTCCTTTTTCATCTGTAATTCCAAAGACTGCGCACTTCTTTGTTGCCTTGAAATAAGCTGTACCCGGTTGTTAGGGACTCACTGGATAATGAACAGTTTGGGCGAAATCAAATGATAAGACCTTTACAGTATCATCAGTATTGTCACACCATTTTTGATAGTATGCACGTTGATTTCGAGCTTTGTGGAGGTGATCGAGAAATTGATTCAGCTTTTCTTCACGTTCAGGGTCAGGAATGTTTTTGGCTAGCGTAATTGATATTGTGTTCACTATTGAAGAAAACGAAAATTTTAATTACAATGGATACAACTTAAAAATAAGCAAACAATGGCTTACTTACTACGACAGTAATCACAGAGATCATTCGCTGGTTTCATTACTGTAACATAAGGTATGTATTTGGCCCATATGCGTCGAAAGGAACAAATACTCATCTTCAGTTCATCATCACCGAGTGAAGCAATGTATTTTCGATAAACTGAGGCCTTTGTCTCATTAGATGGTAACTTCATTACACGATAATCTTTGAATTTGGGTAAACGTCCTGGCAGTGAAAGAGCCAATAGATCGGCTGTATACTCAATAAATTTGACAGCTTTTTGGATATCAGATGGTTGAAACGCTCTCCGATGTGTAGATGGTTTATTTGCTAGCGCATGTACCCGTGTTATGGCACCATGTGTATGAAAATGTCGAAGTAAATTTTCAAAACGTTTTCTTCCACACGCATGCACAAAAGGAAAAATGAGCGGCAAACAGGTAAGTGATAAAAAGTGAACATCAATTTATGCCTTTCAACATTTTTACCTTTTGCCTTTCATGTTCCCTCCATGTCGTCATTTTTGTGTAGGCATCTCCAAGTTTGTCTCTGCACATTATTGCTGATTCGATATGGCTCAGCATAACCAAATCAAGTTCATGTTTTGATAATTCTAGATAGTTGTTTCTTGCATTTTCTATTATCTTTCGCGGTATCATTTTTTGGCATTTGTTATTACAGCAATCTTGCGAAATAAATTTATTTATCAATTTGTTTTCTTTGTTATCTATAATAGACAAGTCCATTGTTGAAAAAATTTGTTCCACTTCCATTTGATCTTCAGCTTGAAATAATGATTGTAATTCCTCATCGTAATTGATACCAACATCATCGAAAGAATCATCATCATTCTCTTCATCTTCATCTTCACCAAAATATTTTTTAAAAACCTCGCAAAATTCTTCATCGACAGACATTATAGGTATTCACGTCAAAATTTCCTAGAGTGGAAAAGGAGAAATTGGAAATAAATGACATTTTAACAACAACAACCGTACACAGTTTTCTTTCCTCAAAACTTCACTAGTTTATAACGGAAAAGACCAACAGAAACAGAACGAAGGAGAACAACTACCGAGAAACTGACGAAATGCATTGTTTATCTTTAACAGTTGATTTCTCGCAATTTTGTTTTTGAGTCATAAGCCATCTTTTCATAGATCGGATCACATATATATAAAAACAAATGTATGTCTGTATGTCCTTTATGCATTACTACACCATTCATCCGATCGCCATGAAACTTTCGGAAGTTGTTGAGTACACTCCCGCGAAGATTACTGGCATAGTGGCATCAACGAATTCAAAATCAATTTATTTAATCAGCGTTTTCGAAAAAAGCAACGCCATGAATTTCTATACGTATAATACTGATCCTACGATAGGTGGCGCGCATATGTCGGATGTTTTTGGCGTAGAATATATATCCTACGATAGGTGGCGCGTGTGTCCACAAACACATTCAATTCAATTGTATGTAAATAATAACTAATTACGCCGTTCCAGATTTGTATAAAATGTGTGCTTCGCTTAATCGTCACTTTTGAAATCAAGATAACCTCCGAGTAGGAAATTGCTTGTTTATTCTATCAAATCCTGATAAACAACAAATTCGACTGCACATTTTTATTGGAGGGTCTGGCATTTCATGTACCTCGCACCAACTCCAGGGCCGACAGCAACTTCAGACTACCCTTTGCTAGGATGTCATGTGGTAATTAGCTAATAAATGTAAGGATGAATTTACATCGTAGTATTCTTTATATTTTTTCCGTACATGTGTTTCAGACTACTATATTATATTCTAACTGTAACTTTTGTCCTGTTAATACGGCGACCTATTGGGCAAATAAGTATTATTATTATTATTATTATTAAATCTTGGCGTTCAACCTCTTCCTTGTTAGCAAAACATCTCAGGATTCACGTTCGAGGAAAGTAACGTAAGTACCGAATTCGTACGGCATCGTGGTGAAATTGCCTTGTTTGTTTAACGAACCGCCACGCTTCAATCTAGTTCTTGTACGCAACAGGATAGCAACGCTAAAATCACCCTTAAGAGCTAGTAACGCCCGCTTCAAATTTTCGTACTAACAGTAGAGTTAGGCAGAATATAATTAAATAAAAATTATAGTCACAATTACATTATATGATTGCAATTGTAATTAACAATACCTTTTGTATAATTCTAATTCTAATTACAGTTGATCAATTAGTATATTCTAAGAATGGAATTTATCATATGTTAAGATTTAGAAGTACATTTTAAATTTCCCGCTTCATTATATATTTCAATATAGTGTTTGAAATGCCAATGGCCATGGCCAATCTAAACAAACAACATTTTAATATTGAAAAACAAAAATTGTTATGATATTAGATATTTTTTGACACACAGACACATCTTACGATTAGTTGTTGCTCATTTTCTAATTGTAACCTTTATTTGTAATTTGTTAAAAGAAAATACAGTTCATTAAAGAATCAGTACACAATTCTTCATAATCATCATGTATGAATTTATTAGCTGTTTAAGGATGTTCAGTACTTTTTTCAAGATCGATTAAACTTTTTTATTGGTTCCAAAACTATTTAGAAAATGATATATGTGACCTTTAAAATTAGTGTGTGTAACGATAAAATACTACTTTTTGCAATGTTAAGGCCTTCTATAGCTTCAATTTTTTTTTCAGTAATAAGTGAAAAACCAGTAAGTTTACGGGCTCGAAATTTTGCATACATATTTGTTACGATAGCTACGACTTATCGACGTAAATTCTTTGTTTATTGTTGAATTTAACCTCAATTAAAGAATAGAAAAATGGCTGGGGTTACCGTCATTTTGTGCTCTTTAACTGTTACTTTGTTAGAATAATTGGAACTAAGTACTGGATATTTTTTATTTTTATATTTAATTATTACTTCTTTGGTATGTATATATAATAATTGATTATGTTTCACACCATTGTCCTGTAAATGAATCGTTATCTGTTGGTCAATAAATACATTATTATTATTATTATTATTATTATTATTATTATTATTATTATTATTATAATTATTATTATTGGACTCCAAGAAAGCAACGATAACAAAGAAATTTACAAAAATTATCTTTGACAAGTCTAAACTACCGTATCGAATATGTGGTATTCACAATTTCAAGCCTGAAAACCTGCTGGTTCTTCACTTATTATTGCAAAAAATTTAGTCCTGCCTTAGTTCTTAAAACTGTAAACAATTAGTATTTTATCGTTATACATACATCTTTTAGAGCTAAAATATACACCTCTCGAAATGGTTTTCGGACCGACCAAAAAAATTAATTTTAAGCGATCTTGAAAATAGGTACCGAACACCGTTAAAATAAAATTTAAGTTGTTAAAAAGTTGTCATGCAAACACTCTTAAGAGCCAGTGGGACCCGTATCAAATTTTCCTTTGATACTTCAGCCAGCTTTGATCGTCAAAAAACGACCACCCGACTGCCGCGCAGGGCAGTAGCCCTATTGTTTTTACGTAGCAACAGGTTTCTCCGAGATAATCTGACATCTCCTGCTTTATCCGTCTTGTGTCATCTTCAGGCGCCTTAAGAACTCTTTTTGGCATGTTTTAGGTGGTTTTAATTTGTGAAACGCGTGGTATGAGAGTAGGCACGCAGATATTTTAGGATTTCGACGAGTACTGAAATAAGTTTCGTCATTGCGCAATATACTGAAATAACAACCGTTCTTTGATTTGGGGATAAGTCGAACAAGAACAAGACGCAAATATTTTTGGCTCGACAAAAACAGCATATCGTACGGCGAGGCCGCGAACGCCGATAAGCTCACGCGTTTTCGGAAAGTCTTAGGTATTCAACGGATTCCGGAGAAACGCCGTCGCTCGCCCAACCACCCACCACCTCGCCATATGCGCTTGGACCGAGAAAGTCGAAAGAATACCTCGATAAATCTTCCTCTGAATAATTGTAAAGTAGAATTTACTTCGTCGTCGTCGACGTAGAAACGTGTAAAAGAATTTCACGACAACGTATTATAAATTTTAATGTAATTACGACCGCATTTATCACGACATATTATAAGCTTTGCGCCGTGGTGCGTTAATCGGACGATAAGACGACGACGACGACGACGGCGACGACGATTGTAATAAGCGGTTTTTCGGGATCTCAACGCGCCAGTGGGCCGTAAAGCCCGTGCGATGTCGAGACAGGTACGCCTTAACTGTGGACGAAAGTGTAGACGATGTATGTAAATAAGCGGTGTTAAAATCGCGTTTAAAGGAAACGTAACTGTCGAATTGTAATCGCTTTAACTTCGTAACCTCGCGCGACATGTGCCCCTCTCAATTTGTAAGCGTTATCCGGAGAAACGATCATTGAATTTACGCGCGACACAATTTCGCATATTTTGTGGTATACTTCAATTTTGCACCTATCACCTGGCCAATGTATTGGAGTTTATGTAGAATCCCACGTTTCGATCGCCAATAACGTGATGTCGTCAGTACAGCTCCAGAAGAAAATATTTATTGCTAAACATTACAGTGTGATTGAATAGTCCGTTACCTTGTGGTTTCAGCCAGTACACCATTAGATCGTTAATTAAAAACCGTTAAAAAAGCAGCTGGCAATCCAACTAATCTACCCAAAAATAGAAAAAATAGAAAGGAACTGAGCCACCCTAACATACTTTGAACCAATCTCAGATAAATTGTCATACATCCTATCCAGAAACAATTTCCAGGTAGCCTTTCAACCATATCAGAAACTGTCTAACCTCTTATTTAATACCAAAGACAATATACCGCCACACCAAAAGTCAGGAGTTTATAAGTTAAAGTGTGAAGAATGCAATAGTTGTTACATAGACCAGAGAGGAACAAGTTTCATTACGCGTTTTAAAGCACACAAATCGTCATACCACCTAGAAAAACAAAATTCCAATTTTGCTAGTCACTTCCTAGAAACCACACGCAAGTTCCTCAAAGCTAATAATATAAGGATATCGCGCCAAAAAGCCGCCAAACTCAAGGTATTAGAATCATTAGAAATTTACAAACACAGCAAGGATAAAGAGATAACCCTCCTCAACGACCAAATAGACCTAATGACGTTTCCATTGTGTGACTTATTCAAGGTATTTTTGTAATATCATATATTTATTTGAAATTCATAAACACCATAGTTAATCTTACTTAATGATCAATTATACCTAATGACCTCCTCAAAGTTTCACTTATTCTAAGTATTTTTGTAGAAAGAATCCACCCTATAAATAGTTGTTTAAGCATAGTTGTAAGATACTTCAATTTTGACAATGTACCAGTGTTTACGAAACTGCACTCAGGTTTTTTAAATAAAACAAAGTGGTAGTGTAACAAAGTAGTGTTTTTCTTTTCATAAGGAAACATTACAGTGTTTGACGGACTTTTTCTAATTATCTTCGCTATGAATGATGGGAGCTTTGAAATTGATTATAAATAATATTTGTAATCAAATGATAATGTGAAAATACCCAGTAATCTCGGAGGTATTCAATCTTAATTGCGATACTAAGAAGTCCTCTTTCAAATTGAGATAGTGATTCCGGTTTGATTAGAATTTCGACGAAATTTTGGAAGAAATCGTTTTTCCGCAGGATCAAGCCATTTCCTGAAGATGATCGCGAGTTGGGTAAGTTCGCTAGATACAATCGAAATCAGACGCGACTCAGGAGACGCAATTAATTAGGTGTAGCATCTGCTTTCTATCATAATTTCGCAAGAATTTTGTTATTTCAAGCGATTTCCGCTTACGACGTCAAACCCGATACCAATTGGGGCTTAACAACGATATTTCTAGAATCTATATGTGATTAGCTTCAATTTGATATGTAACATGACCTATTTCCAAACATCTTGACTTTCCGCAAAATTTCCTTGAAAAATGGTTAAAATTCGAATATTCTCCAATTTAACCTAGACGTCCTTCGTAAATGTAAATGTTTTTGAGAGCGTGTAGTACGAACTTAACCCCCAAATTGAGGAGATCAAGCAGTTTCCTGAAGATGATCGCGGGTTGGGTAGCATTAAACTAACTAATTTAGCTCGATAGATACAATCAGGGTCAAGCGTGACTTACGGGACGCAATTAATTATCTGTATCACCCGCTTTCTATCATAATTTCGCAAGAATTTTGTTATTTCAAGCGATTCTCCGCTTACGACGTCAAAACCGATACCAATTAGGCCTTAGCAACGATATTTCCGGAATCTATGTCTGATTGGCTTCAACTTGATATGTAACACGCCCTATTTCCAAGCATCCTGAGTTTCCGCAAAATTTCCTTTGGAAAATGGTTGAACTTTGAAGATTCTCCAATTTAGCCTGACACGTAGTTCGTAAATGTTTTTGAGGAGATCAAGTACGAACTCAACGCCCAAATTGATGTAATAATTCTCGTTTGATTAGAATTTCGATAAAATTATCGAAATAAATTGTTTTGCCGTAAGATCAAGCCATTTCCTGAAGATGATCACGAGTTGGGTACCATTAAACTAACTAATTTAGCTTGGTAGACACAATCGGAATCAAGCGCGACTTAGAGGGTGCAATTGATTAGGTATAGCATCTGCTTTCTATCTAAATTTTGCAAGAATGTTGTTATTTCAAGCGATTTCCCGCTTACGACGTCAAAACCGATACCAATTGAGCCCCAACAACGATATTTCTGGAATCTATATGTAATTAGCTTCAATTTGATATGTAACATGACCTATTTCCAACCATCTTGAGTTTCCCAGAATTTCCTTGGAAAATGGTTAAAATTCGAATATTCTCCAATTTAGCCTGAACGTCGTTCGTAAAAGTTTTTGAGGACGTCAAGTACGAACTTAATGTCCAAATTGAAGTAACGATTCTCGTTTGATTAAAATATCGTATCTTGTATTCGCATCCCTTGGAACTCTAAGAGAAGAAACTTACATCGAAAAATTTCCTATTAAAACTGTGGCCGAAAAAAGAACCGGATAAGGCGAAATTTTCCTATTTTCGCATCAATTTTGAACTGTTTCGTGGTCGAAGTTCAGGTCAAACGTGGAAACGGTGAAGTTTCGAAAATTGTGGAAACATTCTTGCAATTGCTATCATAAAACATTGTTTGATTGATCGATTGATGTTACATAACAAATTGTATTTTGCAGATGCAATATTTCATTTTTCAGTTGATTAATTTTGAAGTATGACGAATAATGAAGGTATGAAAAAATGGCACGAACTGTTATATTATAGATTAAAATCAGGATTTTAATGCTCTAAATTTCTGAGAAATTGTACTCGTACTCAATCTGTTCCCGTGTGGCAAAATTGGAAGCGCCAAGCTTCGCGAAGATATCTTTACACCCAACTCGAAATACTACAACTATACATAACGAGATCACCGCACCATAAGTTATCGGATTTACATTTGCGAGATACTCGCACTCAAAAGGAGACTTAATCGCCAAGAAAGTAAAGATTTTGCCAACTCGAGTCTAGAAATTCTGTCTAAACTCGAACAGTTACACCAGGTTGAAGTGGAAAATCGTTTCGTACGTCTTCGAAATACAACAGTGTGTGTAATGTATAGATTCTTCCAGGAGTTTCTGATGTGCGGTATATTTGATCTGTTTGGAAAACGCGCCGAACTGCATATCAATACCCTACACGAGGGTGGTTGCAAGGTATATGGTAAATTTCCTTTTTGGTACGTACAATCTTTGGGGCACTCCTCGAAAATGTGCCAATAGGTTAAAAAATGTGATTGACAAAGTTTCAGCTCAATCTGATAACGTTAACACGTGCCTTATTGAGGCTAAAGTTCGAAAAAACGGCGATTTTTCACAAGAAATCCTAGTTTTTCGTCCTTAAAATCGAAACCATTTGTTCCAGAACCCTGATTCGAGTTTTATTTGATAGGATATTTTATTCTTATTAATTTTGATCTTAATATTTTTTTTTGCTTAAACTAATAGATTAAGTAACATCTAGCATTTATCAGGCCAGGTCGTAATGGTCGCATTCAAAGACTAAAATTATATCTTAATTGTATATATTGTAAATAAGAAAGCGTGCACCATCTATTTACACTTTTTGGTACCAATTACAATGGAGTCAAATAAACTTAGCGCAAACGCTGAAATCTTTGTTAAAATATCTCAATTATTGACCGTTTGATAACTTTTCAAGTACGAAACTTACCAACATTTGACAATTAATACTCGCCACAGTACATGTGTTGGTTTGTTTTTTCCATTAGCGTACAGACACATACTTATAATTCGGGGATTCCCATTTTTTATTTTTATGTAACAAGTCGCATAAGATGAACATTTTAGAAATAAAATAAGTAATCCAGACCAAATTTCAAATTTTCTTTTTGAACAATTAAAAAATCGCCAGACCAGGAATGATTATAAAGAATTCATCCAACTTTGCCTGATTTGTTTAGGACGTCTTCCACCGGAAGAAAATACTTTCAGAGTACCTGAAGCTATTCATCACGCCAGATGGATGACAAGGGCCATTTATTATCTCAAAATATATCTTTTCAGGGATCAATTTTCGTTAACTGATTTAGAGAGAAAGGGTATTCAAGATATATGTTTATTTATAATCAATATTTATATAAAAGCATGGTTTACTGCCCACAAACCCATCCTGCCCCCTCCCAACCAAGACTTATAATTAGTAAAATTGTTAGTTTAATACAGAATAATTGATAAAGAAATTGCAGACAAGGCATTGTTTAAAATAGTTAACCATCTGTGGTATCTCAATTCGGAGCAAATTGCTTTTTCATTTTTCGATGATACTTTGGAGAAAAATGTCAAAGCAAGAACGGTTAGAAAATCCAAGTCCGAAGTAGAAAACGTTGAAGTTAATTCTGATGACAGGGATGTAAGAGCAAACCTTAATTTCCAAGAAGTTGATAATTTATTGGACGAGGAAATTAATTATTTTGTGTCTTCTCGGACTCTAACTTCTATTAAGAGATTTGAAATTGATACAGTCTTTTTAAATACTGATCCCGATGTATGGTGTGGAAATCAACATTATTTAGAAGCTAAAAAGATAGTAAAAGGTCTAAGAGTAATTAATGACACAGCTGAGAGAGGAGTAAAATTAGTACTACGACTTCAATTCATCCTTGACAAAAGACGAGGAACAACGACAGTTTCTATTACAAGTTGTATCTGAATATAGGCATCTTTTTCTGGACTCTTCAAAAGCTACCATATCTAGAGCCATTACCACCTTAATTTGTAATTTTAAATAATTATAGTGTTATGATATATAATTTAACCATATAAATAGAAAAATGTATTTGAACACTATTCAACACTATAATGAATAAAATATATTTAATTTAAATGTAATCGATTATTGTAATGTTCTTAGATTTCTCCATGGAAATTCACATTTGAGGATATCGACTACGATCTGATCTGATAAATACTGCTAGAAATAATAGTTTTAGCATTGTAAGATCAAAATTAATAAGAATAAAATTTCCTATCAAATAGGACCTACTCGAATTGGGTTCCTGCAACAAATGGTTTCTATTTAAAGGACGAAAAACTATGATTTTTTGTGAAAAATCGCTGTTTTTCCTAACTTTAACCTCAATGAGGCAGGTGTTAACATCATCAGATTGGGCTGAAACTTTGTCAATCATGTTTTCTGGCCTATTGGCACATTTGAGGGGGTGCCCCGATGAAAAATCCAAAATCAATTTCTTGTAACCACACTAACCCTACACCTACAGGAACTTAAGTCGCTTGAGTCGACGGTGTCGGTGAAACGTACGGCTTATAACAGTTCTTCGTTGAATTAACTGTACACCACCGCGCGCTTAGTATCGGGACGAAACTAATTAGCCTGCCTGTTTGTGATTGTCAAAGCTTAATTCTCCTCACGGATTATTGGCATACGCATATCGTGCTTACTTAGTAAGCTTTTGCACAATTACTTGGTAGCTGCTCAATTAACGTACCTCGTTTAATTAGGTCGTTATACAGAGACTCATCCAGATTTCAGTTTATTATTGAATTTTAAAGATATGCCCGATCCTTTCCGAACTTTATGCCTGTTGAATAAGAACAATATGTACTTGCTGTTACCTTAGATCTTTAGATATTTGCCGGCCGACGTGTGTTTCTAGTTATTTCGACTTTTTAACTTTTACTCGATGTTGTTACGAACGCACATTCGATAAGAAAAGAGGTCGCATCCCAAATTTCGGTCTCGTTTCTTCTCACCGAACGCATCGAGCACTTACCCGGCCGCGTTTTCGCCGAAACTTTCCGAAAGACAGGTAGCGCTTTTAGTAGTTCTAGTAGCAACGGGCGCACCTCGACAAGCATCAATTAACGTCTTATTAACGAGGACGTAACCGATAATTTTCCGTCGTTTAAGTGCGTGCTGCCATCACTTAGGTGGTACGACATAATCGTAAAACGCCAGATAATGTCGAATTTCTTCCGCGACCTTAAAACAACGTCCATTGCGCTTCGAAAGTTAGTCGAATTTCCGCGAAGGACAACGGCGGTTTTATGATCGCGTCTTCACCTGTCGAACGCATATGGAGGAGATCCGGACTCGATAGACAGAGGCGTCCGGCGTTCGGCGTCCTTACACCGGAACATTACGGTAAGGTGCCAGGAAGGGTTTCCCTTCAGCGATTCACTGGGGCATGGAACGCGAACGCGTGTAATGTCGCTAGGTGATCGTGCGGAGCTTTCGATACAAACTTCCGTAAATTGGGGCAGCACCTGTTCGTCGATGACATCTGTACATGTGTATGTCTCCTCGAAACTTAAACCGTGTCTTCCCAAAATCTTCAAACTTGACTTCAAAACTTGAAAAAATCGTCAAATTACAATCATTTCCGCCTAAACTGTTCAAATTTGAGCGTACATCCTCAGAATTTTCAAATCTGGGTAACTTCGTTGACGCGGTTCCTCGTTAGAGATAATTCGTTTATGCTTAAAATCTTTAAAATGCAATCTCTCATTCCAAAACCATCAAGGCTAAATCACCTCTTCTCAAAAGCTTCAAACTCGAACTGTTTTCTATTAAAAACCTCCAATTTTAATCACTTATCTTGAAATCCATCATTTCTCCTTAAAATCTTCCAAGTTCAGTGGACTCCGAAAATCTTCAGTTTAGAGTCACTTCCCCTTTCCAAATTTACGTCATATCCGCTGAAAATCGTCAAATTCGAATCATTTTCTTCTAAACTGTTCCAATTTGAGAATGCTTCCTCAAAATTTTCTAATCTGGGTAACTTCGTTGAATCGCTTCCTCGTTAGAGGTAAATCGTTCATGCTTAAAATCTTCAAAGTGGAATCTTTCATTCCAAAGCCGTCAAGGTCAAATCATCCCTTCTCAAAAGCTTCAAACTCGAACTATTTTCTCTTAAAATCCCCCAATTTTAATGGGCTTCTCTTGAAATCCGTCATTTCTCCTTAAAATCTCCGAAATTCGGTCGACTCCGAAAATCTGTAGTTTAAAGTCACTGCCCCTTTCCAAATTTACGTCATATCCACTGAAAATCGTCAAATTTGTATCGTTTTCTTCTAAACTCTTCAAATTTGAGTGTGCTTCCTCAAAAATTTTTAATCTGGGTAACTTCGTCGAATCGCTTTCTGCTTAGAAGTAAATCGTTTATGCTCAAAATCTTTAAGGTGGAATATTTCATTCCAGAACCATCAAGGCTAAATCACCTCTTGTCAAAAACCTCAAAACTCAAACTGTTTTCTTTTAAAATCCCCCAATTTTGGTCGCTTCTCTTGAAATCCGTCAATTCTCCTTAAAATCTTCCAAATTCAGTCGACTCCGAAAATCTTCAGTTTAGAGTCACCTCCCCTTTCCAAATTTGCGTCATATCCGCTGAAAATCGTCAAATTTGAATCATTTTCTTCTAAACTGTTCAATTTTGAGTATGTTGTCTCAGAATTTTCAAATCTGGGTAACTTCGTTGAATCGCTTCCTCGTTGGAGATAAACCGTTTATGCTTAAAATCTTCAAAGTGGAATCTTTCATTCCAAAACCATCAAGGCTAAATAACCTCTTCTCAAAAGCTTCAAACTCAAACTGATTAGTCTCTTAAAATCTCCCAATTTTAGTCGCTTCTCTTGAAATCCGTCGTTCCTCCTTAAAACCTTCCAAATTCAGTCGACTCCGAAAATCTTCAGTTTAAAGTCACTTCGCCTTTCCAAATTTACGTCATATCCGCTGGAAATCGTCAAATTTGAATCATTTCTTCTAAACTGTTCAAATTTGAGTATGCTTCCTCAGAATTTTCAAATCTGGGTAACTTTGTTGAATCGCTTCCTCCTTATAGGTAAATCGTTTATGCTCAAAATTTTCAAAGTGGAATCTTTCATTTCGAAACCGTTAAGCCTAAATCACCTCTTTTCAAAAGTTTCAAACTCTTACACTCTTAAAATCCTCCAATTTCAATAGCTTCTCTTGAAATCCTTCATTTCTCCTTAAAATCGTGTTCAGTGGACTCCGAAAATCTTTAGTTTAGAGTCACTCCGCCTT
The DNA here is from genome assembly GCA_038088585.1 of Chrysina gloriosa. Classification (NCBI taxonomy): domain Eukaryota; kingdom Metazoa; phylum Arthropoda; class Insecta; order Coleoptera; family Scarabaeidae; genus Chrysina; species Chrysina gloriosa. The sequence goes on from CM076089.1 coordinate 58,046,700, forward strand.
TCCAAATTTACGTCATTTCCGCCGAAAATCGTCAAATTTGAATCATTTTCTTCTATATTGTTAAAATTTGAGCAAGCTTCTCAAAATTTTCAAATCTGGGTAACTTCGTTGACGCGCTTCCTCGTCGAAAGTTGAGCGACTTTCTTGTTGTAGAATTTAGAATAGAATAATTTCTCCCAAAATTTTCAAATATGAGCAATTGATTTCTGAAAGTTTCTAATTCAACTGATATCTGAACTTCAGACATTTCTTCTTAATCTTGAGAGGTTTGTTATTAATTCATGAAAGTCCAGTTATTTTCTTTCTTCGAATAAGTCTAATAATTTTGTGAATATTAGCTCTTCAAACCAGGATTACTCAAACTGTTTCGACCAGTGGAATTTTTGATTCCACCTCCTTTTGTCAGTTTCTCCATCTTGACCAAATCGAAATTTTGATTTTACAAACTCGATCGATTTTCATGGAACGTTAAAAATATCGTTGAAGTCCTCAAACCAGGGTTTCGCAAACTTTTTCGACCGGCGGTTATTTCCTTGACATTACATTTTTGCGACGCTGCCCGATGCTTTTTATCTTTAAGCGTTAGATTAGGAAGAAAATTATTTCTCGTAACAAACGCAAAGCATATTTACGAAGCATTCAAACCAGTGGTCCTCGATTTTTTCCATCAATTCCCTCAACTCTGTCATATATATGTATATCTTACGATAAACCGAAATATTGTCTTTACAAAAGTGATTGTTTCAAATTAAAATTGACGCTGACTAAAGCAGTGTTTCTCAAACTTTTTGAGGCTTAAGTCTCTTTTTTTGGTGGTTTCTTTGATTAGTACTATTATTATTACTACTTATGTGTTAAATGAAGAAAAAGTTGAAGATATTGATGAAGCCGATCAAATCAGCGTATCTCAAACTGTTTTGAACCTTTGGTTTCTTTTATTGGTGCTTCGTTTGGTTATTATTATTGCTTAGGTATTAAATAAGGAAATAAATTGAAATTATTGTTAAAGTTGGTCAAATCAGTGTTCCTCAAACTTTTTGAGCGTTCGGTCTCTTTTATTGGTGCTTTGGTTGGTTATTACTATTATTATCACTTAGGTGTTAGATAAAGAAAAAGATTACAGACATCGATGAAGCCGGTCAAATCAGTGTTTCTCAAACCTTTTTGACTCTCTGGTCTGTTTCCTTGCTCGTTTGTTTGGTTATTATCATTGTTATTAATCGTTCATATTTACCGACCTTGAAATGCAATAATGATGATAGTCTCATTCTCGATGTAAAAATCGATTCGACCCGATGCGGCGACCGTCCGACCAAATGCATTCCCGATCGATTCATCTGCAATGATAAAACGGGGAGACTTGAATATATTTTAGATAGACCGTGGGTCACATCAATTCACGTCAACGAGGTCAGGTTTCGAAACCTCTCTTCGTCAAGCACTAAAGCGACAGCTCGTCCTCGTCACATTAAACATATGTCACTAGTCACTAGATGGGTTCTTATCCGGAATAAATGTTTGGGAAATGCGACCGATGCAAATCGACGTCTGGCGACCGACAAAAGCGATTCAAAACAACGGATTTCATTCATTCGTCCTGCGACCGGCGATAAGGAAGTTGATTTTAATTTAAAATCGGCGGCGATCTATTTAACATTTTTATCGATGCAGACGGGAAACCGTGCTTGTTGGAGATTTCTTTTTCCCTGATTAAAATCGTTGGAATAGGGTCTTAAGCAGCTTCCATGTGTGAATTTTGATTCACACCGAAAAAAAACAACCAGACAAAAAGTCATGATTTCATTTCATTTGCTTTGAATCCTTCATGCTACAGCACCATTACACATTGCTTCGATAGGAAGTACGGGGTCGTTTTGCCGACAAGGGATGAGTGGTGCGCAAACCCGAGATGGTTATGGTATGGATCGCAAAAGTGGTACACAGATGGGTCCAAAACGCTCCATGGAGTGGGGGCAGGAATAGTGGGGCCTAGAACACACAGATCAATAACTTTGAGCAAGGACACCTCAATCTTCCAAGCGGAACTATACGCAATCGTGGAAACTGTAGGAATCCTATCCGAAAGGGGACACAGGGGAATACGAATCAAAATATTCTCGGATAGTCAATCAGTCCTTAAGGCCCTGAGCAGTTGTACAATTACGTCCAAATTATTATTGGAATGCCGCAACATGCTTAATGGCCTGGCCACTCAGAACCAGATCACCCTGGTCTGGGTGCCAGGACATGAGGGGCACGGGGCAAATGAGATGGCAGACATCTGCGCAAAAAAGGGGCTGAGAGAAACTTTACTGGGCCTACCCCACCTTTTGGGTGTAACAAAGGTCTCCTTAAAGGTGAGATAAAGAAATGGATAGCGACCATTACAATGAAACACTGGAATGAGACCAGCGGGCTGGAACATTCCAAAAAATTTCTGAGCTTCGACGCTAGGAGGGCGGACCTTGCCCTAAAACTGGACAGGGAAGCTTAAAAACACTGACAGGGACATTTACAGGCCACTATATCTGTAACAAGCACCTTCACAAAATGGGCTTATCCAACACGGACACTTGCAAATTCTGCGGTGAAGAAGAGGAGTCAATGGAACACTTGATCACTAACTGTGGGGCACTAGGCCACAGGAGATATAGACTACTATATGCATATACGCTGAGTGAGGAGGACCTATTTACACTCCCATTGAAGGAGCTGATCCTGTTCCTCAGCGTATTAAATAAATAAATAAAACAAACAAGAGGAAACACAATAGATCAATGTGGTCGCAGTGCAAAGGGCCATTTTGGGCCAGATCCCACCTCATTACAATACAATACAATACAATACCATTACACATGCAAACTATTTACGGGATCCAAAATATTAATTCGTAGAATCTGGATGACTCCCTGTAACCTGACCTCAAAAGGTACGTTTATTAGGCAGCTTGCGAAGTAGCCATTCCATATGCCAATAATTATCACAAGGAGGGGATTATGCTTTGTTAATCGCGGACCGCAACCGCAAAGACTATAATTTCCTCCTCATTAGGAGTCGTCGGTATGGTATGTCAATCCTCGATTAACAAAGCATAATCCCCTTCTCGCGATAATGATTGACGTATGCAAATTGTGTTTGCTCAGTAAGCTATTGCACAGCTGCTTCGCGAGCTCCTAATAACCCACCTTTTAAGCTCGTTCTTTAGAGAATCGACTAAATTCTATAAATTAATAGGATTATTGGGATATGCAAATCCGTTGGTAAAGTGTATGTCACCGTTAGATTTGATCTGTTCGGACAACGCCTTGAACTGAATATCAATACCCTTCACCTACAAGAGTTTAAATTGCTTGAATCGACGGTGTCGGTGAAACGTACAGCTTACAACAGTTCTTCGTACAACTAGCTGTACACCAGCGCGCGCTTAGTATCAAGACGAAGCTAATTAGTTGCGGTCTACGATTGACGAAGCTTAATTCTCCTCACGGATTCTTGGCATATGCCAATTGTGCTTACTTAGTAAGTTTTTACAGTTACTTGATAGCTGCCCCCTTAACGTACCTAATTTAATTGGCTCGTTATATGGAGAGTCATGCAGATTTTATTATATCATAATTCCGTCCAGGATTATTGCCGTGTGGAATTTGTGCTTACTCAGTAAGCTATTGCACAGTTACCTTGTGGTTACCCAATTATGGCACCTAATTAGATCGTTTCGTAGAGAGTGACTTAGACTTTTTGTATTATCATTCTACAGCTTCATCTTGAAGTTACTCTTTCATATCATCTCATCCAAGATCTGTTTGCTCCTTCATCTGCGATGAAGATATTACCTGAAAGAGAAAATAAATTTAAGCGTTCGCTTTCGTCCGAAACGGACGGAACATCTGTCGCCCTCGAACTACTTTATTCACGGGGCATGTTAAGACGCCACCGCTAAAGTGTTGTTTGGTAAATTGTTTGGCTACCTGCAATTAAGGACGAGCCTCTCGAGGAGAGCCACCTGTGCCGACCGACGAGGGAGCGTGTTCGTTTCGTATATCTCCTGCCGCGCTTCTCAAGGTCGAAACGGAGAGGCCTTGAAATTCGGGAGCTGAATATATATACAACGTGTAATACCCCACGAAAGCGCGTACCGCGCGGCGGTGTCGTAATCCCGAATAAGGATTCTATTCTCCCATATCATGATAAAAGGCGATTATAATCGGCTTTATATCACACACTTTAAAATTTAATATTAATGATATTTTCACAACGTAAGTAAGATGTCGTGCACATATTACGTCACTGCGCTTTGGAGGGCGAAGGGGTTCGCGATTTGTGACGAAATGTGAGATAGGGGGGCTGGGGAGCACTCACGTTACATCACAATCATTGCATGTTTAACGTGCTTTACATCCGAAGCTATTCTCAAATTTAGCAGGCTGTGATTCTTCGATGGCAGAACTGTTTTAAGTATAGACTAGCTTTCTATGCGTACACGCAACGGACATACGTATGCTTTGTTTTGCAAAGTACAAGTCTTATTGTTTATTGTTGTCTGCTCCTGAAGAAACTCAGAAAGTTTAGTAAAAGCGATTTTCATGTCCACTTCTGATGGCGCCCAAGAATCATGTTACTCCCGATTCATAACCGGCGTTGTAGAACAATTTAAAAAGTATGATCTTGATGCCTATTACCTTGCAACCAATGACCCACGCCATAGTGCAGGTAATAAAGTAGAAAGTAACAGTTCAACAAACTACCAATGGTTATACTGGTTATATATATATATTAATTTTGTCCTTTACATCTTCAACTGGCTTTGAAACTTCGTCCGTTTTCTAATTAGCACCAATTTTGTCCATACGATTATTACTGCCAAAGTTTGCACTCTTTGATGGTTGAAAGCTGATTTTATAGAAATTATCTGCAATTTTGTGTTAGTAGTCAAAATTCTTTTCAATTTTTTACAGGGTTTGCGGTACTTACCCCGCGTCGATTAAAGCAATTACCAAGCACAAGCAATTAATTCATAAGAAACAAAAAATAATTGAAATAGCAAAAAAGTCCGCTCTGAAAGAGTTGCAGTACAAAGAGCTAAAGAACACATGTTTTTACAATGACACTGCTGGTGTAGAAGATCCTTTTTGATGGGTGAAGAAGTTAAGAGTATTATATGATGTTCTGGGGGCAGAGGGGGCTGGCATTTGTGACTAAGTGTGACATGAAGAGAGGGAGCAGTCAAAAATGACCAAAAATTGCGTGACGTAATATGCGCACGACCCCTAACAAAGAGTATAAACTTGACACTTTCGGGTAAAATAAGGATGAAGTTATGGTAAGTATATACAGCATGTGTATAAATTGGGAAAAAGCTGCACGCAGCAACATCCTTCATTCGGTTCTAAATCGAAAATCTTAACCATAAAGTGTACAGTATCATGCTTAATATGTTTTTAGGAAGCACTTGAAAGAAACATACATTTGGCAACACCGCATTCACATGCTACTGTAATCAATGAAGTATAAGGTTAACTGGAACGCACGTTTTTCGTTACATAGACACATTAACGTGCGCGTTCTATTACTATATCTATTTCAATGACTATAATAACCAAAATTTGACAGTAATATTGTTGATAGAAATCACATACGAATACTGTCTTATTGTTTCTACAACGTTGCAAGATGTTCTTTTCGTGAAAGTATGTTAATCAAGAAATGTTAAAAACATAATTGGAAGTCAAAAAGAAAACGTCAGTTGTCATGACACATGATTTTTAAAAAGTAAAAATGTGTTTGAAATTCTTTTTAAACCAAGCAGGACGACATCCCAAAAAATTAAAATGAGATTAAAAAATGTTACTTATAGTAAAGTCAATCCGAAAACTCACTGTACCTATATATATATATTACTTATATATACATATATATACAAGTAATAATGATTAGAAAACTACTTTTCACCATTCACAGACGCGTTTCGCGGTTATACCGATCATCAGTACGACTTTAAGTACATATTTTTCGTAATTGAACTCTCATATGTACAAACATCAAGCGTACTATATATATATATATATATATATATATATATATATACATATATAGATGAAATACGTTCATGACCGATGATAAATGTGAAAGAAAAATGTTCGGAGTAAACAGTCAAAATATACTTTAATTAAGTGTCCATGGGTGACAAATGTGACAGATATTTCGAGGTTAAGTTTTCTTTCCTTTCTCAATGTCTAAAAGGTAGCAAAGTCAAAAATTGAAATCAAAACAAAGGGAAACCAAATGATGAGAAAAGAAAGAAGCGAAAGGAAAGGAAAGCCAAGCTTGCCCGTTAGTTTCCGGTGATGCGGGGAGAAAATTATATTGACACACCACTCTGCTATTCCAATCTCCCAATGAAAAATCCATAACAACAAAATTCCTTTAAAATCATTTTTAAAAACCCAGTTAATTAAAATTTCCATTGTCCAAATTTCAAAGCATCCCAAATGTCCCAGTCACACGAGAACGTGTCGGCCAGTAAAACACATGGTAACGGAAACCGCAAAAACAGGACGAGAAGGAAGCATACAACGACGCAAACGTAAAAATAAAACGTTTGCATAACCTTAAAATTATATAAATGCTCATAATTAAAAATTAAAACATAAAAAAAGAATTTAAACCCCTAAAAATTGATGGTACATGAAACCTTCAAAATAAAGGAAGCAGATACCTCTAAGGAGCAAACGTATCCAAAAAATGTTGATAAATGTAACTTTTAAATTTTGATCTTTTCTTAACGTGACATTTCAAAAAATGTAAAGAATAAGTTATATATTCGCCTAAAATAAAACTTTTTCCGTTGGAAAAACAAACGTGCTATGAAACAAACGAAAAATGCTAATCTCACATGTTTCACGACTTCTCTGATGGTGGGCGTCACTTGTTTCGTAAAAACGGAAGCGATCCGGTCGATTTAGTAGGCGATGGTCAAAAATTTAGTGCACCGAATTGTAATAAAATATCCTCGCCGTTATTACGGACATAATGGGGCGAAATGTCACCGGTATTGTTGTCGAAACCGGTCAGACGGCGCCAACGAAAACATTTCAACCATAAATTTGGAAAAGTGGAGGAGTTTTTAACCCGAAATCGGCGAGTAAGAAAATGTTACGAAATTGTCGCGCCAATATTTATTAATATAAGCTAACATGAATTTAACGAAAAAGATTTTCAATTTTACCGTGTGTTGAAACTACTTGAAGCGCCGGCTTCTTCAGAAATTCTTTATTATAACATGGTACAGTCCAATATTATCTGAAAAATGCCAACAATATAAAAATCGAAACCTCGATATAATAATAACATAATTTATTTTCAACAATACAGTACAATTGAAAGTATAACAAAGAAAGAATTTAAAAAATGTACATTCTCTGTATGTGAAAACCAAAAGGATCGACTCAGAACACAGATAACTGTTTTCTGATCTTCCGTCGAACCTTTACAGTATAGGAGCAAAAATAAACAGTACAAAATGCCTAATTCCAACTTAATCCTAAATTCTGTCATATACACAGTTGCCAATTGCACGAATATTGAATTGATACATAAGCACTAGTACCGAACATAATTCCTCAATTAAATATATAGCATTAATAAGATAAAATAAATTAAAAAATTAGAAAGGATTGTAAGAGCAATAAAAGAGTAACGGAACCAGAACAAGGCTTACCGCTGACCTGTCACACAAATATTCCCGCATCCACGATCTAAATCTGGCGAAAGAGTAACTCTTTGTCTCCAAAGGCAGACTGTTATAAAATTTAGGGACATTGTAGGAGAAAGATCGCTGGAATAAAGAAGTTCTATGAATGGGCCTAGTGATAAGACGCCTGTGTCACAGACCAGATGATGAACATCGGTACGAAAGCTCAATTTGTTGAATAAGTATGATGGAGCTTTAGATATAATAACTTTGAAATAGAGCATTCCAGCCTGCAAAGAAAATCTGCTCCTCATGTTCAACCATCCCAGCTCATCCAACTTAGGAGACACATGTTGATATTTGCGTAAACCATATATTAAGCGAATGCAAGAGTTTTGAACACGCTGTACCCTATTCAACACATTCTGAGGCAAACAAGGGTCATAGACCGACGAACAATAATTAAATTGCGATAAAAGCAGAGAATCACAAAGCTCTGATTTTATCTTTCTAGACAAACAATGTCGGTGAGGATAAATTAGTTTCAAAGCGCAATAAGCATTTTTAACGTACCCCAAAACCTGAGTATTAAATCTAAAATTGCGGTCAATAATTAAACCCAGATTCATTGCTTCCTCAACCACAGTGTATCGACTCATCATATACATGGAGTAACTCGAAAAAGGTTTCTACCAAACTTCGTATTAAGAAGCAACTACTTTTCGCCAATTTTTTGTGCAGAAGATTATGTATTTGTTGGCAATTCTACCATCTTCAATTCCTTTACATCTAACTTCTTCCCTTAATGGATTGCGAGGTTCCCATTCGCATTTCTCGATTTTGACTCGAAAAACAAAACAAAAAGTATTCAGTCCTATTCTGAGCTGACACTTACACAAATTTCCATCATGGATAGGTCCGTTCCGATGTTAATCTTGTAATCGAAACTGTTAAACGGCCTTACCGAATGCAGTTGACGCGTTCATCAGTGAAACAAGAAAAGTTTCCCCGAAATCTGAAATTCGGAAGTTGTGTCCATGAATTCGGATACCACCACCGCCTCTTATAACGGGACGAGGGACATAGATTAATTCACTTTTATATTATAGCAAGGCATTTTAACAATGTGAAGAATGTAGTTTTAACTTTAACGCGATTGACGAAAGTCAAGTCTACAATGTAAGAATTCCCTAACTACAAACTGATGTAACTTATTGCGCCATACTACGCAGTTTTGTCCGATTACATTCTTCGTCGTTGTAACAATCAATAATACTTATGTACGCACGCTAGGAGCCACGTTAAATCGATTAATTGATTCCACATGCCAAGAAATAGCAGAAAAATTGCGTTCGGTTTCGCGCAAAAATCGTGATTACGTCAGACTTCCGGGTGTGTTCCGGAGTGACTTTGATCCCCATTAAAATTGTGTAAATCTTACCTCGATTGATGGCGATGATGATTGTTTTTAAACATACGTACATACATCCTGTCCTCTTCGTACCTTTCGAGTTTAGAAGTTTCGTATACAAATCGTCTCCAATTCTTTCTACCTTCTGTCATTTCTCTGGTCGAGTTCCACCTTCTTCCTCTCTCCTTTATGATGATTTTTACATCGCTAGACCATATAGAAATATTCTGTGATTATAAACGCGCCAAAATTTATCAAAATCGGCCATCGAAAGATACCTGCTGATCTGATTCTTATCTGAGGAGATTGCGTGTTCACACTCCTTCCGCAACAGGTAACGACTTTCCACTTTATGTTTATTACTATCAGATAATAGTTATCACGTTTCCTACCATCTTTAAATTTGCGATGAAAAGAAATAATCTCGAAATTGATGCCAGGAAAAGTTATCATAATTTAATATTAGTAAGACAAACCCACAGTTGCTTTCGTCCCCCCTCCTTGTAACGCTCATGTATTCGTCCCGTATTAGCCAACCATAGATATAACTTTGAACAGCGCTAAGCTAGCGCTTCATGCACTACACTATAGCCATCCTGACTCAAATTTGAAAGAACAAAACTCTAAAACCATCGAAATCCCCCGCAGATTTCTCGTTTTCCTGAATCGAAGGATACAACAACACCGTTCGAACTCGTTTCTAGAAGCGGACGACAAATAGTGCAGAATAAAAGTTTAATCAGGTGTGACGAGCTGATACGTATCGGTTTCAGATCACCTTTTTCTAAACCCGACTGAAATATTAAATAGCCGTAAAAGTGCGTAACGCGATATCGGCGATGTGGTCGCAAAGAAGTGCATGGTCGATGACATTGTAAACGTAAACGTTAGCCTGGCCTGGTATCCTCCGGTCGAACGGATAGCGTAGCTGTTGCATAACTCTCAGTTCCGATTATAACCACCGATGAGAATAAAGATTCTAGCGCCAAAATTACTACATTTTCTTCAAATCAATGCTTGACTTGATGTGCCAGGAAAGGATTTGGAATACGACTCGCTATCTGCATACAAAACACGTACATATTTTCTGAACGAAATACAAGTCAAACTTTCGGATAGACACTTCACTGAATCGGGATTTGGACTCCAAGATCCAAATGGACAAAATTTGGGTTTTTATGCAGTAGATGAACTTGAGGGTGAAGGGAGAATATGCCAGAAGAAACCTCCAAGTCTAACCACTTCTCCGTCAAAATCCAAGGAAAATCGCCAGAATTTATTTACACCTTCAACACAAAAAATAACAAAAGAAAATGAATAAAATAAAATAAAGTCGAGCTGTCCATCACAAAACCAGCAATTTCTTTCTACCAAAAATTACAAAACAAAGTCAAATCGCCAAAATCTAGTCATCTATAAAAGAAAAACAAAAAACAAACGAAAATGAATAAAACAAAATAAACATGTTATATGAGCTGAATTTGTTCTTCTTACTGGAGTTTCCTTCCCTTTCTCTGAATTATTTTCGGGCTAGATCTTTTTCGTTTCCTTCTCGTTCTTGTTTTTCTTCTTTCATATATCCATTTCTTCTTCTCCGTTTTTTAAATCGCCCTTCCTCCCTTCCTTCCTTCATTTCCCTCTTTATCTCTTCTTTAGTACGATGGTACTTTTCATCTAACTTTTCATATTCTTGTTTCCCGTTTCCGTTTCAATCTTCTTCCCAACTCCGCATTGTATTTCTTTTCCTTATGGTTCTGCACCATCATTTGCCTTGGTTTTCGTACCCTTTATTACTTGTTTAGCTTCGACTTCCACTTCTATGCAAGTCATAAAATCAAAAAATATTTTATTATGCTTTTTATGAAGTTCTATCCAAGTCTTCATTCCCTTTATACAATTTCCTTTGCGTTACTTCGTATCGTTCTGTATTATCATTTACTTAAGCCTTTGTACGCTTTCTTTCTTCTTTGACATCAACTTCTACCATTTTTCCGAAATTATAGGATCAAACCGCATCAAGTTCTATCCGAATCTTAATTTCTTTGATATCTGCCGCAAAATTTCGTCCTACTCTTCTTCCAAGTTAGGCATTTTCCTACTGTTCACGATTTTCCTAATAGAAAGTTTATGTTCGCCCAGAAATTCTTCAATTCTTTCCTACACCGGCGTTTCTTTCTCTTTGTCATTTTTTTCCTAATCGTTAATTACTTAATTTTGGTCTGTTTTCGATGTTTATTTCCAATCTTTGTCTTTTTCTTTTTCTGCATTGCCCTTTCTATCTTCTTATTTATCTGTATCCCCGTTTGCCTAAGGTTTCGCACTGTTTTCGTGAATTAAGCTTCATCAGAATTTTTTGTTTTGGATGTTATTCACACCCCCACAATTATCTTCAGTTTATTCTGTCCCAATCTTATTCTATTTCCTGTTCTTTTTATCTTCGTCTGGATAATCTTTAGCCCTAATCTTTTTTTCTCCTTCTTTTGCGTCGCGATTTCTCCTTCCTCGCTTCGTTCTTATTCTTTGCTTGATCACACTTAAGTAAGTTTTCATCTTTTTTCTTGTTTCTCATTGTCATTTTTCTTGTAAATCATAATTTGTCCTTCCTTTTCTTTTATATTACTATCACCATCATTTCTTCTGTATCATTATTTGGTTAAATTTCCGAGCTCTTTTCATCTTTTACGTTGATGTTTTCTAGCAAAATCTTTCGTTTTTGTTGATTTTGTTTCTTCTATATTATAAGGCAGTGGAACAAGAAATTTCAGCCCGAGTAACTCCAACGCAAAACGAAAGTAGGGCAAAAGACTAACAAAACCGCTTTTTCTTTTTTGATGACTTCCTGAAGTTGTTGAATGTTTTTAGACCTCTGTAGATCCTCTCTGGTAGAAAACTTACATCAAAATTTCTTTTGTATTTTTATCTTTGAATAATACAACTTGTATGTCGAAATAGGTGTTTGAAAGAGGAGACGCGGAGGAAATGGGAAACGAATTTCCAAAAAGTCACGTTTCGTTGTAAACCATACTCATATCTACTTCACATTTACTTGAGGGTAATCGAATTTTTCCTTTCTTTTTCGGTATTAATTTTTGCCTTGTTCCAAACCAACTTGCGTCCGGCGTTGGCTAACGTACTAGGGTTGCTACACCCACCGTTCACCTTCTTAAGATGCGGGTACAGGTGAGACCGCCCGTATCCTAAACAGATATCGTTCCACAACGGTCGCCTCCTTCGCGATTCGTTAAGGCCCAACGTGTTGCAGTCACAGGTGCATGTCCAACCGATTCCCGAAGCCCAAAACGCCGAACTTGCGTCTCGATCCGAAGAAGAAATTTATCGACTACATTAACGCTAATAAATCGATGGGGAGCACGAGAACGACGTTTCTTTGTCTCCCCGTTGTTCTTCGCGTAGAATTCGGTATTCGATTCGTTCACGTGACGTCTTCGCGAATTAATTAGGAGAAAAAAGGGCAACGGGGTTGAAATATGGATGCGAAATGGGATCGGAAAAAGAACGCGACCGTCATCGTAGATTTTCGTTTCGTCCCGCTACGATCTCTTACTCCTAATCGCATCGCTTATTCGTGCGCGTTACGCCCGTAAACGATAACGACGATGACGGTGATCACCGTCCCCATCATCATCATCAGCGGTAATAGCTGACGGTAACGATCGCCCAGATCACCACGACGGACGGGATACGATCGCGCCAAGATTGGATTCGAAATACGTCTCATCAATCATACTTGAAATCTCGTTTCATAACATTTTATGACTTTAGAATGATCGTTAATTCTACGTATTAGGAGGTGAAATGGTCTGTAATTGTCACATAAGAATAACGATATTAACCAAGACCGCGAACTGCATCGCTATCACCGCACTAAGCAATTATTAATTTATTCGGTACACGTGTTTCGTCAGCAACGAAGCTAGTATCGCCCAACGTTACCGCTACGGAATTCGATAAAATATCGAATCTGGTATAACAAATTTATTTATCGCCTTAGAACCTAAAATAACCGCACAATTCGAACATCAAGCGAGCACAATTTCGTTCAAAATTCCCATTTTTGTTTCGAGCGAAATTTCTAATCGCTTTCACCCCTTCCTTCATCACTAGATCGGGACCTAGTTGGTCCTTGCGGAAGCAGATTTAGGCTAGGAATCGTATGCGATAAGAACGAGCGCTGTATCTCTAATAGTTTTTGCGTTAGGGCAAAGTTATGGTCATTTTAGGTAATATTTTCAAACATTAAAGTGTTATATCTCCGGAACAGGAAGTCGTAGAGACTTGCGATTTCTTTCATTTTAATCAGCTCCTCGTGTACTTTAAATTCATTTAATTCGAACCCTCTAGCTCTATCGGAAGTGCGCCACCTCAAAAAGTTGATAAGGTGGATGTTTTTTGTTTTTGTTTTTGAAAAAGACTCTACCCCAATCAAGTTGAAAATATCTCTATCCACGCGTCTAGACGTTGTGATTCTAACGGTGTGCAACTCATTTAGATTATTCTAAACGGTTGCCGGTAAGAACGCAAAAAGGTAAGAAATCGCTAAAAGCGACAAAAATTGCATACCCATCTCGGTTTCTATGAGACCTAGGAGGTTCGTTTTTACATCAATCGATGCATTTTTACCTGCTGATTCCAACGCTGTGCGACTTATTTAGATTATACCATCAACAGTTAGCGAGAAAATCCCAAAAAAGAAACTTCAAAAACTTTTCCGAAAACCTATTCCACGTTCGAACCGATGTGTTAGCCGGAAGCCTAAAACATCCTGGCCCGAAATAACTTCATAATTTACACATTTTTCTTCTTTAAATTGCCAATATTTTCGATATTTCTATTATATTTGAAATTTCAAATCGCTATAGCTCATTTATTTAATAACCAATTGTGATCGGATAGACCACCCTAGAAGCGGATTTCGACAAAGAATCGAATGAAATCAGAATCACTGCGATATCTTTAATAGTTTTTGCACTACGGCAAAATTACGGAAATTCCTAGTACAAACTTTAAAGCGCTATAAGTCCGGAACGATAAGTCGCAGGGACCTGCGGTTTGTTCCATTTTAATCAACTTCCTCGTGTACTTTAAAATTCGAACCCGCGAATTCTATCGGAAGTAGGCGATCTCAAAAGTTGGCAACATTCCAATGCGTCAAAGTCGAGAAAACACCTGTTTGTATCGAATCGCATTCAAAATACATATGTCCATCTCCAACACTGTATATCTACAATATCCTAATATACCGGCAACATTTTATAGTTCATTATAGTTTATATAAGTTTCGGGATCGACGCTCTTCAATTTTCTCGACAATAAATTACATCGAAAAGATCGCTTATTCAATTGTTTTCAATATCTACCTGATACCTCCTCCGCCTTCATTCCGTCTTTCCCCGGCGGAAAAACCTATCTCGCACAAAGCGCCTCGTCTCTCATCTTCCCTTTCTCCGGGGGTAAAAAGCTACCGGTACACAAAAGACGTGCTCGCCCCGCAGTTCACGTGTTTTAAATGCGAAGCACACAATGGCTAACCTTGCACGTAACCTGAAACCAACCCGGCGGGGGCACAATAGCGGCTCCGATGAATCTTCACGGGACCGCAGAGGATACGTACGGACGTACGTACATTCAATCGCATGCACCTGAGAGCCGGACTGGTGGAGATCACTTGTTCGTTGCGTTGTCTATTGTCTCGATGAGAAGCTCGCGTTTAAAGTGTGGGTGGCGACGAGAATAGATACGTATGAGCGTATACCACCAGTGGAGGTTGTAAGTTCTTCTGAATTCTTATGGTAATAGGAAACTGATAATCTACCAACTTTTGAAGAAATTGAACTTGGCACGGCTAGGATACTAAGATTTCGTATAAAATATGTGGGTCCATCATCACTGACCAACGAAGATTTCAATTCCATCGAGAAACGTTATGTATTTTCTTGAGATGTGACGCGGAATTAAATACTATTGGAGTATTTAAATTCGAAAAAGGCGTCGTTATTTTTTTAGAGGCCCGCTGTTATGTCTGATGACGGAGATCTGGCCCATAATCGGATTTTCACCAAACGAGCGTTCGGTATGCGACGAAGAACGGTCTACGTCAGCGATTGTACCGCCATTAGCGTAATACGTTGTCGTCCTTAGAGGGGGCTCGCAGGGCGAGCAAACTACGAGCGACATCGCAAGAACGAGAGAGAATAGGAAATGTGCCGCCATTAGCTTAGCACGTTATCGTCCTTAACGGGGGGTCGCAAGACGATCTAGTAAAATCCCCAGTTGTGTACACGTATCTTGTAGTTCTAGCCAACATCATTCATGTATCATTAATTGCATCATCTCCCGACCCTTCTTGTATTGCTATAATACCTATCAAGTCAGTTCTGTTACAAGAATTTACCAATACAAGGGTCATTCGATTTGATGGCATCTATTTAGCTATCTTCATAGTTGTTACTTATCTCAGTTGTCCGCATCATTTTAAAAGTACACTGTTGTAAACTGCTTAAACTTGATACTTTAGGCGCTTTCCATCACAAAATGCCACCGGACAAGTTAACAATCTGTATCTATACGGTCATATAACCAGTGTATGGTGGAAACACGAGGGCGGCGTTATTCTTCAATAAAGGGTATAAAACTGTAAAACGACGATTCCTCAACGCAGATATTTTGTTTAATGTTTCGTTTTAAAGTCGTTATTTATTGGTTGGTTACTTGTAACTACCTGACAAGAGCTAATGAGGTTTTGTTAACCCGCATTTAATAACTGGATCGCCAACAACATAGAAGTTCTTAACGTTCCCCGACGTTGGTTGTCCACGTTGACACGGCACTGTTGGTTCTTTTCTAATGTGCCGCCATTAGCACAGTACGTTGTCCTCCTTAGCGGGGGCTCGCAATATAAGAAATGATTAGACCGGCAACAAAGTAGACCACTCAATAAGTCATTTCTTTCGAAGATCTACAGAGCACTTTCTAGAGTTGAAACCTAGTTCATTTAGCTCCTTGAGCATTCTCTAAAGCGGTTACTTCCGACGACAATGGTCGGTGAGTGTAGGTTGAAATGATTTAAAACGATATAAGGCATTTAATTTCATAGATTTAACGCCTGTTGACACTCGTAGACGTCAGCTTCTTGACCAAGATCATCTCTGTCTTTCGATATCGTCTTCAGGGGTCTCAGGGAGCCATCCAACACCACTCAAATACGTCGGATTCGCACCTAGAGCGACGAGCGAGCCAGATCTAATTTTAACGGGGGGTGCACTGATTTTTCGGGGCGCCTACAAGATTCGGAGATATAATGGGTAACTTTTCCTTTGGACCATTTTCAAGGAATCAAGGGATGTCATCCATCGTCCAGAGGGATCTGTGTCTGGTCAGGGTAGCGATGTGGGTTTTAGCATCCGTGACCCAGATAAGGGCTACACACGAAGCGATCGAACGAAGCGATCGAACGAAGCTTTGAGCTGTACGGGATTGTCTTAGCGGACTTCTCGATACCAAAGGGGTTGGAGGGTGTTCCGAGCTGTCAGAAATTTAACTATCACCGGTTCCAAAATGGCTCCTAGGCATCTAACCCTTGGGCTCCAAGGTATTGGAATGTTGTCCACTACGATGTTATCGTGGGCCGGACGACGTCTGGCGAGCTGGCGAGCTGGCTAGCTAGCGGTGGTGCCTTTATGAATTTGTTTCTTTAACTATTTTGTCATCGCAAGGAGGAAGCGGTAACTAGCTGAGCTGGCCCGCCTAGGACCGACGGAAGAGATACTACGTCAATAAAAGGAATGTTGTGCCATGAACAACGTTGATGAATATTAAAAGACACTATCGACCCCAACAGAAAAGAGAGTAGTACTTCTCGGATCCGCAGGATCCATATTCATTTCTGCAGCATGGTAATGACTGCTTATTGGAGGATTTAAGAGCCTGAAGTATATCTATTACTGCCCGTAGGGAAGGAAGAACAGACTATAAAAGTAGTGAGTAATCTTCAAATTTTTCTTCGGGAATTCGTGTTGAGTATTATCAAGTCTGCTTTCGAACTGAGGGTAGCTCAAAATGAAAATTAAAGTAGGAATTTCTCTCTTATTTATTTCCTTCTGCTACCTTGAGAATACATCGGGAATCTTTCTGCATCTACTTTCTTTAACATTCCTCAACTTTGTTTGTGTACGAAGGTGAGCATCGCAAATAGGACGTCGTTAATGGATGGTTCTTTTCTGACGTATCGCCATCGGCGTGGTGCGTTGTCGTCCTTGACGAGGGAGGGGAGGGGGCACAAGACGAGCATGTCACGGGCGATATCGAAAAGGGACAAAAACTGATGTGGTGATGTCAATTCGTTTTTGACAATTAGACCGAAAATAAAGTGGACCACTCACCACGTAAATTCTCGCCGAACGTATACTGTGGCGCCATCGCGTGTTTGTTCCTTTTAACTATTTTGTCGTTCCAAGGTGACAGCGGTAACTAGCTCAGTTGGCCCAGGATAGACTCCCGGCTCACTACGTCATGAGGCCGACCTAAGAGGTACTACTTCAAAAGAAGAAATGCTGTGGCATTGACGACTTCGATGAATGTCGAAAGACATTGTCAACTCCAATAGAGAAAACAGTGGTGGTTCTCGGATTCGTGGGATCCATACCCATTCTTCCAACATGGTAGTGACTGCTTATTGGAGGTTTAGGAGGTCTAAAGTATATTTCTTCCCGCCCCTACGGAAGGACGGACAGGCCATAAAAGTAGTGAGTGAACTTCAAATGTTTATTTGGGGAATTATGGTGAGTATTAATCGAGTCTACTTTCGAAATGAGGGTAGCTCGAAATGAAAAATAAAGTACCTATTTCTCTCTTATCCGTTTCCTTCTGCTACTTTCATAATACATCAACAATCTTCCTGGATGGTTTTTATCTACTTTCTTTAACACCCGTCGACGTTGTTTGTGTACGTAGGTGGGCATCGCAAATAGGACGTCGTTAATGGATGGTTCTTTTCTGACGTACCGCCATTAGCGTGGTACGTTGTCGTCCTTAGAGGGGGTTCACAAGACGAGCACGTCGCGAGCGAAATCGAAGAGGGACAAAAACTATTGATGATTTGACCGCTAATAAAGTAAACAACTCAATACGTAAATGCTCACCGACTGTGTACGGTGGCGCTATCGCGTGTTTGCTCCTTTTACTATTTCATCATCGCAAGGAGGAAGCGGCAACTGGGGCGGGTTGAGGAAACGACGGCGGTGAAGCCTCAATTATTCCCCCGCCCCCATTATTTCTACATGTACGGTGCATCGCGCTTTTACGGCGAGGCGAAAAGATCGGGAACGATGCGTTATATGTCGTTACGATAAGGTTTGATGTTAAAATTTGCCGATTTCAATTATACGATACGCAATAACGGAAACTTTAAAAAATTTCGCACGATCGCAAATAAAGGAGAAAGTTCTGGTGTGTCTCGAGAGTGCGACGTAATTAATTCTAAAACCGGGCCCAGTATTTCCCTATATGTATATAATTCATCATTAGAGCCGTATTATACCGTATCTCTCGCGGTTTAGTTCCTGAAATCAGCGAAGCGTATCTGCCACGCCGCGTTCTTGTCTATCGAAAGAACATAACCGACAGAAACGGCACTAATTATTACGTATTCCACGACGATGTCGCTCGACAAAGTAAACAATACACCTACGACGACGACTTGCGCTGTTAGTAAGTACACGTCGATCGACATGCGCTCGCTAATAAAGGCTCTTTATAATATACGTATTACTCGTACGGAAAATCTGTATCGAGGTCAAACAACTTCCACAACTAACTAACTCGACCGATACGAGACGATCGCGTATATGTATGCAAATTATCCAGTTTTTAGCCGGTCGCTAGAATCGATCGTTCGGGCGTAATGAGATAAGAAGGGAAAATGTTTGTTTTTTTATTTTTCGTCAGTGACGGCCCGCCGATGTCGTCGAGCGGAAGGAAAAAGTGTCCGGCGCGAATTTTCTAACCCGGAATATGTCGATGTGTGGTCTATTCCCGTTACCGGGGCTAGCTGACACGAAACCATAACCATGTGATAGGATGCATTTACACCTGACTTGGCGGTTATCAAGTTACAGTTTATTGCTCCGCTCGGCGTGCCTTCATTTTTAAGCACCATTATCGCCGCGGCGCGGCGGCGTTCTCGTTTCATTTCTCTTTGTTCCACACTTTTGTCTACGGTTCGTTCGTCATTCTTTTGTTTTAACGGGGAAGAATTAGACGAATACGTGTTTGACTATAAATTTGGGAATTTAGGCGGAGGCTCCGTCGATTAACATTTGACCGCGGTCGAAATCGAGGTTAAGTGACAACTGGAGCGACCACCGATGTTTCTTAATGCTTCCTGTTTTGACAAGGAAATAGGATGTATTGCGAGCACAAAAATAATCGTGCCATTTAATCGGCTTGTTTCTATTCGTATCGAAAGCTCAAAAGCGGGATAATCTACAATAGAAGGGAACATATAGAAACTTGCAGACTATGACAGCAAAAATGACCTCGCCTTATTATATGCGCGATTGATCGCGCGCGCCACACGGCACGGCGGCCGGAAGGCAATTGTACGAAGGCTATTGTACGATTCGTTTGCGTTTGAGTTGGTACCAACTTCAGATCGTAACCACAAACTCAGAACGTTACTTGAAAAGTATTGCTTCGCCTAAATTATAGCACTAATTTTCTTTTCTTTTTTTTTTTGAATAACGTAATTACATGACCTGTTCCCGAGACGACCATGGGAAACATCTTTCATGCACTGCTGGAAGGGATGCTTTCTGTTTTGGATATTTCTCCTCTTGAAGCACCCCTAGGAATCCATTGACGTTCATTTTCGAATTCGTAGTACTAAAACCATGATCCGCCGCCCATTAAAGTTTTTGTTATCGATCGATCTTAAAAGAAAAGATTCGAAAAAATATGAGCGGAACGTCACAGACTGCAATGCCAATGGAAGAAAAACGTAAGGATGAAGGCTGTCCAAGAACTTTAAAACGTTTGAATTAAAAAGACCCGGAGAACAGGAGAGGACGAAACCACAAACACAGAAAAAAAGATAAAGAACTTCCTATATATTTCCGAGTAAAGCCGCCATTATTGCCGACTGAAGATTATTACGATTCCGATGATGGAGCCTGTCATAATCAGATCAGAAAGCCTTGTTAGTCATCCAGAGGTAAAATGATAAGCCACCTGCGTACTATGAAGTATGTAAACAAAGACGTTATTACTAATTTCTTTGGATTAGGTTGTCACACTTCAGACCTTCGACCCATTTTCTAAAGTATCGCATATAATGCAAATATTTTCCAATAGCGAGAGATAACCGGTTCTCGTTTCAACGGTCCACCGTTCACACAGACAGCGGGAGCTGTTTAACGGTAATCGCCTCTGTTGACGTTAACACAGGCGGCTACCGTTACCGACAGTTGTAACAGTAACCGCGTCTTTTTATGTCAACAGAGACGGTTACCGTTAAACAGCTCCCACTGTCCGCGTGGAAGGTGGAACGGTGGGCCAAGAACCCGTCATCTCTCTCTACTTCTTCCTACTATCACAGGAAAGACCGAAGTAATTTTTGACGTTTCTTAAAAACATTTGGAGAAATTCTGACAGTATGCAGTCAACTGGGATATTTATTATTTAGACGTAAAAATGTAAACGCCAATAAAAATAGGGTCATATGTTAAGCAAAGGTGAAATTGATATTCGGATAAGACGTATTCGTTTAATTTCACGGCCAGCGCGTTCGCCTGTGTCCACACAGAGCTTTTCAATTACGTTTCGACAGATCTGTTCCGGTATATAATTCAGTGTTTCCAAAACAATGCTTTCGTTTGCCCATTCTTTTTCCCATTGGCGTGCTTTTATCTCAAGTAATGTTATAAATAAATTTGACCCTGTATTTGACGCTGTATTCGATTTTCTTCTTACTAAAAATATGTTTGTCTTCCCATATATGTCATTCACCCAGCTCGTTTATCATAACAATATGGCGAAACTTAACAGTCATTATATTATCGTATTTCTCAAAGGAATGGAGGAGGCAATGCTGCTTAAAAAGCTTGTGTAGTTATATTGGTGCTGGCTCTAAATCCTATAACAGATAGCATGAGGGCCTAAAAACGCCGATCCATCCCATACATTTTCAAGGTCATCGATATATCAGTAGTCGCAGTTTACACTTAATAGAGGAGGCAACCTTGCTTACAAAACTGTATGGTTATGTTGGTGCTGCGTGACATTGTAAATATGCTAAGTCAGGTATGGGCAACCTCCGGCCCGCGGGCCACATGCGGCACTCGAGTAAGGTTTGTCCGGCCCGCTACTGAATTCTTTCGTTGCATATTAGCACGGCCCGTCTAAACTTAATTCATAATGAATCATAAGGATACTACAAAAATGTATATTTTTCAAGATTACTCACAGCATAAAACTTCTACAAAAAAGGTTGCCCATGCCTGTGCTAAGTCATAAGTCTTGTGTTCCCGTAAAAAGAGCACAAGAATAGTCTGTTTCTGGACCATAATAAATCATAATCGAGCGTAAAATCCACCCTTTTCCACTTACACCATGTTATACATTCCACCGATACCCAAAAATTTTGCGGTAAACACCTGAAACTTGCTTGCGATGTGGAAAAGATGCCTCGCTCTATTACATGCTCACACACATCTCTCACACATCGCTCTATCACATGCGCGCGTCACACGGCAAGACGGTCGGGACGCAAACGAATCGTACGATACTACAGGGAACAGGAAAGCACTAAATTCGTTGCCAACTTAAGATCGTAACCACAAACCTGAACTTTAACAGCTTGGAAATTACTGTTTCTACTCAAATATAGCATCACAATAAAGAAGTGCTATGATCTCTAACGATGTTAAGAATCAAAATTGAAGCACTAGAATGGACTTCTTTTCGAGAATTTTCTTGGTACGTTTAACACGAACAACTTTTTGAACTTTGGGCAAATCCTATGGAAACCATCGGGCACGTAACTTCTTAACAACCAAACGTTTAGGTACAATGATTGACAATCTTTTCGACAAAGAAATTGATTTTAGAAGAAATCAAAGATTGTTTGTCTTTGAATAGCGATTGCGGATTGATGCATAACCACCAGTTTAACAATTAGATCTCTAAACATTCTTAAATATTCACTTAAGTTTCCCTACCGATAAGGAAGTGCACCGGACGCGAAAGAACCCGCAAGGACACAAAATAAACAAAAGAAAACACCCAGCCGCTTTGAATGATATTCATGTCGAGCTGCTATGATAGCATCGGCTGGATTTCATGGGGATTAGTAATCGGTCGGGAATCCTCCTGGATTGCTTTTGGAAACTTTTCGAAGATCTCTCGACGTTGTCTGTCCTCGTATGTGGACACCGCAAAAAGGAGGTAGTTAATAATCGGTTCGTTTCTACGTTCCGCGAATAGCGTAGCGCCTTCTCGCCCTTAGCGGGGGACTCGCAAGACGAGCATTCCGAAAGTGACATTAAAACGGGCGGAGAGCCGCTGCGGATTATCAAGCAAATCTTAAGTCTCGTTTAAACAACAGGTAATTAGAAGTTTGAGTGTGTGTATTGTGAAGGTATCGATCAGTAAGGATTTCTCGTATGTTATACCTGTTCGCTAATCGCACTGTTGATTAATATCTTTTCTTTGCCGACTGAGGATTATTTCTTGCTTTTTATAACCCCTCCTATTTTGAAAATAAATAATGTTCATTACAAGAATTTGAAAAAGAAAGCACCCATACGCCATCTACCGGCCACCGCGAATCACGTTACTCCTGTTCGACCTGCTCTGTTAACGTTGCCTGGATTTTATTGGAATGAAGATGGCTGCTATCTTCATAATCGGTAGGTTTTTATGTAAGTATACCTACGATGGATAAATCTGAAAGAAGTAAACATTACGATAAACAAAACGTCAACGATTATATCTAGATATGTTTGTGAGAATGTCAGTTCTCTTTTCTTTTCAAGATCAAACGATAATGACGAATTTTTAATTGAAATGCGGGCGGTTTCACCCTCGGATGACTTTCGATAACAGCGAAACCGAAACGTGCACGTACCTACAACGTACGTGCGGTGTCATCTGTTTGTCAGACGTCCGGCGGCGGCGGCGGCTTCGTCAGACCGACCAAAACGAACGAACACATGGTCTACATGACGACTCTCAACAGATGAAATTTTCAATAACGAAAATTGCGTCATCGAGTCGCTTAATTTATCGTAATTATATTAATGACGATCGTATTGCCATACACGTCATATATAAAAGTGATTAAATTAAAAAGGAATACAACCATCAGCAACAGTTGGGAAAGTTGAAGGATTTGTTAGAAAAGAACGGGTCTGCGAGAAATGGGTTATAACTTCGGATTGATAAAAGAGTGGATGACGTGTTATCATTAAGTAGTGTTAACCACTTACGTACAAGGCGCGACATTGACATTCAGAAAAGTAAGGGGCGTCAGTCCGGTTTACACCACTTAATAATAACACATCATCCATTCTTTTATCAAATCTTAGTTACAACTTAATCGATTTTGACATTTCCAGCTTTGAAGTTGGTAAGGTTACTTACAACTTACAAAATACCAGAAGAAGTACTAGAAGAGCAAGGAGTAGAAAAGAATACAAGCATTCGGCAATAAAAGAATGTACGTTTTATACAAATCTAAATCATATGCATTCACGTAATTGCCACGAAATTTTTATCAATTCGGAAACATGTTTCCCTCGCCACGAAGTCAGCATCAAGGACCGATGGGGTTAGATATTAATCCAATGAATCCGTAACAACAAACAACAACAAAAAACAACAAAACAAAAACAAGAGCCACAGCCGTTGCATTCAGCATAAAGAAAGAAGTCATTGCATTTGAAGCACCTTTGACTTGCTGTGGTTCAGATTGAATGGAGGCAGGAAATGACGTACCTACGAGTAACACTAGATAACAAGCTTCTATGGAACAGACATGCCGAGGAATTCCTCAACATAACCACCCGGGCGCTCATGGTGTACTGGAGCATAGCGGGGAGATAACCCAGGTATCCCGAGCTGGACTTACACCATGATAGTGATAACAATCATCTCTCCAGAGAGACCATCAGAGTATGAATGTGCGCACGAAGCACTACGAGCCGATGGGTATATTTCAGTCCACCCAATTGGAGTAGGCACCGATACCAACTTCGGAAAAAACTATAGAAATCAAGAGATGGCTATTTTAAACGATGGTCAAGTAACCATTAGAGCTCTGAGCATGCATACTATCGCTTCAAAGGTGAAAGAGGAAATCCGAAGAAAGTTTGGAAGAACACCTTGAGTAAGAGTCACTACGTATAAGAACGCACCTAGGATCTTGGTGGGTTTCTCTGGAAAGTTCAGAAGAAGCTGGACACTCGGGGTAAAAGCAACAAGGTATTGCTTCTCCGCGTATCAAACCAAAACAGGGTAGAAAGAAATGACCAGGCAGACCGGCTAACAAAGCAGATATCATCAACACCCATTATAGGACCCGAACTGCTTTGCGATATAGGGGGCACTTCATGCAGAAGGCGCTAAGAGGCTGCCTAAACCTTTCTGAGCTGAGGCAAGCAAAATGTCTCCTTGGAAACTAAGATCGAGGGATTAAGAGCAGACTTACAATCTTGGTGGGTTTTCTTTAAGGACACTGTGAATTAAATGGTCACTTACACAGAGTGGAAAACGCCAGCAGTAACATCTGTATGTCTTGCAAGGAGATAGAGCAGACTCCTTATCACCTGCTGGTAAAGATTTTAACAACAAGTAAACCAGATATTTGCGGTATTACCAGATCAAAGGCGAGGATATAGCGTCGTTTATCCAAACTGTAGGGAGGGGGGTGACTTGAGGGAATCTCAGAGAAACAGCAGCAGGAGGGCCCAATACGTACCCTGAATAAAAAGCGAAGTGTTTCAGTCACCCGGGCAACACCAATACCAGTGTTCCGCCGTGAGCGTAATACGTTGTCGTCCATGGTGAAGGAGAGAGATTTGCAAGACGAGCACACCGCAAGTGACATCTAAAGAGACAAGTCTCTACAGGTTATCAAATAGAGCAGAGTGCATTAGCCACGTTGGTAACATCAATACTAATGTGTCGCCGTTAGCACAGTACGTTGTCGTCCTTAGTGGGAGGTTCGCAAGACGAGCACACCGCAAGCAACATCTGACAGAACAAGCCATTACAGGTTATATCAAACAAAGCGAAATGTATCAGTCATCCGCGCAGCATCAATACTAACGTCCTTAGCATAGTACGTTGTCGTCCTTAGCGGAGATTTGCAAGACGAACACACCGCAAGCGACATCGAAAGGGACAAGTCGCTACAGGTTATCAAACAAAACGGAGTGCATCACCCTTCCTGGCAATACCAACACTAAAGTGCCGCCGTTAGGGTAATACGTTGTTTTCCTTAGCGGGGGCTTTACAAGACGAGCACATCGCAAGCGACATCGAAAAGAACAAGTCGTTATTAAACAAAGCAAAATGTATCAGTCGGGAAACATCAATACTAATGTCGTTAGCGTATTAACGTTGCCGTCCTAAACGGGGATTTTTAAGACGAGCACACCGCAAACATCATCGAAAGGGACAAGTCGTTATATGTTATCAAACAAGGCGAAGTGGATCAGCCACCCGGGCAACACCAATGCCAGTGTTTCGCCATTAGCGTGATGCGTTGTCGTCCTTAGCGGGGGCTCGCAAAGCGAGCATACTTTATCATACGATATCGAAAAGGATGACAAGTCGCTATAGGTCACTGTTTTTTTGTACGAGGCTCTTTGTTCATGTACGAAGATCAGAAAACAATCTTTGTACGAGAGATTTTTAGTTTGTACAACATAATGGGAAGTGAACTACCCAAAAAGAATCTTTGTACGGACCCAAAAATCTTTATCTCGTACAAAAAGAGAAACAGTGCTATAGGTTCTCAACTAAAGCAATGTGTATCGGCTCCCTTGGCAACACCAGTACTAATGTGATGCCATTAGCGTAATACGTTGTCGTCCTTAGCGGTGCGTTCGCAATGCGGACACGCCGCAAGCAACTTACCGTACTAGTGCCGTTTTTCCTTTTATTTGTACCGCATTTAGTCAATCGTTGCCCTCGCGATTATTTATTATTTTGATACAATTTGCACCTTCGCAGCAAGTCGTAACACTTTGTCATCAAGATTATATCGGTTTTCACGTATTTAAGGCGCATGGAGACGCTTGGTAGAGCATGACGCCAAACGTACACACATATGAAGACGAATTTGAAGTAATCACCAGAACATAAATAGGGCAAGCAGCTATTGTTTTCGATAATCGAAGGATGAAGAGCGCTGATGAATGTAATCGAACATACTAATGAATGTTAAAAGGAGATCAGGAATTTGTCGCTAAAGATATGTTTGAAGATCATTGGGCCGCCAACATAAACGGAAGAACTTAAACTACGACAAACGACAGAAGAAGAAGAAGGAAAACGGAGCACCCCTTTAGCAGGATTATTAATTTTCAAGCAGAACCATCTCTTCCATCCATTAAAGACGGCCACAACCACCTCATTAAATGCGTGTTTTTTCAAATACCCAAGAAAACACTTACCCTAAACTATTAAAAATTAATCTAAATTCGTTAAATATAATTAATGACATCATAACTCATGCGACTTACCGCCGCACCCCGTATGTTCCCAGAGCGTAGTTCCGCAAATATCCCCTCGTCTCGCTTCCTCCGACAGCACCCGCTCATGCTCGATCACGAACTAGAAAAGGAGGCAGAAACGACAACGACAACGACAACAACAACAACAACAACAACAGAATAACCGAGTTTATGACGTATCGTTTAATTAAGCACCCTCGGTAATTGGCCCGGGTTATTTATGTCGTCACGTGCCCCGCCATCTGGGATACCAGAACAGAGGACACCGATAGCAGTTGTTCGTCGTTTCGGTTTGGGGGCGCAAAACGAAGACGAAGCAACGGTAACGATGGTGGTGGTGGTGGCGACGCGTCAGGTCATCTTTTCGAGTCCTGTCCGTCCGGCGGCGTTCCTTTGTTTTTATGCTTTCGCTTGCCCTCTTGAAAAACGCTTCGAAACGATGAGATTCTTTAATTGGACACCTGTTGGCGTCTCTTACGACGCAGATGACACGCAGGTCGTCTTGTGCGGTGGGTTCGGAATGCCCTTCCTTCTCGAAGCCGGGGTGAGACGGGTTGGAGGGGGAGGACGAAAGGATCGCGTAGGTGTGTGGGTAACAGATGATGTAGTCAATTACTTTTTGCTCTTGCCGTTCGGGGTCGTTTTTCACGTTTTCCGTAACAACCTGATCGGTGCCGTTTTTGCGAGGGATGAAATGGGGTCGCGGTGAAGGTGGGTTAAGCGTCGTAAAACGTCTGCTGTTATCGTGTAATCGATCGATCGTAAACTTTTATTTTCGGTAGAAACAGGAAATGAGAGGTACATGACACGATGGGGAAGATGGATTGAAGTAGATCGAAACGTCTTTATTGCTTAATTTTTGCACTGACGACCGCTCGGTTCCTATCGGTTTTTATTGGATAGTCTTTGTGATCGGATAGAAAAATATGCTTGAAAACGAGAGCCCGAAGAAACTACTTGATCATAAGATGTTGATAAGGATTAATATTAGGAAAACAAAAACTAAGGCGTGTTCAACATCGAAGTATGCTTTAAGGAATTAATGGGGCGGACACGAAAAACAAAATAACTACGGAGCACCGATCGGGAATTAATAAAATTAAATGTAGAGAATGTGATAAAACTTACATAGGACAGTCCAGACGTCCAATAGCTACTCCATTCAAGAAACATGCGGCACAATATCGTTATGCCAGAATTCCTTCGTCAAACGTTTGAAAACGTATGAACAACACCGGACACGACATTAAAATTTTTTAATCGATTTCCAAAAAAGTTTGGGGTCACTGTTCTGATGAATTACGTTCTCATTCGGAACGAAATTTCTTTCATAATTCGTACAGATATCTAAACCAACAGATTATTATAGTTCAAATCGAAATTTCTTTTAAATGTGATTTTCCAAAAAGTTTTAGTGTCACTGTATCAATATAGTGATCGTATTACACTTATGTATATCAGGAACAAGGTTAAATCTCTCCTAATTCCGGCATACCCGCATTGTCTATCAGGCTTTTTTGGGAGAAATTTTCTCCAAACATGGTTTTTAAAAAGTTTTAGGACCACTGTTCTCTTCATAGTTATTAGGGCCAAGAATGGGATTAAAATTTCTTTAACAATTAGTATAGATATCTAAACCAACGGATTATTATAGTTCAAATCGAAATTTCTTTTAAATGTGATTTTCCAAAAAGTTTTAGTGTCACTGTATCAATATACTGATCGTATTACACTTATGTATATCAGGAACAAGGTTAAATCTCTCCTAATTCCGGCATACTGCATTGTCTATCAGGTTTTTTTGGGAGAAATTTTCTCCAAACATGGTTTTTAAAAAGTTTTAGGACCACTGTTCTCTTCATAGTTATTAGGGCCAAGAATGGGATTAAAATTTCTTTAACAATTAGTATAGATATCTAAACCAACAGATTATTATAGTTCAAATCGAAATTTCTTTTAAATGTGATTTTCCAAAAAGTTTTAGTGTCACTGTATCAATATACTGATCGTATTACGCTTATGTATATCAGGAACAAGGTTAAATCTCTCCTAATTCCGGCATACCCGCATTGTCTATCAGTTTTTTTGGGAGAAATTTTCTCCACACATGGTTTTTAAAAAGTTTTAGGGCCACTGTTCTCTTCATAGTTATTAGGGCCAAGAATGGGATTAAAATTTCTTTAACAATTAGTATAGATATCTAAACCAACAGATTATTATAGCTCAAATCGAAATTTCTTTTAAATGTGATTTTCCAAAAAGTTTTAGTGTCACTGTTTCAAAATACTGATCGTATTACACTTATGTATATCAGGAACAAGGTTTAAATCTCTCCTAATTCCGGCATACCCGTATTGTCTATCAGTTTTTTTTTGGGAGAAATTTTCTCCAAACATGGTTTTTAAAAAAGTTTCAGGACCATTGTTCTCTTCGTAGTTATTAGGGGCAAGAAAGAAATTGCAATTTCTTTTACAATTTGTAGGAATGTCTAAACCAACAAGTTACTACACGTCCAACCGATTTTTTTAAATGTCATTTTCGAAACAATTTTAGTGTCACTGTTTCAAATACTGATCGTATTACACTTATGTATATCAGGAACAAGCTTACAATCTGTCACAATTCCTACATACACGAATTCTCTTCCAAGCACTTTTGGGAGAAGTTTTCTCCAAACGCAGATTTCAAAAAGTTTTAGGGCCACTGTTCTCATGAATTACATCGTCATTTGGAACGAGAAAGGAATTGAAATTTCTTTCATAATTCGTAGAGATATCTAAACCAACAGGTCGAATCAATATTTCTTTTAAATGTGATTTTCGAAAAAGTTTTAGTGTCACTGTTTCAATACACATATATATATCAAGAACAAACTTAAAATCTCTCATATTTCCGACATGCTCGAACTGTTTTTTCCTAACCAAGAAAGTTTCAGAGCCACTGCTCTCTTCGTAGTCATTAGGGCCAAGAACGGAATTAAAATATCTTTCACAATTCGTACAGACATATTATAGGTCGAATCGAAATTCCTTTGAAATGTGATTTTCGAAACAGTTTGGGTGTCACTGTTTCAAGACTCAAATCGCATTGTATGTATATCGGGAGCAAGATTAAAATCTCGTAGAATTCCCGCACATCCAAATTGTCTCCACGCTTTTCTTGAGAGGGTTATTTCCCAGCCGCGATTTCCAAAAAGTTCTAGGCCCACCGTTCTCAAGAATTCCGTGGTCACTCGAGGTAAGAATGGAATTAAAATTTCTATCACAATCCGCACTGATGTCTAAACCAAGAGATAATTACACGTCCAACTGTAATAAATTTTAGAGCCTTTCACGAATTTTGGATACATTTGACCGGTGCACAGAATTAAAATTTCTTCCACAATTCGTAAAGTCGTTTACACGTACCTACAAATTATATTACAAATTGTTCTACACCTTCGAGAAAGGATCGAATTTAAAAAATCTTTAGTACCACTGCTTAGGGAAACAAGATAGACCACATTTAGCTTAAGAGCAGGATTGAAATCTCAACCAACCTGTCCTTATATTTTTAATAAAAATATATTGTAAAATGTTACTTTCAAAAAGTTTTAGAACCGTCATCTTCAAGAATGGAGCGAACATTTGACTCGTGCACAGAATTGAAATTTCTTTCACAATTACCAAACTACGACAGAGATTTTCCAAATGCATCTTTCGAAATGCGACTTTCAAAAAGTTTTAGAACCGCTGCTTTTGGGAATGGCGCAGTCATCTATGGTAGTGACTGACTTAATATTTTTTTCACAATTCGTGTAGATATTTACATCCTACAGTTTTTAATTGCATGTTTGACGCAACTTGCCTTTAAATATAATTTTCAAAAAGTTTGAGGATCACGGCTGTAGAGAAAAGCACATACAGTTTGATTAGGAATTGGATGAAAATCTCTTAGCAATTTATCTATCTAGATTTTGCTTACGATCAAAGGGGAACATTTTCTTTAAATACGATTTCCGAAAAAGTTTTACAACCATAGTTTACGGCAATTTCTGGGAACAGTTTCAGAGACTTTTGAAGAACTGCGAGAAACTTTTGAAGACTTTTGAAGACTTTTTGAGAACTGCGTGTACAGTTTGGTCAAAAATTAAATGGGAATCGCTTACAATTGATATAGTTTTTACACATCCAAAAATCTAAATTATGCCTGTAGATAGATATTTTTGAAAGTAAAATGTATTTAAAATGTGACTTTCAAAAAGTTTTAGAAATACCGTCTTTAAAAACTTAGCGATCATTTAACCCGTGCATAGAATTGAAATTTCCTTCACTATTCAGACAGATGCGCGCGCGACTAAATCGCCCTCGACAAGGAATTTTTTAGATGTTCCTTTCGAAAAAGTTTGGCACCACTGGTTCAGGAAGCGTGCTCCGTTTAAATCGAAAATGAGGTTGAAAATTCTCCTAATGCGTGTGGACTTCTAAACTAGCAAATTGACTTTATATTTGTGATGGGAATGTTTTCAAAATGTGACTGTCGAAAAAGTTTTAGAACCGCTGTTTTCAGGAATAGCGCGGTCATTTCTCGTAAGAACGGACTTAAAATTTCTTTCACAATTCAGATGCAGACCCAGATGTATGCAAATGTAATTTTCGGAAAAAAAGTTTCAGGATTTCGGCTTTAGAGATCAGCACGTACAGTTCGATCAGGAATTGGATGGAAATCTCTTAGCAGTTTATTTATATAGATTTTTGTACAACCAAAGGGGAACGTCCCCTTTTAATGCGGTTTCTAAAAAGTTTTAGAACCATAATTTTCGGAGCTTCTGGAAATATTTTTAGAGTGACTAGGAGTGAAAACGTGTGTACATACAGTTCGGTCGAAAATTAAATGGAAATCTCGAGCAGGAGTAAACCTTTAGAGGGTCATGGAATTTTCAAAAAAGTTTTCCAGCCACAGTTTTGGGGATCTATACGCACGAAATTCAAGTGGATTCCTTCCTTACCCCGTTGGTATTTCAAGTTAGTCACGGATAATCATCGTTTCAATCGAGTTTATTCGTTCTCAATTAAGGCGATCGAAACAGACCGAAATCCATTGTTCGCGTTCCTAATCGATCCGATGACCGTAACCTGCGACGGCTCCACCCTTCTTCCACCGTCGTCGTCGCGCGAAACGGGTGCGGACACGCGGCGGGCACTTTAAGGTGGCGATATCGGGTATTGTTTACGCCCCGTCAAGTCATCTTCATTGTATTTCTGCACTCAAGTGGTTTCGCCGGCGATCATCGCTAAGTGGCGTTAAATAAGACGCGGATCCCGTCAACCGTGGACGTTGACGCGTATCGGGGTGCAGCCGCAAATTAGCGCGACTCGCCTGCAACTCGAACTAATCGTTCCGTTCATACCTGACCGGGCCTCCGGTGCATGCGACCGTAATTACCTGTTTATGACCTGTTCTTACATTATACATACGTGTGCACACACTTCGACGACGGCTTTTGTCTTCGACGACGCGTAATTGTCTTAGGATGGGTCGTACGATGAAATAAGCCGAGTATTTAACTTAATTTTTATGTAGTAAAAGTTGATAGTACCATCTCTCTTTAATCCATAAGATATCACCATAAAGAAATCGAGTAGTCTTCACGAGAGGCTCACGAGAGGCTCAAATCATGTGGCACTTTCTCTAATATCCGAAAAAATTTGAAGTCGATATCTCTCAAAACTGCCAGAGTCGTATATCTTTGAACATAGCTCTAATGATGAATTTGGAAGATTTAAGTTTTATTTCCAATAGAATCCTCAAAATGATGTAACTTTTTCTTTCCTGTGTCTTCACCAAGTTTTAAGTTGATACCTCCGAAATCAAGCGAATTCTGTAGGTTTGAAGATAGCTTTAACCGGGTTTACGAAGGTTTGAAAAATCTGCGTTTGACTTCCGGTCGTATAGTTTCTGGGACGGAGAATTCCCGAAATGCGTCTAGCACCTTGATACTTTCTGGACAACATCAGGTATATTTTAGGTTGATATCTCTAAAACTAAGATAGTGATGTATCTCTAAAAACAGCTTTTATTAACGTTAAGACAGTCTAGGAGATAAAGCTCCTAATTTCCAGTCGAATTACCGCCGAAGCGAGAAATCCTCCAAAGGGATCAAGTGATATAACATCTATTCTATAGCTTCAGCAAACATCAAGTTGATGTCTCCGAAATCAAGCGAATTCTGTAGGTTTGAAAGATCTGCGTTTGACTTCCGGTCGTATTGTTTAGCTCTAATGAAGAATTTGGAAGATTTAAGTTTTATTTCCAGTCGAATCCTCAAAATGATGTGACTCTTTCTTTCCTGTCTTCACCAAGTTTTAAGTTGATATCTCTGAAATAAAGCGAGCTGGGTGTCTTAAAAGATAGCTCTAAACTGCCTTGCGAAAGTTTGGAAGAATTTCGTTTTGCTTTCGATCGAATTGTTTTCGGGATGGCGAATTCCTGAAATACGTCTCAACAATCTGACACCATTCCGACAACTGGGACACATCTCTTGACGATATCTCTAAACCTAAGGATATCGTATATCTTTGAAGATAGCTCTAATGACGTTACAAGAGTTTAGCAGATTTTAGACGGAACGAGAAATTCTTGATAGGTACCACGTGAAATAGCAGTTTTCCTATAACTTCGCTAAGTTTTAAGTTAATATCTCTAAAATCACGCCAATCTTATACCTCCGAAGTCAGTTCAATAATATTAGCAGAGTTTGGAAGTCCAACGGGAAATCCCCTGAAGATGCTATACTAGGTGATATGAGACTTTTTCTATAACCTTAACAAGAAGGCATTCAATAATATAGCATATTTTCTATAACTTCAGCAAACTTCAAATTGCTATCTCCGAAATTAAGCGCATTCTGTAGGTTTGAAGATAGCTCTAACGGGATTTACGAAGGTTTGAAATATTTGCGGTTGACTTCCGGTGGTATTGTTTCTGGCACGGAGAATGCCCGAAATGTGTCAAGCAGTTTGATACTTTCTCGACAACATTATGTCAATTTTAGGTTGATATCTCTAAAACTAAGATAGTAATGTATCTCTGAAAGCAGCTTTTATTAACGTTAAGACAGTTTGGGAGATAAAACGCCTAGTTTCCAGTCGAATTACCGCCGTGACGAGAAATCCCCTAAGGGCATCAAGTGATATAACATCTATTCTATAGCTTCAGCAAATATCTCCGAAATCAAGCGAATTCTGTAGGTTTGAAGATAGCTGTAACGGGATTTACGAAGGTTTGAAATATTTGCGGTTGACTTCCGGTCGTATTGTTTCTGGCACGGAGAATGCCCGAAATGTGTCAAGCAGTTTGATACTTTCTGGACAACATCAGGTATATTTTAGGTTGATATCTCTAAAACTAAGATAGTAATGTATCTCTGAAAGCAGCTTTTATTAACGTTAAGACAGTTTGGGAGATAAAACGCCTAGTTTCCAGTCGAATTACCGCCGTGACGAGAAATCCGCTAAAGGCATCAAGTCATATAACATCTATTCTATAGCTTCAGCAAATATCTCCGAAATCAAGCGAATTCTGTAGGTTTGAAGATAGCTCTAACGGGATTTACGAAGGTTTGGAAGATTTGCGTTGGATTACCGGTCGAATTGTTTCTTGGAAGGGAGAATTCGCAAAATTGTCAAGTAGCTTGCTAGATTGATATCTCCAAAACTAAGAGAGTGATATGTCATTGAAGACAGATCTATTATAGTAAGGAGAGTTTGGAAGATTTGAGCCTAATTTCCGGTCAAATTGTTGCCAAAATGACAAAATTGTCGAAAGACATCAAGTAATATAACAATTTTTTCTATATCATCATCAAATCATAAGTTGATATCTCTGAAACAAAATGAGTGAGTGCATGCCTTTGAAGATAGCTTCATTGAGTTCACGAAGATTTGGAAGACTTGCGTTTCGCTTCCGCTCGAATTGTGTTCAGAATGGATAAATTTCGGCAATGCATGGAGTAGTTTGATACTTTTTCTATGTCTGAGACGAATTTGAAGTCGATATCTCTAAAACTAAACGAGTCGAATGCCCTTGAAGATAGCCCTTAAAGAAATTAACAGAGTTCGGGTCATTTGAGTCTTAGTTCCGGTGTCGAAATGTTGCCGGAACGGCTACTTAATCCTCAAATCCTGTATAACCCTGTCGAGTTTTAAGTGGATATCTCTAAAGTGGAGCAAGTTGGGTGTGTTTGAAGATAGGATTTTGCCAAGGTTTTGAAAATTTGCGTTTTGCTTTCTATCGAATTATTTTCAGGATGGATAGTTCCCGAAATGTATCAATTAGTTTGACACTTTCTCGGGAGCTGAACCGAAATTTTAAATCAATATCTCTAAAACTAAGCAAGCGATATATCTTTGAAAACAGCTCTAATAAGAATTTAGAACATAAACTCAGCAAAGTTTAAGTTGATTTCCGTAAAATGAAGCTGATTATATGTCTTGGAGCTGATTTTAACTAGAAATTTCTAAAACTCGTATATCTTTAATGATAGCTCTGATAGCGTTGAGGGAGTTTGAAAGATTTGAGTCAAATTTCCAACCGAATTGTGGCCACTGAACGAGAAACCCTCAAAAGATACCGAGTAACGTAATATTTCTCTTATAACTTGAACAAGTTGGAAGTTGATTTCCCTAAAATGAAGCTGGTTGTATGTCTTGATAGCTCTATTGCCTTTACAAACGGTTGGAAAATTTCCTATTTCTGCTTTCTGCGGAATTCTTTCCTGGATGTGGAATTCCCGGAATTTCTCGGCAGATGGAGCTAATTTTAACTCGAAATCTCTAAAACTCATATATCTTTAAGGATAGCTCTGATAGCGTTAAGAGAGTTTGAGAGATTTGAGTCCTATTTCCAGCCAAATTGTTGCCACTAAACGAGAAATCCTCGAAAGATACCAAGCAACGTAATACTTCTCCTATAACTTGAACAAGTTGGAAGTTGATTTCGTTAGAACGAAGCTGGTTATATATCTTTGAAGATAGCTCTATTGCCTTTACGAAGGCTTGGACGATTTGCCTTTTCTGCTTTCACTGGAATTCTTTCCCGGATGTGGAATTCTTGGAATTTCTCGGCAGCTGGAACTGATTTTAACTTGATATCTCTAAAAACCCGTATCTTTGAAGACATCTCTAATAGCGTTAAGGGTGTTTGACAGATTTGAGTAAAATTTTCAACTGAATTGTTGCCACTGAACGAGAAATCCTCGAAAGATACCAAGTGACATAATACTTCTTTTATACCCTCAACAAATTTGAAGTTAATTTCCCTAAAATGAAGCTGGTTGTATATCTTTGGAGATCCATTATCTTTACTTTGATTCGAAAAATTTCCTTTTTTGTTTTCGGTCGAATCATTTCCCAAACTGTATTAAGTATTATAATTCGACACTTTCTTAATACCGCAACCGCAACTTTTTATTGCGATATCTTTAAAAGTAAATAAACGGATATTTAAGATATTTTAAGTTAGCTCTGACGACGTTGCAGCGGTTCGGAGGGTTTAAGTCTTGCTTTCCATCGAGTTATTTCCACATTGTTAAATCCTCGAAAGGTGTCAAATCTTTCTAATACTTTTCTATAATTTCGTCCAATTTTAAGGTGATATCTCTAAAACAATCGATCAAGGCGATCCTATTGTGTGTATTTTCCTTTTTCTTTTTCTTCTTCCGCTTTTTTGTTTCTCTTCAACGTAACTGTACTTTTACAATATATAGATCTACGAATCGAAGCAATCGAATACAAAAGCTTTTTCCCACCGAGACGAGCGCAGAGAAAAAAAAAGAGAAGACAAGTAAGTCTAAGAATCTAGAACATCGTGACCTGAACTTGAACAACACGCACAGGCACAATAATTAGCTTGAACTTTGACTATACAATAAGTGGAGCGACGATTATATGCTACTATAAATATAATTTCGAAGGAAAAGAGAAACGAGAAAGAATCGATAACGGTGCCGCGGTATTAGGAATCGGAAAAACTCGATAATTAACAGAAAAGTTTTTGAGTTGATAATTTTGAGAAAACGTCGATTTCGTGCAAAACTAATTTTTTTGTTCTACGTTTCGGTCCGTTCGCGTTGTTTCGATTTCGTACATAAATAAACATATCACACGATCTCTAAGAAAGAAACGAACATTAGTCGCGGTTACGAAAATCGTTTAGAAATGTTCAGTGTTGAGCAAATCAATTAAGCGGATAATAATTAATCCGGGACGTCAAACAAAAACCGTAAAAGTCCGAGGCGGCGATACAGTTCGATATATATATATATTAAATCCACGCGACTAGCTCGTATGTATGACACAGTTTCCGGTAACAACAATAACTGTACATATCTCGGGTTCTTTGTCCGATTTGAAATCGACGAAATGGAATCGGACACGGTGAACGGACAAAGAAGTCGAGGAAGGCCCGCGAACCGTCGTTAAATTTCCCACATTTCTTTTCCGTGATAATCGTCCGAATTCATCCGTGGCGCCCTGGTGTGAAGCTACATAAAACATTAAGAAGACATCCCTCCTATGACTTGTACAGATTCTCAAGTGATTATTGGAGTTAGCCAAAAAACTACTCAATCTCAAGCAAATTCGTTCAATAATTTTGCATTGCTAACTTCTTAATTATCGAATAAGCAGATCAAGTTACCACACCGATTTTCAACTGTCAAATTAAAAAATTAAGTTGTCAAATTGACTCGACAACTGTCAAAGTAACTCGCAAATTGTCAAATGCATTCGCTAATGTGGTATTACCGACTTGCAAACCCTCGAATAAGCAGATCAAGTTACCAAGCTTATTTTCAATTGTGTAATTGAGACATCATGTTGTCACATTGTCTCGGCAACTGCCAAAGCAACTTGCAAATTGTCAAATGCGTTTGCTAATTTGATATTATCGACTTGTCAATTGTCTAAAGAGCTGATTAAGTTACCAGGCTAACTTTCAACTGTCAAGTGAATAAGTGAAGTATGTCAAAATGACTCGCAATTGTCAAAGTAACTTGCAACTTCTCAAGTGCGTTGACTAATTTGATGTTATTGGCTTGTCATTCGCTGAAAAAGCGAATTAAGTTACCAAGCCAACTTTCAATTGTCGAGTTGATAAATGAAGTATGTCAAAATGACTCGACAATTACCAAAGTCACTTTCAAATTGTCAAATCAGTTCCCTAATTTGGTATTATCTACTTATAAGACCTCGAATAAGCAGATCAAATTACCAAGCTGATTTTCAACTTTGTAATTGAGATATCAAGTTGCCAAATTGACTCGACAACTGTCACAGTAACTTGCAAATTGTCAAATGCGTTCACTAATTTGATATTATCAACTTGTCAATTGTCGAAAAAGGGGATTCAGTTACCAAGCTATCTTTCAACTATCAAGTTACCAAGCTAACTTTCAACTGTCAAGTTGATTAGTAAAGTATGTCAAAATGACTCGACAATTGTCAAAGTAACATGCAAATTGTCAAATCCGTTCGCTAATTTGGTAATGTCTACTTATCAATCCTCGAACACACAGACCAAGTTACCAAGCTGATTTTGAATTGTTAAGTTGATAAATCAAGTTTATCAAGTTGACTCGACGACTGTTAAAGTAACTCAAAAATTGTCAAATTCATTTGCTAATTTGATTTATCGATTGTCAATTGTCGAAAAGGCGGATTAAGTTACCAAGCTAGCTTTCAACTGTCAAGTTGATTAGTAAAGTATGTCAAAATGACTCGACAATTGTCAAAGTAACATGCAAATTGTCAAATCCGTTCGCTAATTTGGTAATGTCTACTTATCAATCCTCGAACACACAGACCAAGTTACCAAGCTGATTTTGAATTGTTAAGTTGATAAATCAAGTTTATCAAGTTGACTCGACGACTGTTAAAGTAACTCAAAAATTGTCAAATTCATTTGCTAATTTGATTTATCGATTGTCAATTGTCGAAAAGGCGGATTAAGTTACCAAGCTAACTTTCAACTGTCAAGTTGATTAGTAAAGTATGTCAAAATGACTCGACAATTGTCAAAGTAACATGCAAATTGTCAAATCCGTTCGCTAATTTGGTAATGTCTATTTATCAATCCTCGAACACACAGACCAAGTTACCAAGCTGATTTTGAATTGTTAAGTTGATAAATCAAGTTTATCAAGTTGACTCGACGACTGTTAAAGTAACTCAAAAATTGTCAAATTCATTTGCTAATTTGATTTATCCATTGTCAATTGTCGAAAAGGCGGATTAAGTTACCAAGCTAACTTTCAACTGTCAAGTTGATTAGTAAAGTATGTCAAAATGACTCGACAATTGTCAAAGTAACATGCAAATTGTCAAATCTGTTCGCTAATTTGGTAATGTCTATTTATCAATCCTCGAACACACAGACCAAGTTACCAAGCTGATTTTGAACTTTGTTAAGTTGATAAATCAAGTTTACCAAGTTGACTCGACGACTGTTAAAGTAACTCAAAAATTATCAAATTCATTTGCTAATTTGATATTATCGACTTGTCAATTGTCGAAAAGGCGGATTAAGTTACCAAGCTAACTTTCAACTGTCAAGTTGATTAGTAAAGTATGTCAAAATGACTCGACAATTGTCAAAGTAACATGCAAATTATCAAATCTCTTCGCTAATTTGGTAATGTCTATTTATCAATCCTCGAACACACAGACCAAGTTACCAAGCTGATTTTGAATTGTTAAGTTGATAAATCAAGTTTACCAAGTTGACTCGACGACTGTTAAAGTAACTCAAAAATTATCAAATTCATTTGCTAATTTGATTTATCGATTGTCAATTGTCGAAAAGGCGGATTAAGTTACCAAGCTAACTTTCAACTGTCAAGTTGATTAGTAAAGTATGTCAAAATGACTCGACAATTGTCAAAGTAACATGCAAATTGTCAAATCCGTTCGCTAATTTGGTAATGTCTATTTATCAATCCTCGAACACACAGACCAAGTTACCAAGCTGATTTTGAATTGTTAAGTTGATAAATCAAGTTTATCAAGTTGACTCGACGACTGTTAAAGTAACTCAAAAATTGTCAAATTCATTTGCTAATTTGATTTATCCATTGTCAATTGTCGAAAAGGCGGATTAAGTTACCAAGCTAACTTTCAACTGTCAAGTTGATTAGTAAAGTATGTCAAAATGACTCGACAATTGTCAAAGTAACATGCAAATTGTCAAATCTGTTCGCTAATTTGGTAATGTCTACTTATCAATCCTCGAACACACAGACCAAGTTACCAAGCTGATTTTGAATTG
The DNA here is from genome assembly GCA_038088585.1 of Chrysina gloriosa. Lineage (NCBI taxonomy): Eukaryota > Metazoa > Arthropoda > Insecta > Coleoptera > Scarabaeidae > Chrysina > Chrysina gloriosa. The sequence continues at coordinate 58,086,856 of CM076089.1, forward strand.
TTAAGTTGATAAACCAAGTTTACCAAATTGACTCGACGACTGTTAAAGTAGCTCAAAATTATCAAATTCATTCGCTAATTTGATTTATCGATTGTCAATTGTCGAAAAGGCGGATTCAGTCGCTAAGCTGGCTTTCAGATATCAGGTGAATAAATCGAGTTGTAAAATTTACTCCACAACTGTCAAACTAACCGTTGTCGAATGCGCAGATCAAATTGCCACCCTAACTATTGACATTAACCACATCGGTAAACTCTTCGCCATATACTGAATTAAAAATAATAATTGAATCCGTTGACACCTTCTTCGCCAGAAACGTGGCACAAGCATCTTTAAACCGTATTACCAAACTTGAAAATGCATGTTTACTACGCGTTGTGCTTCTTGTAGCCGAAACTGTCAGATAGCGTTATCATGCAGCTGACACCTTAAACGAGCTTTTCTGAACAAATTAGGAAATTTTTCAAGTTCTGTCCAGGAATTCCGATACCACCGTAACCTAGGCAGCATAGATCGTATTTAAATCAAAATATTTAGAGTTTACTATGTAATTCTTCAGTCTTATCGCACTTTTCATATTGCTCTTTTGTGTATGGTACGTGTACATTGATTGTAACGATACAAACGGAATTAAAGAGGTTCCGAATTCTTGCCTGTGATTTGTTTTTAGAAAATATGATCATATTTCTCACATACTCACTGTCTCTCATTTTGGGTCAACATGCATAATCGCTTCGGCTTGAAGTTAGGGTGCTTGTATCACAGCATTATAAGTTCTAAAACTCCAACTTATCTTTACAATAAAATCACTTTCCGTACAGATGTCCACAATATTAATATAAGATTTAAGAGTCTAATTACGCCGCCTGTTCACAGATCGCCATTATTTGAGAAGTTCTTTTCCTATAATGTTTGCAAAGTCTACAGTGGATTACCCACGTATACAGAGATCTCACAGGCTAGGTTTAAAAAGACTTTTCGGCAACACATCTTTGAGCGACAGAGAGATGCTTATCCCGTCACGTACTTGTATTTTATTTAAGTTCTTATTAACTTAGACAGTTCTTGAAGTTGGACATTTGACCCTACCATAAGCAATATATTCTAATTATTCCATTGTCACTTTTTTCTTCTATTTCGTTTTTTTTTGTTTGTATTGTTTTGCAATACTAGAATTTAGTTTTAGTTTAGTTTAGGTCTGCCCGAACAAATATATATCTACATCTGGTGTACCTCAAGGGTCCAATTTGGGCCCTCTGCTTTTTATAATTTATATTAACGACCTCCTTGAATGTCTTGATTGTCATGTACTTGCATATGCTGATGATAAAAATGATAATGATATGTAAAAATCTATGCCAAAATTTCGTCCGTACATGATCCTATGTTTCTATGGCAAAACCTGACTAGGCTGACTCATTGGTGCTTCACCAACAAGCTGAGGATTATTGTTGTAAAATGTTGCTCCATTTCATTTACTCGAAAACATAATATAACTCCTACCTCCTATAAAATTGGTAATGAACCCATTCGCAAGTCTCACACTTTTAATGATCTTGGAGTGCTTTTTGATGGTGAGCTTAGGTTTTCTTTTCATATCGATAAGCTTTGTTCATCCACTTCTAAGAGGCTTGGATTTGTCATGCGTACTTCTAAGTATTTCGCTCATCCTGACATACTTAAATCTTGATTCTTTGCTTTTATTGTCAACAGCTTGGAGTACGGTTCTCCTGTGTAGTTACCTTACTACGTTTCCCATCATTTCTCTATTGACGTTTGCAAAGAAAATTTCTCACATATATGTCCTATAAACTTAATGGTACATACCCTCCAAGAGCCAGTCTTCCAGATTTGTCAACTCCCTCGTGTGCCCAATGACCAGAACAAATGTTTTGTTCAATTCTCCTCTTCATCGTATGAATCGTTCTGCTAATAGAATTTATGAGGACTTGTTTATTTGAAGTGTTTACTAAGTTTTTTTTGTATTTCTTGAATCATTGTGTATATGTATGTATGTGCATTATTTTCTTTACTTTATTTTGTTAGCTTACCCTGTAAATACTTCTACTACTACTGTAACTTCGCCTTGTGGTTTCCAACTTACTTTTTGTTGCTTTCTAACTTTCTGCTTGTGTTGTTATCGCTAACAAGATTAGGAAATAAAGTTTATTATATATGTATAATATATATGTAATAAAAGCTTACAGTTGCTTCCTATTGTAACACTCATGTATTCGTCCCGTCTTAGCCAAGTCTGGTGATTATCGCTTTAAAAGTGCGGATTCTAGAAATTACTTTTGATAGTTTTTATTTCTACAATTTGCGTCAATATTGTAGCTTTTATTTCATGATATTCGAAAGGAAATATCGTTTTGATACAGTCGACTCCACTCAATTAGGTCGTCGGATAATTGGGACAACCGCTTTATTCGGACATTTCTAATAAAACGAAATCAGAGATAAGTAAAACTTCACCGTTTTATTGGGACAAAACAACGAATAATTGGGGGAATTCCCTAATTCTCCGAGAAGCGAAATGTAAATTGAGGGGATAAAAATCGACTCATTTCTTAATGTGCGCTCTTCCAAGTATGTAATACAAATTACTTTTATTCAAAATGCCCCGTAGACAGTCAATAGTGTTGTTCAAAAAGTGGAACTGTTAAACAAAATAAAAGAGCGTCCAAACACATCGAATCGGAGTTTGTTGAAAATTTTAAATGTGACGGAAACTACGATTGCGCGAATTCATTCGTGCAAATGAAAGGAAACTCCGTGAACAAATTAGCATCGAAGGTGCGAAAGGGCGTGGAATGCAGCAAGAACGTAAACGAGCAGGAAAAGATGCTGCAGTTGACGAAGTGCTCAGCAAATGGTTTGATATTGTTACTAAGAGCAGGTGTTCGTGTGTCCGGGCCAATGTTAAAATTCAAAGCCGAAGAGTTTGCAAGGAAGCTGGGCCAGAAACATGAAAATTTTATGGTGACCGAAGGGTGGCTTTTTCGTTGAAGAAAGAGACACGACATCAAGTTTAAAAAAGTTCATGGGGAAAAAGCGAGTGCTGATGGTTTGTCTGTTGATAAGTGGAAACTCGAAAGGCTTCCCGAAATTATGAACGAATTTTCACCGGAAAAAGTTTACAACGCCGATGAGACAGGGCTGTATTATAGAGCAACGCCAGATGGTTCTCTTCGTTTTAAAAAAGAGTTTAGCAGGTTCAAAGAAAGCAATAGAAAGAATAATTGCCTTGTGCTGTACGAACATGACGGGGAATGATAAGAAGAAACTGCTTGTTATTGGAAAAAGCACGAAAACGGCGCTGTATTACAGGATTGGATATCGAGAGATTGCCCGTCGAATATCATGCTAATTTGAATGCATGGATGACGTCGTTAATTTTTCTAAATCGGCTGAAAAGTTGAGATAAAGATTTGCAAGACCAATCGAGATTCATAATTCTGATTCTAGACAATTGTGTTGCTCATCCATACACCGACGTTCTAAAGAACATTTGAGTTATGTTCTTTGGACATTTGCATTATTAAAAACCTGAAAACTAAGTGCAGAACTAAATTAGTAAATTTCATTTTAGAAAAAATTCAAGAAAATGTATTGGGATCAAACTCAACAGCTAAAGATATACGCAGTAAAGTCAACATTCTGTAAAGCCATAAACTCCGTCGCAAACAGCTGGAGGGATATTAATAGCTAAACAATAAAAAATTGTTTTGCCTATTGCAATTTTAAAGGGAACTCGCAAAGCTTAAGTGAAGGCCCCGAGAAAATGGACGAAGATATCAAAGATGAAATTGTGTTGAAAGAGACGGGAATACAATATCAAGAGGAATTCATCGTTTTAGACAATGATTTTAGTAGCTGCGACGAAAACGAAAATCTTCACGAAGATATCACCGATGAAATGAAAGACAGCCTGCGAAATGACGAAAATTTTGATTCTGACAGCGAAGAAGAAATCGAGTCTACGTCGGTTTATTTGCCAAAAGCACGAAATTGCATCGAGAAGTTAAGACAATTTCTTTTACAGAAAGGGAATGAGGAAAGTCCTTTAGACGCCCTTTTCACGTGCTCCAATTTTGTTAATGCTGAGTCAATTAAGAAAAGAAAGCAAAGTACTCTTGATTTTACTTGTCAAATAAGATGACTTAATTTTTGTTACGTTATTTTCGATGTTTTTACATTCGTACCTAATAATGTACATCCCTTACTATGTATTTATTTGTTTATTATGCATTTAGTGCTGAACTCCACAACATTAAATGTATATGTTGGTAAGTAAACTGGTCAATGCACATTTAAATTTTTTCTATGGGTTTATTCCGGTTTATTGGTACCTCCGGATTATTGGTACGAAATACTTTCTCCCTCTGTGTCCCAATTAAACGGAATCGACTGTACCCCACTCGGTACCACTTCGAAACAACATTCGACGAGCTAAAAATCGTCTAACTTCATCCCGATTTCACCCACGACGACGTTTAGCTCCTCGATTCGAAATTGTTCACGTTCTCTCCTTCACCTCCATCCGGGCCCATCTCATTTCCATACCATCATCGCCGCTTCATAATGAATTTATCGAATTAATCTGGACACGGCGAGATTATGCCGGCGCAGACGGAATTATACACGGACGCATTCTAAATGCGACCGAAACCCGCCGACGGGAGTAGGGCCCTTTTCTTCTTTCTCTTCACTTTAAAGATTCAATTCATCGGTCCACACGGAATGCGAGCACAATGCGCGGGCATAAAGGCGAGCGATTGTAAGTAAGTAAGTATGTTTGTAGTGTCGGAGGCGACGATGATTGAAACGTTCTCGTTGCGAGCGATTCTTTCTCGGTTCGCTCCCCCGACCCGAGTTGCATTCTTTTCGTGTTTATTGTGTCCTTAAATGGGTTTTTTGTTGATTTTCCCACGATATCGGCCTATCCGATACGCGTTTAGAAGGATGTCCCGTTGATGAGAGCTCGACGAGTTTATATCGTGGCGAGGCGACGTTTTCTTGACAATGATGCGGTAATTGTGAATGAAAAGACGCGAGGAATGGATGGTGTGTCATGGAGAAGTTTAAGAGGAAATTTGGAAGGAATTAAATACGATTGGACGATTTCTTTGATTTGTGTGAGGTTACCTCGTTTTTCTGCTTTGAATCTCAGAACTTAGTGAAGTTATACGACCGACGTCGATGTAATATAGAAGACATACGAAGGTGGATAGGTCGGAAGGATACGAATGGAACGAACGCATAAATAGGAATGTCGCAAGACCAACTAGTAAAAATAGGAAAAGATAATAATCTGGACAGAGATTACTCAGGGGACCAAGGAAAAGATGGGGAAAATGTTTGGAACAAGCCTATTACAAAGAAGGGGAAGAACAAGAAGAAGAAGGGGAAAAGGAGTAAGAAGACGAGAAAGAGGAAGAAGAAATCGAAGAAGAAGACGAAGTAGAAGAAACCTAAGAAAAAGAAGACATTTAGTGGCAGTTTACCCAATATTTATTCCTTGGATTGAACCATATCGAAAGAAGAAGAAGGAAGGGAATAAGAAGATGAGGAGGAAGAAGAAGAACAATAAGAAGAAGAAATGTTGAATGGGTTACGTTTCTAGATCCAAACAAACGCCATATTTAATTTATTCTCCGTACACCAAGCGCGTGAATAAATTCAATATGGCACCATCTTCGGATGCGCAAGCGCATCCCATTTAACATTTGACGTCATCATTAATTGAAACGTATAGCGATTTAGACGCTAAAAGCCCCAAATTGATGTTTGTAAACAAGTTGATTTTCACGAAAATCTACGTCGAGGTCCGACATTCTCGAATTTGATGCAAATTTCGTTCAAGGATGCCTTCGAAGATGCAGAAAACGCTCCCAGATCCGATTCCGTTCAGTTTTTAGGTCGGTTTTGTCCAAATTTGGAGTTCTCTTTTTTGACAAACAAATTTTTGTAAGGGCCCGCTACTTTTCGAGAGAAAGAATAATTAGAAAACTAGTTCCAAAAAAGATAGTTAAGAGAGCCAAAATTAAAAATTAATAAAAGGGTAAAACATCTTCCTAACTCTCCAATAAACGACCTACAGGCTGATGTTATAGGTTGGAGAGTTATGTAGATGTTCTACTTTTCTAATCACTTAGAAAAAATAATATTCGACTTCCCTAATTTTATGAGATTATACGAGATTTGTGGAGGAGAGTTCCAGAGTGAGGATGGCGTTGATGGTGTTGACAAAGGTGACGGCCCAAAGTCTTCTTCCTTTTCATTCTTTCGAGGAAGGACGGAACCACTTCCTCGGTGGTTGGTGGAATTAGGTCGGCCCAGAAACGCTGGAAGTTGGACTCATATCTTCCGAATTGTTCTAACACGCGATTAGAGCTATCTTCAAAGATGTGTGACTCGCTCCGTTTTGAAGATATTGGCTTAGAATCTCCCCCAGTTGCCAGGAATGTGTATTTCGGGAATTCTCCATCCTGGAAACAATTTATCTGAAAGCGAAACGCATATCTTCCAAACCGTCATAAGGTCGTTTGAGCTATCTTCAAAGATCCGTAACTCGCCTCCTTTTAGGGATATGAATTTAATACTCGGAAAAGTTGTAGAGAAAATGTAGCATCCCTTGGAAGATTCCTCGCCCCAGTGGAAATTCGACTGGAAATTACATTCAAATTTACCAAATTCTCCCCACGTTGGTTATAATTATCTTCAGATATATCATTCACTTAGTTTTAGAGATATCGATCTAAAATCCGGTTGGCGACAAAGTATCAAATTACGAATTTTGGGAATTCTTCGTCCCAGAATCGATTCCGACACCGTTAGAGCTATCTTCAAACACAGGCAACTTAGCCCTATTTTAGAGATATCAACTTGAAACTTGGTTAGGTTACAGAAAAAGTGTTATGTTTCATGGTATCTTATGAGGATTATCCGTTCCGGTAACAATTCGGCTGCAACTAGGAAAACTTCCAAACTCCGCTAACGTTATTAGAACTGCCCTCGAAGATATACGATTGTCTTAATATTAGAGATATCATCTTAAAACTCGGTGCGGCGTTATTTCATTTGGTATCGTTCAAGGATTTCTTACTATAGCAACAATTCGGCTGGAAATTAAGCCCAAATCTCCCCTAACGTTATTACAGCTGGCTTCGAAGATATACGATTTGCTTAGTTTCAGAGGTATCGACTTAAAATCTGCCTCAAATGTTGAGAAAAGGTGAAATTTACTTGACACTTTTCGAGAAGAACCTATCATGGAAATAATTCAACGGGAAGCGAAACGCGAATCTTACAAAGCTCCGTAGAGCCGTTAGAGCTATCTTCGAAGCTACGAAATTCACTCCGTTTTAGAGATATCAATCTAGAACTTGCTAAAGTTACAGTAAAGATGTTATTTCACTTGGTGTCTTTCAAGGATTTCTCGTTCAACTGCCACAATTCGACTAGAAATTGGACTCAAATCTTCCAAATTGTCTTAGCGTTATTAGAGCTATCTTCAAAGATATACGACTGGATTAGTTTCAGAGGTATCGGACTTGAAATCAGTCGAAAAAGTGTCAAATTACTTGATGCATTTCGGAAATTCTCCACTTCCAAAACCAATTTGGCCGAAAGCGAGACGCGAATCTACCAATCCACCGTAAAACCGTTAGAGCTATCTACGCAGCTACGTACTCGCTCCGTTTTAGAGATACCAACCTAGAACTTGGGAAGGTTACAGTAAAGATGGTATTTCACTTGGTGTCATTCAAGGATTTCTCGTTCCGGTAACAATTCGACTGGAAATTAGGCTCGAAACTTCCAAATTGTCTTAGCGTTATTAGATCTATCTTAAAAGATATACGACTCGCTTAGTTTCAGAGGTATCGGACTTGAAATCAGTCGAAAGAGTGTCAAATTACTTGATGCATTTCGGAAATTCTCCACTTCCAAAACCAATTCGACCGAAAGCGAGACGCGAATCTACCAAACCACCGTAAAACCGTTAGAGCTATCTACGCAGCTACGTACTCGCTCCGTTTTAGAGATATCGACCTAGAACTTGGGAAAGTTACAGTAAAGATGGTATTTCACTTGGTGTCATTCAAGGATTTCTCGTTCCGATAACAATTCGACTGGAAATTAGGCTCAAAACTTCCAAATTGTCTTAGCGTTATTAGAGCTATCTTCAAAGATATACGACTGGTTTTGTTTCAGAGCTATCAGACTTGAAATCAGTCGAAAGAGTGTCAAATTACTTGATGCATTTCGGAAATTCTCCGTTTCCAAAACCAATTCGACCGAAAGCGAGACGCGAATCTACCAAACCACCGTAAAACCGTTAGAGCTATCTACGCAGCTACGTACTCGCTCCGTTTTAGAGATATCAACCTAGAACTTGGGAAGGTTACAGTAAAGATGGTATTTCACTTGGTGTCATTCAAGGATTTCTCGTTCCGATAACAATTCGACTGGAAATTAGGCTCAAAACTTCCAAATTGTCTTGGCGTTATTAGATCTATCTTCAAAGATATACGACTGATTTTGTTTCAGAGGTATCGGACTTGAAATCAGTCGACAGAGTGTCAAACTACTTGATGCATTTCGGAAATTCTCCACTTCCAAAACCAAGTCGACCGAAAGCGAGACGCAAATCTACCAAACCACTGTAAAACCGTTAGAGCTATCTACGCAGCTATGTACTCGCTCCGTTTTATAGATATCAACCTACAACTTGGGAAGGTTACAGTAAAGATGGTATTTCACTTGGTGTCGTTCAAGGATTTCTCGTGCCGGTAACAATTCGACTGGAAATTAGGCTCAAAACTTCCAAATTGTCTTAGCGTTATTAGAGCTATCTTCAAAGATATACGACTGGATTAGTTTCAGAGGTATCGGACTTGAAATCAGTCGAAAGAGTGTCAAATTACTTGATGCATTTCGGAAATTCTTCGTTCCAAAACCAATTCGGCCGAAAGCGAGACGCGAATCTACCAAACCACCGTAAAACCGTTAGAGCTATCTACGCAGCTACGTACTCGCTCCGTTTTAGAGATATCAACCTAGAACTTGGGAAGGTTACAGTAAAGATGTTATTTCACTTGGTGTCATTCAAGGATTTCTCGTTCCGGTAACAATTCGACTGGAAATTAGGCTCGAAGCTTCCAAATTGTCTTAGCGTTGTTAGAGCTATCTTAAGAGATATACGACTCGCTTAGTTTCAGAGGTATCGGACTTGAAATCAGTCGAAAGAGTGTCAAATTACTTGATGCATTTCGGAAATTCTCCGTTTCCAAAACCAATTCGGCCGAAGGCGAGACGCGAATCTACCAAACCACCGTAAAACCGTTAGAGCTATCTACGCAGCTACGTACTGGCCCCGTTTTAGAGATATCAACCTAGAACTTGGGAAGGTTACAGTAAAGATGGTATTTCACTTGGTGTCATTCAAGGATTTCTCGTTCCGGTAACAATTCGACTGGAAATTAGGCTCAAAACTTCCAGATTGTCTTAGCGTTATTAGAGCTATCATCAAAGATATGCGACTGGGTTAGTTTCAGAGGTATCGGACTTGAAATCAGTCGAAAAAGTGTCAAATTACTTGATGCATTTCGGAAATTCTCCACTTCCAAAACCAATTTGGCCGAAAGCGAGACGCGAATCTACCATACCTTCGTAAAGCCGTTAGAGCTATCTTCGCAGCTACGTAACTCGCTTATTTTAGGGATATCGATTTAAATTTTGGAGTGGTTCGTTGAAAAATGTTGTTTCGTCGTTTGGGGATTCGCCATTTCGAAAGTAATTTTAGGAGGAAACAAGCCTCAACACCTTCCAAACTCTTGCAGTCTCGTTAGAGCTATCTTCCAAATATTCAAGCGGAACTTCCACTAGATCAAAATCTAAAAACAGCTGATGCTACGTAGATACGCACGTATGTATCTATGTACTTCTATGGCTTTATACTTTAAAAACCAATCCGGCGACATTTCCGACTGAATTAGGTTACGGAACGGACCAAGCACACCGATATGGAGATGTTATTTATTAAGTACACGACTTACGCTTGTTCTCTTCATTTTTCCCGTTTCGCATATATCCGACCTAAGCGAAACAAGACGAAACGAAAAAATCGTTCTGCATTTGGACCGCAACGCAGCCGTGTAACTTCGCGTTCCGAGTCACGAAACCGCATTTAGGTACTTAATACGAGAACGCTTTAATAATGTTAATATGTACATACGAACGCGGCGTTTTGATAACGACATTGTCGCGATCTACTTATGCAGATTTCGTAATGTATCTGGTTGGATAAAGAGGATTTTTCATAAAGACAACGTCTACTTTCCGCGATTGAAATGCAAATAACGCAAATGTGCTTGAAACTATTGTATGTGTAATAAACGCTCGCAAAAAATCGCGTTGTTTCAAGCGTATAATGATTAGATTGAGTTCCAAAGTTTGTGGGGTCGGTTCTCGATCTTTGGATAAACTCGAAATACGTATTTCGACCACCAACTAGTCACCCTCAATAAAGAAGGCGAAGGAATGAAAGTGTCATTCGTAAACCTTGGTTTAACTTCAAGAAGCACATCTCGGTATCAACATTTCCGGTTAATAATTTGACAAGATGATGGTCTAGCCGAAAAGTATTTCCAACAAGAAAGGTTTTTTCAATCCTCAATCTCCAAGCTTCTTTTCCCTATTGAAAGGTATAAGCGTGTGGGATTCGCCCACCTTTTCTTAACTTCGAAATCCTCAAAATCCGGTTACCCTCTTCGATGTAAGATTATCAAAATTGACTCGGTAAAAATTTTCAAAATTGGAAATCACCAATACTGAATTACTTCCTCTGTCATCTGGTCGACTAATTTTGCTTACTGCATAAAATGCAATTTGATCGTGTCCACACGAATTATCTTATTCTTGATTTAAACGGACTACATTCAGCTTCCTGGAATAGTGGTTCCAAACTTTTTCGAAAGGGGCAATTAAAAACAATTCCCGTCGAAGTAGTAATGACGATTTAGTGGTTAAAAAGAAATTTCAATCCTATGTATATGTAACAACGAGAGATTTCAGTCGTGTTCTTAACCTCAACGGAGTATATCTTGTTTCTACCTCAGCAAGGGTACTAAAACTTTTTATAAACTACATTCCTTATCGATGGTGTAAAACGTGACAATTCCATAGATGCATATTAAGAACTGTATGGATTTTGAAATAAATTTCAATTACTTTCTTGCCCCGAATGATCAGGCAAATTCTAGGAACAGTGGGCCTAAAACTTTTTTTGGAAATAACGTTTTGACAGCGCTACCAGTAAGAAAGGGCGACGACCACTTAGGTGCGTACAAATCTGCAGGAGTTGTATTAGATGTTCATCTTATTCTTGACTCAAGTGTAATACAACTGGTGTCATGAACCAGTGATACTGAAACATTTTCGAAAATCGCATTCGAAAGAATTTTTCACGTAATAACTTGTTGTTTTTTGCTCATTTGTACGAATTGTAATAGAAATTTTAATTCCGTTCTTGCAAGTTTTGAAAACAGTGGTCCTAAAAAATGTTTTGAAAATCAATTTGGTTAACAATACCCGCAAGAAGATATGGCGAAAATTTGATTGTGTACAAGTCTACAGGAATCATGTGAAATTTTAATCTTATTCCCTTATTTAAGTGTAACACGACTGGTATCATGAACCAGAGATACTGAAACTTTTTCGGAAATCAGATTCAAAGGGATTTTCCGTTGGTTTAGAGATTGGTCCAAATTGTAATAAAAATTTTAATTCCGTTCTTACGACGAATAACCACGCCAGTCCTGGGAACAGTGGTCCTAAAACATTTTTTGAAAATCGCGTGTGGACAACAACAGCCCCAAATAAATGTGGCGAGGATTTGAGTGCGCACAAATCTAAAGAAATTATGTGAGATTTCAATCGTTTTCTTGATTTAAATGCACTATCGCTGGTGACCTGACACAGTGATCCTACAACTTTTTCGAAATTTATATTTAGAAGAAATTTGTTGAAATTAGAGATATGTATGAATTATGAAGGAAATATAAACTCAATTTGCACCAAGTAATAACAGAAGTCCTGGAAAGGGTGGTTTCAAAACTGTTTTGGAAATTACATTTACAATTATTGTGGTTCTAAAGCTCGTTTGAAAGTCAAATTTCTAAAGGGTTCTTACAATGGCGTAATAAAGATGTAGTCGTCGCAAATCTACGTGAATTTCAATAAATTTATTATTATTATTATTCTTAGCCCAAGTGCCCTCCTCAAAAAGGATGGCTCTAAAACTTTTTAATGCACATTGCAAAAAATCGAAGGTGCAAAGGTGCAATGAAGATGTAGTCGGGCAGAAATCTGCACAAATTATAAGAAGATCAATCTCATTCTTGGCCCAAGCCTAGCACGTCTCGTGTCCTAAAGCAGAGGTACTAAAACTGTTACGAAAATGGCATTTTAAATCATTTGGAAATTGTGCTAGATATAACAATAATTGTTGCAATATTTGCTCCAGTTGTGAGAGATTTTAATTGTGTTCTTGACTGAAGAAATTACGCACTTCCCAAAAGCGATAGTTCTCAAACGTTTTTTGACAGTCACTTTTCCAAAAGATTTTGGCAAATGTTTAATGAAGATGTAGCAGTGCAGAAATCTGCACGAATTATAAGAAGAAATTTTAATCTCATTCTTGGCCCAAGCCTAGTGCGTCTCGTGTACTTAGGCAGACGTACTAAAACTGTTACGAAAATGACATTTTAAATCATTTCGAAATTGTCGAAGATATGATGATCATTGGTGTAATATTTGCACCAATTGTGAGATATTTTAATTCTGTTTTTGACTCAAATGCCTGCGCACTGTCCAAAGGCGACAGTTCTCAAACTTTTTAAAGTCACATTTCGAAAAGTTCCAGCAAATGTGCAATGAAGATATAGCAGTCCAAAAAATATGAACGAATTATAAGAAGAAATTTCAATCTCTTTCTTGACCCAAGCCTAGCACGTCTCGTTTCCTAAAGGAAAGGTACTAAAACTGTTACGAAAATGACATTTTGAATCTTCTTGTATTCATAGCCCTATAAAACAGCGGTTCCAAAACGAACATTATGTACGTAAATGTAAATGTAAATCCCGTATGAATTTTCATCTCAAAATGGAACTGGTCGATATTCCTCTATTCTAGCAAAAACCAGAAAATGACTTCGAAAAAAATATCGAATTCATGTAGCTCGGAAGCTCACGGAGAGACGAACACGATTTAGCTCTTAACTCCGGCGTCCGTTACAAATTGACGCGCGTGCAAACCGAGAAAGGAGCATGTTTGTCCTGCTACTTGGCGTTTACATACATGCATCGACGTATTATCCCTGCGCTCTTTCGCTGCCTGTCACACGGGATTTGAATAATTTTACAAGATCTCATCCGATGTTTCGGGATTAACAGGCACGACGGTAGCTTGAGACATCGTTAAATCGAGTTTCTTAGCTCTTCGCTAAGAGACGCGTTGGAGGAACGATTAACTCGATAGAGCGAGCTTCTTCCTTCACCGCCTGGTAAACATTAAACTGTAATTTCTGGTAACGAACGGCGTTGTAATCCGTCGGGTATCAAATCCGATTTGTGTGTGTGTGTGTGTGTGTGTTCTTGAATATGTTTCGAATTAAACTTGCAGTAGCAATCGTAATGATCTGATGAAATTTAGATTTTTAGTCAAATTTGGGGAGGGGGGGAGGGGAGTCGACAAACAAGCTAAAATAGCACGATTATATCACAATACTTTCATTTCCATTTTAAGACAAGCTGAACGAAATATCAAGTCAGTCTTTGCTCTGAACGACACGTCATTCCCGAAAACAGCGGTTCTAAAACTTTTCTAGAAAATTGCATTTAAAAGAAAATATCTTTTTGGTCATACAAAATCTAGATATCAGGAACTGCAAGAGACTTCCGTTCAATTTACGATCAAACTATACGTGCAACACTCCAAAGAAGTGACCCTCAACCTTTTTCGAAAATTATATTTCCAGAAAAGTTGTGTCGAAGATGCAATTTCGTTCTGTCGGTGTAAACGTCTGAACGAAATGTGGAAGAAGTATCAAGCCACTTGCTTAATTCCCAAACACAGTGGTTCTAAAACGTTTTCGAAGATCACATTTCAAAAGGGGCATTCAAAAATGTTCTGTCCTAGTTATAATGACGAATTACTCGCGTGTACATCTATCTGAATTGCAAAAGGAATTTCAATTGTGTGCACGAGTCAAGTAATCGCTCAATTCTTAAGGGTGACTCTAAAACATTTTCTTTTTTTTTTTTTTTTTGAAAATCACGTTTCAAAAACATATTTGTTGAAAGTGTGAAGACAATTTTGTTGAGTTGTGCGTTATTTCAACGCTGTACTTAATTTAAATGTGTGCCCAGTTTGCCTCAACAGTGCTACCAAAACTTTTTTGTAAATTGCAATCTTTGTGTAAGGTGTAAAACATGATACGTGTAAACAACTGGTGATGGAATGGTGGAATAAATTTCAATTACGTTTTTTGCCCCGAATGGCGTTTGGAAAACACTTCTCCTCAAGAAAGTACGGTGACAGGGTGGGTGCGGACAAATTTGCAGAAATTATGTAAAATTTCAACCTTATATTTGATTTAGGTGTAGTGTGACTGGTATCCAGAGACGATGACGCTAAAACTTTGTCGAAGATAGCATTCAAAAGAATCTTCTATTGGACATGTAACAACCTGTTAATGTAGGCATCTGTATGAATTGTGAAAGAAATTTCAATTTCGATCTTAATCCGACTGACCACACACGTCCTTATAGCCATGCTCTTTTCGGAAATCGCATTTGGAAAACGCTGCCCAGCTAAAAAGGGTGGCGACGATTTGGGGGTGTTCAAATCTGCAGGAATGACGTAAAATTTTAATCTTATTCTTGATTCGAATGTAGTACGACTGGTATCACGAACCAGTGATATTAAAACTTTTTCGAAAATAGCATTTAAAGATATCTTCTATTGCACATGTAACAACTTGTTAGTGTAGGCATCTGTATAAATTGTGAAAGAAATTTCAGTTTCGTTCTTACCCCGATTGACCACGCAAGTCCTGAGAGCAGCGATCCTAAAACTCTTTTCGGAATTGCATTTAGAAAACACTATCCACCAAAAAGGGGCAGCAACAATTTGGAGTATGTTCAAACCTACAGGAATGATGTGAAATTTTAATCTTATTCTTGATTTGAGTGTGGTACGACTGATATCACAAACCAGTGATACTAAAACTTTTTCCAAAATAGCATTTAAAGGAATGTCCTATTGGACATGTAACAACCTGTTAGTGTGAGCATCTGTATGAATTGTGAAAGAAATTACCATTTCGTGCTTAATCTGCTTGGCCACGCAAGTCCTGAGAGCAGTGATCCTAAAACTCTTTTCGGAATTGCATTTAGAAAACACTACCCACCAAAAAAGGGCAGCAACAATTTGGAGTATGTTCAAACCTGCAGGAATAATGTGAAATTTTAATCTTATTCTTGATTTGAGTGTGGTACGACTGATATCACGAACCAGTGATACTAAAACTTTTTCCAAAATAGCGTTTAAAGGAATATTTTATTGAACATGTAACAACCTGTTAGTCTAGGCATCTGTATAAATTATGAAAGAAATTACCATTTCGTTCTTACCCCGATTGACCAGGCAAGACCTGAGAGCAGTGATCCTAAAACTCTTTTCGGAAATCGCATTTAGAAAACGCTGCCCATCAAAAGAGGCTGGCGACGATTTGGATTTATAAAAACCTGCATGAATAATGCAAGATTTTAATCTTATTCTTGATTTAAGTGTAGCACGACTGGTATCACAAACCAGTGATACTAAAACTTGCAATGCATCGTCTTCCGATTTCCCATTTCGAAATTGACTTTCCTGACTTTCTTTCCTACATCCCCATTATCGGGGTATTATCGTTCTGGAATTTCTCGTTTCAAAATGAACTTTTAGAACCGTGAATGCAACGTGAATCCATCACAACACATCACAGACCACACGGCAGTCAAAACAGTGGGTTTCTCTGAGTGAATCGGCGCCAAAGAAGGCCAAGATGGGTTTGTCAGCGAATAAAGCCATGGCGACCGTTTTTGAATGCACACGGTATAATCCACATTGACTACCTTAAAAAGCGTAAAACAATCAATGGAGAATATTATGCTAACTTATTGGATCGATTTAATGAAGATTTGAAAAAAAAACAGCGCATTTGGCCAAGGAAAAGTTCCTTTCCACCAGGACAATGCAAGGGTGCACACATGTGAAGTTTCCATGGTAAAAGTCAATGAATTGGACTACGTATTGCTCCCTCATCCACCCTATTCTCCGGATTTAGCCCCGATAGACTATTTCTTGTTCCCAAATCTGACGAAATGGCTCGGCGGAGAGAAATTTGACTCCAACGATGAAATCATCTCACAAACCAATACCTATTTTGATGACCTCGACAAATCTTATTTTTTGGGAAGGGATAAAAAATTGGAGAAACGTTGGACAAAGTGTATACAGCTTAAAGGAGATTACGTTGAAAAATAAATTGATTTTTTATCCAAAAACCATTCAAAAGGTCACGGGTCAATAAGCCGCCTTCGTATGTTCTAGAACATTCATTGGATGTCTTAGGAATAATAATATTCCTTGGAAAGGGCCAGGTCTATTCTAACAATAGCGGCTAGACGATATTAATGTGAAAATAATAAACTCAAGGACGCATTGATTATAATCCCGGATTTTATCTTATAGGCGCCGCTAGAAATAGAATATTGAATGTTGCAGGAACTAATAATTTCAATTTCAACTAAACAAAACTAATACATATGTATACCAAACTACTACTACTAACTATAAAATCTAAGGTCATTAACAGAAGTGCTGTTTCGTTAACCAATTCTAACGAGCAACACTTTCTTCCATTTTTCTT